>PVHT021183666.1:20912519-20943792 GCA_004024745.2 Catagonus wagneri | reverse complement strand
ACGGAGGGGAAGAGATAGAATAAGGAAGGGACGGAGGCTGGAGGAGGGGGCGGGGTGGAAGGAGGGGGGGGCGGGAAGAAGGGAGGGAGGGAGGGATACAGAGAGAATGAATCCTTCTGCCTAGAAGAGCTGAAATTACCTTGATTCATTTCGTGTTGGAGATTTAGCGTTACCTCCTACCCTTTCCCCAACCTCCACCTCCCCTTTTCTCACTGCACACCACCTCCACTGCCTGATTCTAAAAGGTACAAAGTCAACATTTAGGAAATCGAATGTTGTGTAAAAGCTTCATAATTAGTAATGAACATACTGTACACACACACACACACACGCACACACACCGGCAAAGAGAACGGAAAAGAGGGAGGTGAAGGGGAGAAAGAGAGAAATCTTACACTGGAATCAGACATTTGCAGGTCCAAGTTAACTAAACTCGTTATATCCGCAGGAAAATTGAGCTTCCCCACCCCCATTCTTGCTTTACCCCATGGCTCTCACCTAGGGCAATTCAAACTAGGCAAATATCAAGAAACAACCCCCCTCTTACTCTCTCCTTCTACTTCCTCCCCTCCATCGCGCATCCTCTTGGAATGATCGAGTATCAAAATAGCTCAAAAATTGGGGTTGCAGAGGGTCCCCGCCCCGGTGCTTACCTTCTTTGCGGCTTACACCACCCCGGTGGCTAGATCCTGGAGATAAACACTTGCATTTCCCAAAGTTAACCCAGTATACCAACCCGGAGCTTGCCAAGAGTCTATTCCAGCCTACACCGCTAGGAAGCCAACTTCAGCGAGCTCAATGAGGGGACCAAACTGGGGCTCGCTTTCCAAACGCTCCGCTCCAAAATCTGACTCTCTCTCCAGCCCCGATCTCAGTGTGAGCCGAATCTCCGAAAAAAAAAAAAAAATCGCTTCTTAAGGGCGACACGGGGCTGGCTTACTGCGGGGCCGAGACCGCTACCTGGGGGACCACCACCTAGGACAGACCCGATGGCTCTGTCCAAGGTGCTGAATGGGCTCGTATCTCCCGGATTACACACCCGGCGCAGCGGGAGGAAAAGGCTAAAAAATCTCTAATTAAGTGATACTTGATATTGCTCTAGACGGTTTCCTACACTTCCTTACGTTTTGTCACGTGCGGATGGCTTTGCCAAAGCCATCCTGTTAATAGTTGATCACATGTTGATGAGACCCTTTTCTTCTATGAGAGGCTTACCCATTACCAGTGATATGCCCTTCTGACTTACTCCTCTCCCACCAACCCCACCCCCATCTGCACCCAAACTCCCAGTCTCTATCTCATTCTTACCCCCACTCCACCGCCTAACCCAAATATCTAGTAGCATTATTGTTTTTAGATGGAAATTAACCTTCTTGCGAATGTCAATTACATGCCTACATATAAATCATAGAATATGCTCATACACCACACACATAGAGGCAAAGAATGGAATTCAAGAAGGCTGTAAGAGAAGCATCAGCCTTGAACAGCCAATATAATACACACACACACATACACCCCAGCTCCAAGTTTGTTCCACGCAGTTCCACATTGCTGTGTTAAATCTCGAATGATTCCAATTAAAGTTGCACTATGTAAAAACGCGATTCTCCTGGCCTGAGTAGCTGCTGTTCTTTGGCGTGTGAAGTGCTAGGAAGAGCTGTGATATGCCCGTTGTTAAGCAACATGTCAAGATTTTTCAATTATAATGCAGGGTTTATGCTACTCACCATTGTGCCTTTGCTGTCCTGGAGACTCAAGTGTCTTAAAATCCCGTCTCCCCAACAGATGCTGGAAGGTAATGTGTCTTGTTTGAAGTCATCATGTGAGAAGTTCGGCTTTGCTCAGTGGATCGCCCACCACTTGGTGTGACTTATGAATCTAATAACCCTTTGCAATATCCGCAAGCTTAAACTCTCAACCACCTTGGCGACTACAGAAGACAAAGCAATTGGCATCGATGTTGAAAAACCTATAGATTTACGCAAACGCCCTCACTCCGAGAGACACGTTTCCTTTTGAGTTCTTACGTGATTATAATGAATGAGCGAGGTTACCAATGACTGCCCAAGTGCCCTGCTATATAGCGGGAGGTTCCTGGGGCTGCTTCCCAAACGCCGGTCACTGGGTCCTGGCACTGAAAGTTCCCAGGGAAAGTGAGGAGTTTCAGGGTACCCTCATACAAAATAACCCACTCTGTCCACTGCTCCCTTGCCCACTGCTCAGGTCCCACCTGAGGCTCTGATAAAGCTGAGCTCGACTCGGGAGATTTCCTTGTCGCCAGGTAAGAAAACCTTCGCCTAGTCAGGCTTGGGCGGGAAGAACGCTGGGGAACTTGTTGCTTATCAGCGCCAGCAGGCTACCGCTTTAATGATAATACCAGAAAAGCGCGGGGGGAGGGGTCGGGGGGGCGGCAACGAAAAGTATCCGTGCTGTTTACGTGACCAACTCACTATGACACCCTCGGTAAAAAGGAAACTTCTTAGAAAAGTTCATGCCCCTCCCCCTCCTCCAGTGACTAAGGGTCTCCAGCTGATGAGGTCGTGAGTGGTGATCCGGGGTGGTGGTGGGGCGCTAAGTGAGGAGTGGGTGTGGGTGAGTGACTTGTCCTTGGGAACAACTACTTGCGTCGAAGCGCTCATCAGCCCTGCAACTTTCCCTTTCCCTCTTAGGGACTGATGACTAGGCTAGAGGCACCCGGGCGAACCACTAGTTGCCCACAGGAACCTGTGTAAACCGAGCTCTCGAGCGGCCGAGTTGAATGAAGTTATGACTCGGTTTGCTCTAATGGGTTATGGCTTCTCAAATGTGAGTTAACAGTCCGAGTGCGCAGCTAGGTCGGCAGAGCGCGACGCGCAATGTGGAGCCGCCGGCAAAGGCAGGGAGGGGTGCCACCGCAGCGGCTCCGCGCTCCGCGTCCGCTCGGTGCTTCTTCCCCGGCGTCGCTTCCGCATCATCTGGGGTTCCCAGGCCACCAGGGTGCCCGGGTGAGCGCGGCGGGGAACTGGAGCCGCACGCCGGAGGAGCCGGGGCTGGGACTGGGGGCAGCCGGAGGGGGCTCTCCCAGGAAGCCCTGCGATTAGCACCCGCGCTTCCCCACCAGTGGCTGCGCAGGCTGGGAAGTGGAGAGGTCACGTGTTGGTGGAAAGTAACTTAGAAGGGATAGAAGGAACTTCAAGGAGAAGGAAAAAAAAAAAAAAAAAACGCAGAAAACAAAGCACTTCTCCACTCCCTCACCCGCACTTCCCTCGCCCTCCCCCCATCCCCCGGCGTATAAAATAAACGTAAAGGAGGAAGAGATGGGAGAGGGGCGCAGCTCTCTCTGCTAGAGACCCGGGGAGGGCTCGGGAAACCTCAGGCAGAGAGCTATATAACTCAGTCAATGGCAATGTCCCCCCAGCCTAGGGAGGCGCTAACCCAAGGTAGCTTTCTACTGAAGCTGCCCTTTGCCTACCCCCAGCCGGCGCCTCCACAGCTGAGCAGAGGAACGGAGGACGAATGTAAACCAGTTGTTATGGAGATGCCGGTCGCTCTGAGAAGCGCAAGTGCACTGGAAAGTCCCCAGACGCATTTCAGGTTTCGTCGTTTGGGCACCAACACCAAAATTTTACTCTCCACCCAGTGTTCCCACGAAGTGGAGCCCACCAACGGCGTCACAAGCCCTGGCCGCGGCGCTATTGACTGCAGGGATTAGGCAGAAAGATGTTGCAGAAGATGGTGGATAGCTCTTAAGTTTCAGACTGTCCAGCTCTTTACAATTACCAGTTTCTTTATGCCGTTCAACAGTGCTCTGTTTGAAGGACATTCGTGCGTCCTTATGTGTATAAACATCAGTAACACGATAGGATGATTAGAAGCAAGAGAACATTAGCATTCAGTGGCTGCTTTAAGGTCCTGCTCCCCTCCCCCTCCCATCCCAGAAACGCCTTCCTTATGGAAAACAGGCTTTACTTCCTAATTCTGTATATGGACTTCTGTTCACTGGAGTCTCCATTGGTACTGGGTTATTATTACTATAAGTAAGTCCAGTGCAGAGTTGATATTACTCTAGAGATGTTTCCAGAGCCAATCTAGCTTATCTTTATCCTAGGCTCCAGCCAAGGTACATATATTCAAATGCTTATTGGACCTCATTAGGGACAGTTCTAGACTTGCCAGGCTCCTGGAGACCTGAAGTAGGGCATCTTAAAAGGATACCTGACACCTCCACAATCACCAACGCAACAGTTCCCTCCAACTAAAAGGACTGCTCAGATTGTCCACAAATTACCACTTTTTGTCGATCCATGAATTAGCCAGCAGATGCTGCCCTAAGACTGGAACAGCTGGCACATACCATTCTCAGAGGTCTTGGGGTACACGTTCAGTGGACAAAACTGGTTTCCTGATAATGCAATTCGTAATGCTGTAATTAAGTATTCAGTGTCTCCACTACAGAGCTAAAACCTTGAAATAACACAAGGAGATGATAACTATATGAATATAATTATTCCCCATCATCATCTATGTGATATATTTACCTGACTTTCTCCTCAGCAGTTTGTGGTCTTGTAGAGACTTAGTTACTTCTTTGATGGATCCTTATTCTGAAAATTAATGTCATGTTTTATAATGGGATACCCTGAATTCTTAGCTTGAGTGCCTGGGGATTCAAAACATAAACGACTGATTTGTTTGAAATGATTTGGACAACATATGATTGTATTGAAAATATTTCCCTATGATTATTTTTGGCCATTGTTCTTTCTTGGAATCATTACTAAAACTTACAGCTCATGCACCAAGATGAGGGGCAAGAGTCGTTTTATAATAAGAGTTGGGGAGAGGAGAGAAGAGATGTTGTCTGACATACATATATTTTCCCCTCTTGATTTCTCAGTGATCTGAAGAAGAATTCTCTTGTCTTGGTGCACTATCGCCTTTCCTTCTTTTAATCTCCATCCACTCACTAACATAGTTTCTTTTTTTCCATCTGCAGAAATCCAGTTTCTAACATAAGCAAAGGTTGCAGTCATTTAATTTGTTAAGATAGATGCCAAGCACTGGACCTGTCACAGTTTTAATCTCAGGAGCACATATTTCTGAGGTCATCTCATTTTCTCCATAAAACCCTGGTTGGCCGTGATATGAATATCACACTTCTGTAGGTTCATCTGACCCCATTAATTTTAAGTAATGATAAGAACATTTCAAACTGAACGTAAACAAAGCTTATTCCTTAAAGATTACTACCTAACAATGCAGCCAAATTTAAAGTAAAGTGCATTAATACGACCTAGAAAGAAGAAATTTTGCTTTCAGACCATGGGTATTGTGTTCTTTGTTGGTGAATTGTTTGGTATTCATATGCAGTTTTCTACCAAAACCATAGTTATAAAGTTTGTCTTCTGCCTATACTTTTAGGAAGGATATAAAAATTAATAAGAAGGGGCTTAACAAGTCTAGGAGGCACAAAAATATCATCAAGTAGATGTGCCAAGAGTCTCAGGATTAATGGGAGAGAGGTAACAAAATAGGAGTCTACAAAATCAAATGTGAAAAAAGAATTCCTTTTGTTTATGGAATTAACAGACATATGGAATATCTCTTGAGACAAAGTCTTCTCTCTCTTAATTTCTAAAAATTCAGCAAGTCACATTAAAAAGAATGGTTTGGGTACTCCCTCCCCCATATCAAGGTGGAAGGGATAAAATAGTATTCCATTCTTTCCTCTCAACTTTTTTCCCCCTAAATGTTTGTAGTTAATTGCCAGGCTCTCTATCTCACCTTGTGTTGGGTAGATTATTTCCTTCCTTCCCCTTTACTCTTTATTTTTTAAAATTAAAGTATAGTTGATTTACAGTGTTGTACCAGTTTCTGCTCTACAGCATAGTGACCCAGTCATACCTATCTACACATTCTTTTTCTCATACTATCTTCCAACATGTTCTATCCCAAGAAATTGGATATCATTCCCTGTGCTGTACAGTAGGACCTCATTCTTATCCATTCTAAATGTAATAGTTTGCATCTACCAACCCCAAACTCCCAGTTCATGCCACTCCCTCACCTCCCTCCTTTACTCTCATTTACTCTCCTCCCCATTCAGTACTTAGTCTATGCCAGCCATTTTGATAGAGGCTGATGATCCATATTTTAATAATTCCCTACCCTAAAGAATCTCAGAGTCTAATAGACCCAAGATCTAATCTATGAAGTGTCAGTGAGTCAGGTGAAGATGATACAGTTAAAGAGCACATGGTTAATTATTGCCAAGATGTCAGCAGTTGCCTTCTCTCCATCATTACCCAAGGATCAGTTGTTATAATCAGTGAAGAAAAGAGTTCACAGAAAGACTTCAGATGGTGACATAATTGCTGTCTTGGGGGCTTAGGGGTTTAAAAAAAAACCAAAAAAACCAACAGGTAGCAAAAGAGTTCTGCTTACGATATAAGAAGTGATTCTGACCAGGTAGGAAGAAAGATTGGCTCTCTTAGTCATTTCCTGATTTCTAATGGTTCTCCACAGGCAATAGAAGGATAAGCAAAGAATCACGATGCACAATTTGGAAAGGTTTCTGAAAACAAGAATAGGCAACGATTGCCAAGAACCTAGTGTTGAGCTCATATTTAAAAAGAACTCAAGGAATCTTCCATCTACAAACATAGTTTAGTTAGAAAGGAAGCAATCAGAGCATCAAAAAGAAGCAAGCAAGATATGAGCCATAGAAAGCTATGATTTAGTTGCAATAACTTTGTGCATTCTTGAACCTGACAAGTAAGCATGAGACAGACGATCTGGATATGACTTAACTCAATTTCAGGAAAACCAGACAACCCCATAATGAGGCTGAAGCAAGACCACATGGAATATTGAGGAAGAACTGAATGATTCTTTCCAAACCATCTTACAGACAAGAGATGAATAAGAGGAAGTATGGGTGGCAAGTAGAGGAGAAGTGATGTTGTTAATACGAAAAGTTGGTAGGACATTAAGGCAGGTCAAGAACATGTCAGGTCAGGGCTTGCAAGAAAATAAACTGAGCTAAATGTAAGATCATATCAGAAATTGAATAAAAACAGAAAGCAAATCCCCAAGGAGTCACATAACTGAGGATCATGGAAAGGCAGGTGAAAACCCGTAAAAGAGTCTTATTTTGTGACGGAGCTAACAAGGTATGTTTCAGATCTAATCTGCCTATAACATCTGTAGGGAAAATCTCACAGGTGCTAAACCATGCTTCTCATAATTAATGTGCACATGAATCCTGGGCTGTTCCTTAACAGCAGATTCTGAGTCTAAGTTGGGGACCAGGATACGGCATTTGTGACAAATTCCCAGGTGATGGGATTGGATCACTCTTTGTGAATGCTGTTCCAGCCTATGGCATCATTTGCATTATGACTTCATGGAAAACTAGCTAATATCTTTATTAACTGAAGTGAATGCCAAATAACAAAAAATAATTCAAAGAGGAGACCTGTTCCCGTAATCCTAATGTCACACAAATCACATACTCTAGCCTACTCTTGAACCCATTAATTCCAGAAAATTCCCCAGTACAGTGGTCATCAACCTCTCCTTATCAGTAACATTGCCATAGTTTGAATGTTTGTCATTTCATATGTATTGAAATAAAAGTAAAGAGAATCAGCTTGGAATATATTGGGCACATTGCAACACTGAGAAGGAGTCAGAGACAATTATTCTAGTCATTTAAAGAGGATTGGTTAGGTCATATTATGAGTCCTGCGCTCATTCTGGGTTTCTTTCTATAAATAGGATATTTTGGAACTAGAGAAGGCATAGCAGAAGGCAACCAGAATGACAGAGGGATTTGGGGAATTTGCTTCTGCTGAAAGGTTAAAGAAACTAGGTCTGTTTTCTTTTGTAAGGAGAGAAAAGATGGTACCTCACTGAGGTGATATCATTCTGAAAGTAGTGGAAGTAATCAGATGCGACAAGACTGCCTTATGGAAACAAGAGTAGAAGGATTCTGGCAAGGAATGAAGGCCAGAAGAATGGCTCTAGCTTTTCTAAAGGCCTTCAGTTAGCACTGTTCCTATTGGCAAAATTCCACTAGTCACAAAAGGAGGGTAAACACTGGATTTAGATCAAGAAATAAGTGAGAGATACAAAATAAGGAGGCAAGAGGGTACCTTATTTTTTCTTCACTGAGAACATTTTCTTTTTCTGCTTCACTTTTTTTGTTTTCAGGGCTGCACCTGTGGCACATGGAGGTTCCCAGGCTAGGGATCTAATTTGAGCTACAGCTGCTGGCCTGCGCCACAGCCACAGCAATGGGTGATCCGAGCCATGTCTGCGACCTACACCACAGCTCATGGCAACGCTGGATCCCTAACCCACTGAGCGAGGCCAGGGATCGAACCCAAAGCCTCATGTTTCCTAGTTGGATTCGTTTCCACTGCACAAAGACGGGAACTCTGAGAATATTTTCAAATGGACATTTGTTAGTCCTGCAGAAGCTCTGTACTCATAACATGTGATGGGCTTTACCATCACTCCCTGGGCTCAAGGATTTGGCTTCTACAACACCTTTCTGCTTCCTGTTCATCTCCAAATGGTTCTTTACCCATACATTCAGAGAAAAAAAAAAGTAAATAATCAATTATAACATGCAGGGTTCTTTTTCTAAGTTACTTTCCCCTCTGCATCAGTCCTGTAAAACATTCTCCTTTTCAGTTGATAGAAAAGCATTGTCCATGACTTTGCGCATATGATCGTAACATCTTTATCTGATGCCTAAAGCTCAGAAATGGAAGGACTTGCACGACATTCTCGTAAACCCCATCATTTTACAGAGGGAATATAGAGCTCACTGAGTTGATAATTATGTAGTTTTGTCTATTTGGTATTGGAATATATACACGTTCCAGAAATTTTGAAAATTACCCAGTGAGCTATCTGGAAAATATCAGTCATACCATGAGTTAACTCAGAACTTCAGTCCTTTGTCAAAATTCATTTTCAGCTCCGTGTCCTTTCAATAGGAGAACCCATGGCAGGGCATTGCTCTAGGTCCACTGTTTTAAGTGATCTTGGGCTGCTGTGAATGGTCAGTAATTCAGGAAATCAGGTGGGAGAAGGAGGCAGTTCTCTTTAGCTTCTCCTTGGAGATAATATGATGCTCATATGTATGCTATTATCTTTAAATGCCTCTTCCTCTACCAAGACAAGATGGGATTGCCTATCCCACCTTCATACTACCCTACCATCCTCTGCATCCTGAAGAAGGGCTAGCCAGAGGAAGAGAGGAGGAAGAGTGTTCCAAGGACAGAGAGCAGCTTCTGTGAAACTCCCAAAGTGGTATTTTAGTTAGTTACTGCTGTGTAGCAAGCCACATTTTAAGTCAGCTTAAAATTAAATATTTACTGTACTCATACTTTCTGTGGGTCAGGAATTCTGGATGGGCTTAGTTGGGCAGTTCTGGCTTGAGGGAAGGGATAGGTGGAGGGGATGGGATGGGGAAAGTCTTTTATGGTTTTGCAGTGAAGATTTCAGGGAGATGCCCATCGACAGAGGAGTGGTTAGGGAAGATATGATACATACACACAATGGAATATTACTCAGCCATTAAAAGGAACGAATTACCAACATTTATAGCAACATGGATGGACCTAGAAATTATCATGCGAAGTGAAACCAGTCAGACAATTAGACAGCAACACCCAATGCTACCGATTACATGTGGAAACTAAAAAGACACAATGAACTTCTTCGCAGAACAGACAATGATTCACAGACTTTGGAAAAACTTGGTTTTTCAAATAAGACAATCTGGGGGGTGGAGGGATGCACTGTGGGTTTGGGACACAAAATCTAGCAAATTGACTTGTGATGATTTATGTACACCTATAATTGAAATAAAATCCATTAAGTAGAATGGGAAAAAAAAAGATCTCAGGCAGGGCTACAATGGAGATTCATTTCTAAGCCATTCATGCATATAGGACATTGGTGCTGTTTGTTGGTGAGAAGCCTCAGTTCCTCCCCGGGTGGACTTCTCCACAGGCTGCTTGAGTGTCCTCACAACATGGCAGTTGGCTCCCCACAGAGCAAGCAATCCAAGAAACAGAAAGCCAGGTAGACACTCTCCACTGTATAACCCTACCCTGGAAGACATATACATCATTTCTGCCACTTTCTATGTGTTAGAAGTGAATCACTGAGTCTGAGCCAGATGCAGAGAGAACAAACTTGGACTTCCTGTGTTAAATGGAGGATTGGCAAAGAATTTAATAACATATTTTAAAATGACCACAGGTGGAAAAATCCTAACTTGTATATGGTATCAGAAAGGGCAATGCAACTGGGGCATAATGGAAGAAGGGGAAAAAGAAGAAGAAGCTGGAGAAATAAGCCTGTGGGTTAGATCATGCAGGGCCTATAGAATATTTTGGATTTTTATCCTTGGCTTTGGGAAACTGTTCAATTGAAAGAGTTACATGATTAGCTTTACATTTAAAAAGGATTACTCTGGCTATCCTGTGAGGACTGCATTAGGATTGAGGTATGGAGTCCAGGTTGAAGTCTATTATAGGTGTCAGGGGAGAGATGAGAGAGGCTTGGACTTAGAAAAGTGGATGGACATGAGATATGTTTTAGAGACAAATACAAGACTTGGTGATTGATTGGTTCATGGAGGATGAGGAGGAGAGAGGGTTCTGGCATGAGCAATGGGCATGTTTGAAGGAATCACTCACTGAGTGGAGAAAATTGGGAGAAAAACAGATTTGAGGTGTAGGTGAAGGGGTGAGGGGGGAAATCAAGAGTCTAGGTCGTTTAATTTTTATAGACACGCTGAGTGACAACTTAGAATAACCACCTCCTACTGGACACTAACTCTGTGCCAAACTGTGGGTTCAGAACATTACCTAAAATCTCGTGTTTAATTGTCTCAATAAATTGACTATTATAACTAAGGTGTGGAGAGGTTAACTTTCTCAATGTCAAAAAGCTTCTAAATGATAGAGTAGGAATTAAAACTCAGGATTTTCAGATTCCAAAGATTATACTTTTTAGCCTTGGACCACATTTTCCCCTTGTCTTCCCCTTCCTTTAATACATTCAGTACTGGGTTTTATAACTTTTTCTTTTAAATTGAAGTATATTGGTTTACAATGTTGTGTTCATTTCTGGTGTAAAGCAAAGTGATGCACAATGTATATATTCTTTTAAGATTCTTTTCCCTTATAAGTTATTATAATATATTGAATATAGTTCCCCATGCTATACAGCAGGACCTTATATTTATCTATTTTATATATAGTAGTGTGTATCTGTTAATCTCAAACTCCTGATTTATCTCTCCCCTAACATTTCCCTTTTGGTAACTGCAGGTTTCTTTTCTAATGGTGAGTCTCTTTCTGCTTGATAAATAAGTTCATTTGCATCATCTTTTTAGATTCCACATAAAAGTGATATTGCATGATACTTACTCATTATTGTTTTTATTGCAAGTTACTTTGCGTTCAAATATTGCGACAAGGCAGTCTCAACTGTACTGCTACCTCCCTGCCATAGTGGCTGGTATATAACTGAAGCTTAATATAATTCTGTTATGTGAATTGGAATTAAACTGATCCTTTTATCTTTGGGAAGACTTGTTTTCTAAACTCATACAACATAGAGACCTAGATTGGAACGCAAGGTGAGACCAGAGGAAGAGCACTGAATATCAATTGTCCTGCGTTCCAGGAAGACTTAAATCACATCTAGTGTCTCCCTTTCCCCCATCTCCATCCTAGAAGGTTGCGATGCATCCTAGAAGAAGCTTCAACAGAACATAGGCCAACTCCTTTCTAAGATGCAGGTTATTCTTGAAATCCAAGAGCTGAAAATCAAAGATGGGGTATGCACTGCAAATTAGGGGGCACTAATGCGATGACTCAGAGTCCCAGAATGGGTCTGAGTTTGCAAATCACTGAGGAGATGTTCCCAAAGTCTTGACAGATCTATGTTAAGGCAGAAACAAGGACATCATATTCTCCAATATTGCTGTGATTCAGAATCTAAATAGTGACCTGAATTCCAGAAATGTCAGCCAAGAAATGGGAAAAGGAATGAGCAGAGATCTGGGTCTGAATAAAACAATTGTGAAAAGCCTGGAATTTCAAGAGAAAAGAAGGACTCTCTGGCCCCCACACTGGACCTTGCGCAGTTTCTCTGCCTCTGTTTCCTGCCTCCTGTGAGGCGGGTTACAAGTCTTGGAAAAGGGTTGCTCTGCTAAGAACTCTAATTCCAACTCTAATACTACTGTATTGTTTGACCTTGGCAAACCATTTTCTCTCCCTGGGCTTCAGTTTTTCTACTTATATAATGGCATTAGATTTGACATTTGTTATGAGCTGAATTATATGTACCCCCCACCCCCGCCACCACCCACACACACACCCACCCACCCACACACACACCCACCCACACACAAACCCACCCACACACACAATTCGTCTGTCAAAGTCCTGATCCTTAGTACCTCAGATGTAACCATATTTGGGGATAAGGTCTTTAAAGAGGTGATTAAATTAAATTGAGGGTGTTAGGGTCAAGCTCTAATCCAATATGACTGATTCCTTGTAAGAATAAATAGACACCAGGGTCATGTGTGTACAGGGGGAAGACCATGCAAGGACAAAGAAATAGGGTGGCATCTGCACTCCAAGGAGAGAGGCTTCCGGGGAGCCCAACCCTGCCAGCACCTTGATCTTGGACTTCCAGCCTCTAGAACTGTAAGAAAATAAATGTCTATTGTTAAAGCCACCCAGTCGTGGTGTTTTGTTATGACAGCCCTAGAAAATGAACATGTATTTTAATCCACCAAATTATCTGCCTTTCTAGTTCAGTGAAATGTCCTTAAATAGGTTTAGTATTTGGACCAATTGAAGTTAGCTGCAAATGCTTTGACGATTCTCCTTCAAGTGTGATCTATGTGGTGCTCCTGCTGTGGTGAAACTGCTGGCAGAGTCTCTGCAGGGCTGGGATGCAGGTTTGATCCCTAGCCTGGTTCAGTGGGTTAAGGATCCAGCTGTAGCTGCAGTGTCACAAATGAGGCAAGGATCTGATCCCTGGCCTAGGAACTCCATATGCCTAGGTGGCCAAAAAGAAAAAAAAAAGAAGAGAGAGAGATGGGATCTATATGCTCCTCCCCTAAATCTGGGTGGGTTCTGTGCCTGCTTCGACTTATAGATTATAGCAAAAGAGACACAGTGACAATTTCTGGGCCCAGGCCTTAAGAGTGTCTTAGTTTCTTCTTCCTGTCTCTTGGAACACTTGCTGTGGGGGGGCCCGTGCCACCCATGTCAGAAAAACCATGTGAAAAGCCATTTGATTTCATGGGGAGGGAGAGGTCTCAGCTGAGCCCAGCCTTCTGGTTTGTCCTGCCAAGAAGCTAGCATGTAAGTGAATGCGAACCCCTGTTGACGGCCCTTAAACGACCCTGGTCAATGCCAGGTGGAGTGGAAAAATTGCCTAGCCAAGCCTGGTTTGATTTCTTATGTCACAAAATCGTCAGTTATAACATGTTTGCTGATGTAAGTAAATCAACACAGTTTGGGATAGCTGGTTACAATGGTGTAATAAATATTTATGAGCTGTTTTACTGGATGCTTATGGTTTTATACAAGCCCACTGTTAACCAGGTCTCACTCTGGGAAGAAGTAAGGTGAAAACATTAAGGGATTGGGTTTAGACTGAGGTTTAAATTTTGGTAAGTTCTGCCTTTGACAAGTCACATGTTTTATATCAAAATCACTTGGTATCACCAAGCTCAGTTTCCTCATCTGTAAAATAAGAATAACCACCCCTGTTGGGTGGGGTTTTATAAGAATTTAATGTGTTAATTAGGCATCGTTTGTTAGGCAGATGGTGAGTTCCTATAGAAGGTAACCACTATTATTTCACTAGAAATGCTATTGCTGTTACTGGTTATGCTGATGAAACCAGGTCATCGTACCTATAGTTGCCAGTGGCTTTGGATGAAGTGCACCTTCCAAACAAGCAGCTCTCATTGTTCTGCCATAGGGCCAAAATCCCACCATCGATGCCTTCCCATTGTGGCATTTCAGTTTAAGAACTGAAGTTTACAACATTTAAAATTCAGTTCCACTTGGCAAGATTAAGGCATGCAAAGATATTATAAACTGAAAGCCGTGTAGCAAAGGGTTAAGAGCACAGGACTTCACAAACACTAGAGTTAGTTTTGGCTGCAAGGTGCTCAAGATCCAAACACCAGTGGATTAAGTGTGTTAGAGATTTGAGATTTGACTCCCACATAATGGTCTAAATAGGTAGCCCTGGGCCATTTGATGGTGCGTGATGTCAGGCACCCAGGCCCTTTCCGCTTTTGGTCCGTCTTCTGCCATGCTTGGCCCCATTCTCAGCTTCACCTCAGGGTACAATTTGAATGTTTCTTCTTTAGCTTCGGGCAAGAAGGAATGGTTGGAGAAGGGAATACTCCATCACTTTAAGGATAGTTCCCAGAAGTTGTTTTGCTTATACTCCATTGGTCAAAATTTAATCAGATGGTTAAATCTACCTAATGCACAGGCTGGGAAATTCAAGCTTGATTCAGGGTATCCATGTGCCCAGGTAAAATTTAGCAATTCTATTACCTAGGAAGAAGAGAGGGTTACTGAGGAAAAGAAATGTAGTCTTTGTGATAATTAGCATTTATTGAGCATTTATTGTTTAAAGTCAGGAATGGTGCTAGGCAATTAGAAGAGTTACAAGCAGTATGTGGTTAATATTCTTATTCCCATTTACAAGAGGGAAAATGTCAAACTGAGAAGTGCCTGACACAAAGGCATGCAGCTAGTTAGAACCTGAGGCAAAGTTGGAACCAGGTCTGTGTGACTTCAAGGTCTATGCTCTTTTCTCGCAAGCAATGTGGTTCTGGCACTGGGCTGGCCATTGTGTGATCTTGAGCCAGTCATCTCTCCAACACAAGGCCAATTTTCTGTGAAATCTGTGAAATACTTTTAGTTACATGGACCCTTGGAGAGAGACAGGGGTTTCCAGGAGCTGTAGTGTGCTGCAGATGGCTTAATGGGGGTGTGTGGGGGGGAATGACTATTTCTATGTAAGCATTTCTGGCAGATTTACAAAGAAACCCAAGATGAAAGGGACTCCACTCTCAAGGCTTCAACAGTTTGTTGTGTTTCTTATTCTAAAATATTTACTCTGACCTAAGGTTGTATTTGTAACATTGCATTTTTTCCTAAAGAGAGTGCCCAAACTATACACACTTCAAGTTCCACAAAACCTGGATCCATACCTGTCCCCATGTCAAAATTCAGGAAAGCCCAAGAGAATTAATTTTAAGTTTTGAAAATATTTTAATTAATTTCATTGAGAAAATAGGAGGAGGAGAAACTTTCTATTTCCATCACACCATGTCTTGTCTACTGTCTCTTTTCTTTTGCTTAATTTTTTTTAGGGCCACACCTACAGCATATGGAAGTTCCCAGGCTAAGGGCTGAATCGGAGTTACAACTGCCAGCCTGTGCCACAGCCACAGGAACATGGGATGTGAGCCACATCTGTGACATATGCCACAGCTTGTGGAAAAACCAGAACCGTAACCCACTGAGCAAGGCCAGGTTGAACATGCATCCTCATGGACACTACATCAGTTTCTTCACCCACTGAGCCACACTGGGAACTGCCGAACTCCCTTTCTGATAGAGGCATAGACTTGCCTCTAAAAATTGCCAGGGGCTGCTGTGTTACCTCATTAATAAAATAACTGTAGATTTCAGTGTGTTATACATTTTGTTTTAAACACCCTGAACCTGACCTGATATACATTTCAGTCAGGAATAAGAGCATGTGAAAAGTATTGGAAACTGAGGTGGCTCCTTAAATATTGCTATGATCATGATTACATTTATTTGTTTCTTTTCTCTCTCCATCATGGAATGCAGAAACAAGGGAGACAGTGTGCCATGACTTGCCCTCATATTCAGTTCCAGCAATATACCCCTGTAAAATCATTTGTTTAATATTAAAAAGGTAATTTAACCCATTTTATGAAGCTTTATTTTATTAGCAGCTGCTATAATAGGTTTGCATCTGATCATCTTTCTTTGGTTATAATAATAACATCCTTTCCTCTCAATGATGAAATTTTCTCCACTCCTTTAATGTCTGCGCTAATTGCTATCTATTATAATATTTAAATTCAGAATTAGAATGAATTTCTTCCTTCATCTGTGGCTCTGAAGAAAGTTAAGTTGTGAACACAATGACACTAAATCAAACCCTAACCCGAGGCCTATAATAATCTTACTTAACAGCTCAAAGACTCCACTGTTATAAAGAGATAGTTCATCCCTTTCATCAGCACATGTTTACTGAGTACTTCCTTTGGCTGTATGGGTGATGAAAAATGTAATGATGAAAAGATCACTGTACTGGCTATGGCCCTGTTACCCCATCTCCTCCTTGACATGAATAGTATATTATCTTAGAAAAAACTAATAATTTCACAAAGTGTATCTGGAGTTAAGAAGGATTAAAATGGGGCGTGGAAAGAGGAAAGGTGTGCTGATCATGAATTACAAAATAAAGTCCCTGTAGGGGGTCTTCTTAGCTCCTTTTGGACTTTTCTTGGAATCTCTTCTTAGAAAAATGCATCCATTTCCTAAACTTTGCTAGGAAATGTCAAGTACGTACAGATCCACAGAAGTTTCTCCATGCAAAACAGCTCCATAACAGTATACTTGGGTGAAACTGAGAAAGGATTCAAGTTGTTACCCAAAGCACGCCATGTGTTCCTTGTAAGATTTCCCACATGATTATTGACCTTGCCCCAGAGTTATTTTACATTACTCAGCATGCCACCCAAGACTGGAAGCTTCCTGCTAAAAGGCTAGATTGTCTTTTTGACCTTAAATTTATCACCATTATTATAATCAGTCAAAGTTTCCCTAGTCTTATAACTATATTATTGATGTCTAGAAAACCTCTGGACTATATGCTTTTTCAGCTATTATGAGCTGGTTTATTTAAAGGAGTATCAACACTTACCCTTTAATTTAGAGACTTAAGCCAGAAGTGTGACATGATATTTATAGATCTTCTAGGCCAGACCTGTTCATTTTATTTGCCTACTATCATGACTTTAGCTAAAAGAAACAGGCAAAAATGCTTAGGGATGATCATGAGTTTAGGGTCGGTAGTTGAAGATACGGTTCTAGGGGCACCTAGGTCCTACAGGCAAACCAAAGTAAACCCCAAATCCCTCTTATAATGGGTTAATGATTGAGAGATGTGTGTGTGTGTGTGTGTGTGAACATTTTGATCTCTCCAAGGAGGGAGAGAGGGAATTTGGCTATAGATGAACTTCTTCCAACTGGCAAATGCTCAATAAACGTGTTGGTTGGGTGACAAAAGTGCCAGATATGTATAAGGAAGCCACTTGGTTTATTGCAAATAGTCTTAAAAGTCACTACTATTCCATTTAATTTAATTAATGAATATATACTCTATCTACACATGTCATAAATTATGCTATGCTCTCTGATTCAAAGATGCATAATATCTTTCTCTGAAGATATTTCCTGCTGGTGAAGGCTGGGAAGCACATAGCCAGCCACTACCCCTTCTTGCCCCCACATTAGACATTTTTAATTGAGATGTGCTCTTTCTGCCTAAACTTGGATTGGGATTCAAAATCCATTTAAACTCAATGCTCTAGGCACCTCTTTCCAACCAACCTGAGTTGGAACAAGCAGTAAAATCCATTTGGCATCCAGACTCTAGAATAGGGAAAGATATATACTCGAATACCTATGGTCTCAGGGAGATTATATCATCAACAAAAACAGATATTCCTTAAGTATTTACTATATGCTAGATCAAATTCTCAACAATAGATTGCAATAGTAATATCCTGAAGATGAAAACTGCTTAAGGAAATCCTATTGGGACCTTCTTTTGAAAGGAAAAAAATCACTTTCAAAGCAAAGCATCATCCTCTGATTTGATGAGATCAACTGTGTATAGAAATTTTTGGTGTGTACCACGTGCGCAGGAAGGAAAATAGGGTTCAATTTCAATTGCCTTCACTAGAGAATGAGATGAAGCAGAACAAGTAGGAAGGAGTGGTTTTTCAAGGAAAAACAATTCGGATTAGGAAAACAAAATTGAAACACTCAATGAGGGTGTATGGAAAGAATATTGAAACTAAAATTACTACATGCATCTCTTATTCCCTCCATTTAATATAGAAAAAAATATTCATTTTCCTTTTCTTTCCTGACGGAAAAAAAAAAACCCGATTCCTGTTAGAATAGTTTTTGTAGCAAAGGCTAATCATTAATATGTTAGAAAAGCATACAATATTTTTTAAAGGAAGACATTCAGCTTCACAAGCTGCTGTTGACTGAATGCTTATGTCCTCCCCAAATTCATATGTAGAACCCTGATCCACAAGGTGATATTTAGAGGTGAGGCCTTTGAAAGGTGATTAAGTGGTGAAGGTGGAGTCCACATGAATGAGATTATCACCCTTATAGTAGAGGCCCCAGAGAGATCCCTCAATCCTTTCTTCTATCTGAGGACACAGCAAGAAGATGCCTGTCTGTGAACTAGGAGGTAGCTTCTCAGACACCAAAAGTGCTGGAGCCTTGATCCTTTGACTTCCCAGCCTCCAGAACTGTGGCAGAAAAAATGTCTGTGTTTATAAGCTACCCAGTCTATGCTGTGCTTTTCAGTACCTGGAACAAACTCAGACACAAGGACTCTCCTTAGCACCAATAAGAGATTATTTAAAGCCGAGGGTATGCACCCAAGACAAAGAGAAATATTGCATTAGCAAAACAGTCTTAGGTACACTAAAATTTTTTTTAAAAGGGAGTTCTGGTTGTGGCTCAGTGGTAATAGACCTGACTGGTAACCCTGAGGACTCGGATTCAATCCCTGGCCTCACTCAGTGGTTAAGGATCTGGTGTTGCTGTGAACTGTGGTGTAGGTTGCAGATGCAACTAGAAATCCAGCATTGCTGTGGCTGTGGCATAAGCTGGCGGCTACAGCTCGGAATCAACTCCTATCCTGGGAACTTCCATAGGCAGTGAATGTGGCTCTAAAAAAGTAAAATCAGACAAACCTCGTAAGCAGAAAATTATGGGCCCTATAGGAATGTCCCACAATAACTTTGTTTTCCAGTGCACTGTTTCTTTTGAGAAAATTCTTGACTTGAAACAACTTTTGATGAGTCATCAATCACCTACCATGTGCCACTTGACAATAATATTTATTTAGGTGCTTCCTGAATACAGACAGTATTCAGAGAGTTTATATGTTTTAACACTTAAACATTAACAGTTCTGTGAGATAGATACTGTTTTTAACCTCATTTTACAGAGGATGAAACTGAGGCAGAAAAAGGCTAAGCCAGAATGAGAACTCTCATAGCCTATATTTTCTTCTTCCTCCTCAAGGCTCCTACCAATTCTCTGACTATATCTCCTTCCACTCTCTTCCCTCATTCATTTTGTTCCATCTATGCTGATTTTCTTACAGTTCTTTAAACATGGCAAACATGGTACCTCTTTGGTACCTTTGGACTTACTGTTCCTTTGCCTGGATGCTTTTGTTTTAGACAACTATATGACTCACTCCATGACCCTTTCAGTTCTTTGGTTAGAGGTCACTTAGTCAGAGAGGTTTTTTGACCACCTCAAACAATATGTACTGTATCCTCACTGCCTATACTCCGTGATATAGCCTGTCCCATTATTCTGTTTTATTTTCCTCTAAAGCATTTATCAATGATTGACTCATATCTTTACTTGTTTATTGTTTGAATTTCTCTGTCAGAATGCAAACTCAGTGAGGGCAGGAACTTGATCTATTTTGTTCCCTGCTGTATTTCAAGCTCTTGGAACAGTATCTTGCATGTAGTTGGTGCTAAATGCTTGTGGAATGACTGACTGACTGACTGACTGAATGAATGAATGAATGAATAGGAATCTATTGCGAAACAGATGCTGAGCTCAGCAGCACAGGTTTAGCAGTGAACAAGACAGACATAGTCCCTGCTGCACCTGCAGCATGTGGAAGTTCCCAGGTTAGGGATCAAATTGGAGCTGCAGATACTGGCTTATGCCACAGCCATGGCAACGTGGCATCTGAGCCATGTCTACACCACAGCTCACAGAAACTCTGGATCCTTAATGCACCAAGGTGACCAGGGGTTGAACCCACATCCTCATGGATACTAGTTGGGTTCATTTCTGCCAAGCCACAATGGAAACTCCAGGGAAGGGTAAAGTTTTTAATGTACAATGTGTGATGGGGGTTTAATATTCCTTGTGCTCCATTACTGTCATCAACCACTGGAGTCTGGCGACAAAATCTTCAGATACAGCCTGTTCTGAAATTTGCCTTGTGGACTCTCTTATGATGGTCCATCAAGGGAAAGAAGGTAAAGTCAAGCCAAACTGCCATTGTGGTTGTTTACCACATAGGCATTACTCAGAGACACTTTTTACGGGGGGGGGGGGCATTGTTCTTGGAGTACATTCTGCATAGAAAACCTGCACCTTGCTCCTTGGTTTATTTCACTGAATATTTATCTGTTCTTTCTGGTTTATGTTTTCAATGTTTCATGCGTAGTAAACTCCAGGAGCATCACATGCTACCTGAATTCTCAGGGATAAGTTGGAAATTTTGCAAATTATCCTCCATGTTTCCATAGAATATTCTTGGACCCTCCTCTGCCCCCTTTCTATCTTTTTTTTTTTTAAGCTGATTTATTTAGGAACAAATGAATTTTCCTTAGTTCTCCAGCCACTTCAAGGTGTGAAGAGGCCATTATGGGAGCCTTGCCTAGTAGAGAAGTGGAGGTAACCTTCAGAATTCTTTAAAGCTCCTTGACATTTCAGGCATGGCTTAGGACATTAATTGGTTATTTTGCTGCTGTGGAAATGGGCCTTTTTCATTCAGCTGTGTGGTTCAACGGGTCAGAAGAGAGAACCACTTTTTTTTTGTAGCTAGCAGGATTTCCCTGCAATCACAAATTTTTGAGATTTATTTTGCTTCTAGAGATTAAATTAGGCATAGAGGGAGTCAGAATTTGTCTGGGGATATATGGATACAGATTAAAATAACAACAGGTATTGTAACATGGAAAGTATTCTGGCTCAGTGGGAGATTTTTTGCCTGATTCTACCAGGTAACATTTTTGCTAGATATGGAAGACTTTTCTTTTTGAAGCATCATTGCCCTTTTAAGTTGCCTGGACTAATGAGAGTTTTGGTCACCGAAGGAAAGTCACAAAATGGATTGGATAGGAAAGAATAAAGAATTACGGAACAAATTTGGATCACTTTCAAACAATCATTGGGTGATTATTGGGCACATGCAGGCTTCTGACATTGGCTGATTCTCATCAGATGATGAAAAATATATACATATAGCTGCTCAAGTCAGGTAGTACCCACAGATCCCTGGAATGGAGAATGAACCATATGAGGGCACCGACCCAGTTCTCTGCTGATGGCTCCTTTGGGCTGATGGTACTTTGGTCAAGTTCATCCCTCTCTCCTTAATCTGTTCTAACCCCGTCTGCCTCAATCATCTTCTCCCTTCTTCTTCCTTTTTTTTTTTTTCTATTTTATGGCAACGCCCGCGGCATATGGAGGTTCCCAGACTAAGGCGTTGAATCAGAGCTGCAGCCGCTGGCCTACACCACAGACACAGCCACACCAGATCTGAGCCAAGTCTGCAACCTACATCATAGTTCATGGCAATGCCAGATCCTTAATCCACCGAGCAAGGCCAGGGATTGAACCCACATCCTCATGGATCCTGGTTGGGTTCCCACAAAGGGAATTCCTCGCTTCTTAGTCCTGGAAACTTTACTTTGTTTGGAGAGAGAAAATAAAACTTGATCAAATTAATTCTTAGAAATCGTCTCTTACACTTGTTTCACAGTTTTTTTTTTTTTTTTGCCTTTTGTGGTTTTAGGGCCGCATCTGCGGCATGTGGAGGTTCCCAGGCTAGGGGTCTAATCAGAGCTGTAGCCACTGGCCTACGCCACAGCCACAGCAACGCAGGACCCGAGCCGCGTCTGCGACCTCCACCACAGCTCACGGCAACGCCGGATCCTTAACCCACTGAGCAAGACCAGGGATCGAACCCGCAACCTCCTGGTTCCTAGTCAGATTCGTTAACCACTGCGCCACGACGGGAACTCCTATTTCACAGTTCTTGAAACTCAGGATCCAAACACTTTTCTACTTTTCTTCCTTGGTTCCAGGCTGGCACCCTTCTTTTAGATAAGTGTTAACTCCCGTGCAGCTACCGGGGCTGAAGGGTCACAGAGGTCATGTGAAGAAATGAAATGAGGAAGAATGTGTAAGTAGGGTGTGAAGTCAGTGAGTAACAGGTTAAAATGTTTTCTTGCCCTAGCACCACTTAACTTGCTGGTTAAGATACCCTCTGCCAAACACTGGGCTAAACCTTGTATCAGGCATCTTATTTAACTACCCATGAAAAGGTATTATTTTCTAATTTAATAGATGAAGTAGAGGAAGACCAGAGAGGTTAAGTAATGTGTCTTGGACACAACTAGTAAGTGACAGAACTGGCCTAGAAAATCAGGGCTTTTAATTCCCAAGCCTATTCGCTTAACCACTCATTCTCCACCCCAGTTACCAGCCTGGAGAGATGCAGTTGGAGCAAACACGGCTGAGCCTTCTCCTTGACCGCATTCATCTGTTTCTAATACCAACAGAGGGTGCATGCACATTGGCGCTATAGGGTGAACATTCCTTTTGGCTCTGGCCTGAACTGGGTGCTGATGGCATGGATTGCTGGAATGCTAAAGGGCCCGGCTTCTTGTTGCCCTCTGAGCCACTGCAGAGGTAGCGGCTTTTCTTTTACTTCCTAGGGATGTCTCCTACAGAAGCCCCAGGGACCCTGAGGCACCCAGCCTGCATCTAGGGCTGTCCTTCCTTACATGGTAGTGGAAAACAGTGAGCAATTGTTTTTTTCCCTGTCACTCACAGTTCCCTCTCTTTTCACCTGGGCCTCCTTCTATAGTTCCATTTTCCTCTGGATGGCTACTCTGGCCCAATGCCATCTCCACAGGAAAATAAGAAGCCCTTCTCTCGGGGATAAGACATGTCTCATTCCCCACTGGACCTCGCTCAGTAGATAAGGACTTTTGGCATGTTTTCAAGGATGTTGCAGCTGAATTATCCACTTCTGTGCTTTCTTCCATGTGCTTTTATGACATTTCTTCCGTTCTCCATTGTTCCCTGTAACTTTTGTTGATGACAAAAGATACCCTCCATTTACATTTGAAAAAGGGTAGCGACTCTGTTGTAAAGCCAGAACAATACCTACTGAAGCTCAGCTTCAGTCCCGCTGACTCAATTGAACAGTCGTTTAATATTTTAATAAAATAAAGACCTCTTTTAGTACCTGCTGCTGGGTCTGTGAAGTTTATGATGCATCTTTTATATTCATTTCCACGTTTAAGTTCTAATATTTTCCCCTCTCTCCCTTAAGCAGCTTAATACACTGCAGGGAACACTTTCCCTTGATGATGAAAACAATATTTTTAAAGGTAAGTGGGGCTTTTAGTTTAAGTATAACCAGGGGATTCATTAAGGAAGGTGTTCAATGTCCCAGTACCTTGATTCTCGCTTCTAAACTACTACTATATATTCTTGAGTTTAAAATATTGCTATTTAATCATTTCTGAGGGGAGGGTGAGGGTTAAACCATTCGTGTAAGGTTAATGAAAAGTCAGTGACACCTGTGAGCTGATCCCTCCAAAGGCTTAAATGATGGTATTATCTTGATGAAGTTAGATGGTCTTCAAGGTTACGGCCTCTGAAACCATCACCCAGAGAGAAGTAATATGCTCTCAAAGACAGTCTTATATTAATTAGGTATCTTAAGATGCTGTATAAATTGCCACTGTCAGTTTATCAATTCATGAGCAGAAATGTAATAAACCTTTGAGCTTGAATACTTGTATGGCAAGAACCAGCACATTCTTTCTCTGTACAAAGACCTACATAAGAAACCAAATTAGAACCAGAAGATTGTATAGTGAGCATAGAATCAGAATAAAGGAGATTAATTTGAGTCCAATGTCAGGCTAAGATTACCTGACACAGTGGTGATTCTCTACACAGGCTGTATCTCTGAGACCAGTGGAGTTTATGACATTTTCAGGAGGTTGGGATCCATCTCAGACATAAAATTACGTTCAGGATTTTTTCTTTTTAGGGATATGCCTGTGGCATATGGAAGTTCCCAGGCTAGGGATGGAATAGGAGCTGTAGCTGACCTCCTGCACCATAGCCTCAGCAACGTAGGATTCAAGCCACGTCTGCAAACTACACCACAGCTCACGGCAACACCAGATCCTTAACTCACTGAGTTAGGCAGGGATCGAAACTACGTCCTCAAGGATATTAGTCAGGTTCATAACCCACTGAGCCATAACGGGGAACCCCCAGGCATTTGTATTTTTTCTTAAAAACTCTATATGTGATTCTTTCAGTCACTCAGGGTTGAGACTATTGATTTCCATGACACACAACTGTCTTGACAATAGGAACGGTTTTGCAATGGTGCCATATTATCCAAAGGCCACTGGCCAAGACTCTCATTCCCCTGCTCCTCGCGTGGTTAGGATCACACCACCAAGATTTGCCTTGGTTATTTCCCTTTGCCTGGGGTTACCAGGATGAACAATTCTCCTTTTAGATTAAGTTTTTGCATTTAGTCAAATGCTTGCTCTGACCAGAGTCCCTTCAATTTTAGATACCTCTGCCCATCTCTGCTCTGATCTAGCTTGGATCATACGATTAGATCTTGGAACATATGATTAGATCTTCCATGCATACGCAATCTTCTTTACTTCTTTGGAAGTTTTAAGGGACACCTGTTATTTTAATTCCATGTTTTACTTTTTCAACCAAGAAAAACAAATTAAGAGAGAAAGGAAGATTTTTTTCCCCAGTTATGTACGTTTATACAGAGATAAAATATCCCATGGAAATACATATTGGCTGCCATAAGGAGCACAGACAGAGGCTATCGCCTGTTTCCTCAGACTGCACCCACAGTGATCTTTCTGACATGTAAATCTGGTCACGGTGATCTCCTTCAATGAATGTCCAAAGCTCTCTGAGATCTGCTTCCAAAGCTTTCCATGGTCTACACACTGCTTGCTTCTCTAGCCATGTCACTCTGCCACACTTCCACAATCATGCTTCAGCCATTTGTGAATTGTGTCCAATCCCCTGAATGTGCCAGTCTCTTACATTTTCTCTTACTAGGGCACTCATCCTCTTCTTTCCCAGTTATCTTTTCCTCCCCTTTGATTCTCAATCTTTTTTTTTTTTTCTTTTGTTTTTTAGTACAAGGCTAGGGGTCAAATCAGAGCTGCAGCTACTGACCTACACCACAGCCACAGCAACTCGGTATCCGAGCCTTATCTGTGACCTAGGCCGCAGTTTGTGGCAATGCTGCATCCTTAACCCACTGAGAGAGGTGAGGGATTGGTTGAGCCCACATCCTCATGGATACAGTCGGGTTCTTAATCCACCCAGCCACAACAGAAACTCCTTTTGATTTTCAATCTTAATGTCACTTCTTCTGTAAGACCTACCCTGATTTCCTCACTCATTTCCTCATTTAGAAATGTTAGCTATGAGCTCTCACAGTGCCTTGAATATCTGTGATCATAACTCGTATTGTGTTTTTAAAAACAGCTCTGTGGCTTGCCATTGCTTTTAGGATAAAGTGCAAATCTGGATTAGTCCTTAACCAACCAGTCAGTCCTCCACTGGGCTCTTATTCCTCTATCTTCTGGTCCACTCTTTCTCAGAAACCTCTTATTTCAGCCAGTCTTGGTTACTTCTTAGCCATTTATAACTCCCTCCATCACCAGGTCAACACACCATAAAATATCTTGGCCTTTTATATTGGATTCATATTGTGATTAGAACAAAACACATTTTCTTTGCAAATCACTACAGACGAAGTAAAAAGGTGTGATATTTCCAAGGTGGATTTAATTCAAAAATTTCAAGACATTCACTTTCTTTACTCCTGAGTTTAATTTCTAGAGACAGCCGCTCTCATTGTTGATCAAAGATTGCTACTACCCCTGGCTGTGTCTCTCCTGCATTGAAGAAGAGGGGGAGAACTCTTGGAAGCAAGAGGTCCCAGTTAAGCACATTTCCCAGGCTTAATTGGGAGGAAGCTGTGTCTGTTTTAGTCATAGCCCAGATTTTCCAGTACAGCTAGAATTTTACGTAATTTAATATTTTTCAGTATCAACATTGTGTTATGTTTCCTTACATGGGAATTCATTTTTAAACCTTAAAAAATATTAATAAACCACAAATATTAAAAAAAAATGCCTGGTCAACGTATATAACCATATATATAAAACTGAGTTTCTCTGGTTTGGTAAATACCGCTGTCATATATTTAGAAGCTTCATCTCTTTCCAACAGCTGTGTAAAGGGAGCAGTGTCCCCATGCCCTCCCTTCAATCTTTCCTCCCATCACTGATGTCCATTTTCTCCTCCCATATACCCCCACATTTTAGAAAGACCTGGATTCAGTCATGCCTCACTGCCTTACTAGCTGTGTTATTTGGATTCTTAGTTTCCTGCTCTAAGGGCTAATAAAACGCAATGGGGGGGAACTAACCGAGATGATGTATGTAGAATGTTCGGCATGGTTCTTGGCATAGATCAAGATGAAAAGGTGAGTAGTTCCCGTTGTGGCTCAGAGGAAACAAATGTGACTAGCATCCATGAGGACGCCGATTTGATCCTTGGCCTCACTCAGTGCATTAAGGATCTGGCATTGCCATGAGCTGTGGTATAGGTTGAAGACATGGCCTGGATCTGGCTTTGCTGTGGCTGCGGCGTAGCCTGGCAGCTGCAGCTCCAATTCCACCCCTAACCTGGGAACCTTCATATGCCAAAAGTGTAGCACTAAAAAAAAAAAAAAAAAAAAAAAAAAAAAAAAAAAAAAAAAAAAAAAAAAAAAAAAAAAAAAAAAAAAAAAGAAAGAAAGAAAAGATGAAAAGGTGAGAGCTGTGTTGATTTTCTTTCACACTGAATTCTTCATTAGAACATGTCTTCTAGCCTCCACGCTATTGCGTGTACTGTACTATTCATCAGGAAGCCTTCCCAAATTCTGTCAAAGTTAGTCCCTCCTTTCTCTGGGCATATCTGCAGCCCTTTGGCTCATATCACTCTCATAAAGCTTCTCCCCTTGGGTTGGAAATCATTTATTTGTCCCCAAAGCTGCGAGCCCCCCTAGGGTTTAGGCATTCCTTTCTCACTTCCATGTCCCTGTGGATAAAAGTAGTATAACTCATATATACAACAACGTACTATTACTCAGCATAAAATAATGCCATTTGTAGCAACATGGATGGGCCTAGAAATTATCATACCAAGTGAAGAAAGTCAAACAGAGAAGGACAAATACCATATGATATCACTTCTATGTGGAATCTAATACAAATGATACAAAAGAACTTAACAAAACAGAAATAAACTCAAAGATTTCAAAACCAAACTTATGTTTACCAACAGGGAAATGTTGGGGGGGGGATAAATTACAGACTTGGGATTTGGTATATACACACCACTATATGTGGAATGAACCAGTAACAGGAACCTAGTGTATAGCACAGGAAAATTTACTCAGTACTGTGTGGTAACTTATATGGGCAAAGAATCTGAAAAGGAATGGATATATGTATATGTATGACTGATTTACTTTGCCATACACCTGAAATTAACACACATTTGAAAGTCAATTATATTCTAGTAAAATGTTTTTAAAAAGTAATACCTACCTGAGAAATTGTGAGGATTAAGATAATACCATCAGAACTCCTAAAAAAGGAGTGAGTACTCAATGAGAATTAGCCACTGTTACTATTTTTTAACGATATTATTAATGTCCAGCACAAAGCCCTGTTCAGAGCAAGTACTCTACGTGAGCTGGATGAGAAAACGAGTAGACAAAGATACGAACACTTTTTTTCTTGTTGTAGTAGCTGAGCATCTTAGAAACAAATAGTGCACTTGACCTCTGTTATTTTAGCCTGCTCAGCATTTGTATGCTTTTTTATGGTAACAGCAACATTTTTTTGTTTTTCTGGGAGCCATTCTTGTCTGTGCCTATGGCTCAGCGGGTACTAACTATTCCCTCAGCTCCGGACTGAGCGAGCAATCCAGATCTGATCACTCAGCATACCTTGTTCCCAGTTCTCTGTGACACCGTGCTTGGAGTATTGAGATATGACCCAAGTTGGTCCGGTGAAAGTCAGACTTAGGAACTCTGTTAGCTCTATGGGAACAGAGGTGGCATTTGCCCAGGGGTGACTAGTTTACTCAGATGTAAGCTTGGAGGTGCCATCTTTGCTGCTGGTGGAAGAGAATCTGCCTGAGACTAAAGCCACATAGAGCAAAGCAGAACCAAAAGACAGAGGCATTTTCTCAGTGATATCTCCTGAGGACCTAGACTCAGCGATGCCTGAATCCAGCTCTACCTCTGAAGCTTTTACATCAGTGCGTAACTATAAATTGTGGTCCGAGAAACATTGGGGATCCCCAAGACTCTTTCAGTGTCTGCGAAGTTAAAACTATTTTCATAATAGTAAGATGTTATTTGTCTTTTTCATTCTCATCCCCTCAGGAGTGTACGACGGAGTTTCAAGGGCTAAATTATGTGTGATAGTGTAGTGGACTGAATGTAGAAGGAGATATGAGAATGAAGTGGTCTTCTATTAAATCAAGAATTGAAGAGGCCGGCGTTTTTGTTGTGGAAATGAATCTATCATCCATGAGGATGCAGGTTCGATCCCTGGCCTCACTCAGTGGGTTAAGGTTCCGGCATTGCTGTGAGCTGTGGTATAGGTTGCAGACGTGGCTTGGATCTGGTGTTGATGTGGCTATGGCAAGGCTAGCAGCTGAAGCTCCGATTTGACCCCTAGCCTGGGAACTTCCATATGCCGCAGGTGCGGCCCTAAAAAGAAAAAAAAATTGAAAAGTTTTATAAAAATATAAAACAATATGACTCTCTTCTATTTGGGGTAATATAGTTATTTTTCAATAAAGTATTCTATTTGGTAAACATACAATGGGTTTATAATTATTTTTAAATGAATGTATTAATACATATTTAAAATAGGTCTCAGTATTAATTTCTAACATGGTAAATATTGTCAGGTATAACCTATATAAACAAAAGCTCTTGGAGGGTCATCAGTAATTTTTAGGCCTAAGAGGATTTTAAAGTCAAAATACTTGGAAGCCACAGAATCACACAAAACAATAAATTCCATTTTTTTTTCTGGGTCTCATTTACTTTCACATAAGATTCTTGATATTGTGTTTCATTTCATAGGAAAATAATACTGCCTTGAGAAGCTAGAGGATGCTCTATTGTCCAAGAGTAACCTTTTTGATTGGGGGAACAGAAAAAAAAAAAATCTCTTTCCTTTCCTTCTATAATTCAAAAATAAGAAGAAGGCTTATAATAAGTGAAAGAAGCCAGAGGAACGTTAGTGTGTGTTGCAATGTAAACCACATCCAGGAAAAAGGCCCTTCTGTCTGCTAGCACACAGATCTAGGAAATCTGTCCTTATGGGAGCCCTGGGAGCTTTTCCAGACCGTTGGGATTACTAGCTATGATCTCAGGCTGGCAGGACAAATCAAGGGGCAAAAGAGTTCTTTTGTCTTTCTAATTCATCAAGACAAGTTTTTAAAGTCTGAACTCTCACAATCACTCACCTTCTTCTAATGGGGTTTGTGACTTGGTTTTCATCAACATTGTGCTCAGTTTAAAACTTCCTATATCAAGAAGTTGTTTTGAAAGTATGTGAAGATTCAGCTAGGTGCTGATTTGAACAGGGCTGATCAATCTGCAGACAAGCCAATTTTGGAAAAGGCCGATAACAAACAGTGCATTTTTTTCCCCTCTTGAATTGCAAACATTCAAGGATGCATGGCAAGGATGCATAGATTTATTTATTCCAGAAACACTTAAGCAGAATGTTGTAATGAGAGTAAGCATGGGGGCAGAGAAGGCCTGTGAGGAGGTGACGTTTGTACTGATCTTTGCTGTGGGAGGATGAGGTAAAAGAAAGCTACTGGTAGAACACAGAGTAAATACAGGAGTCTCTAAAGTGCAAAAGAACTGACACATTTAAGGACTAGAAGAGAGGCCAGTGAGGCTGGAGCAACGTGAGTAAACCCCATGAAGAAAGGGAAACAGGCAGGGGACAGACCATGCGAGCTATTACATAATGGCAGTTCATTGAAGGATTTCAAAACAAAGGAGAGGGGGAGAGACAGTGTATAGAAATGTAGAAAGTAAGGATGTTGCTCTCTTCATGACTCACTAGTTTCGGGAAATTAGACCATAGGTGGCTCCTATGGGCACTCCAAATGTTCTGGCTGCCATGTCCACTCATGCTGTTCTTTATATTCAGAGGCTGTTTCTCCAGCTCTGCTTATTGAAATCCAGGCCACCTTCAAAGAACTCCTCAGATACCATAGCTTCTTAACGAAGCTATGGAGCTGGACTGTTTGGTGTTATGGAAAGCCTGTGAACATTGGCGTCTGTGAAATCCAGTTTTGTGTCCTGGCTCCGTCACTTTTAAAATCATTATAGGTCTTACATAAAATTGTTAACCCTGAGACCCTTGTTTCCTTTCAGCTGACAATAACATCAATCCTCAAGAGTTGCTATGAGGATCAAATGAGATGGCATTTGTAAAGGGCATGTCGCACAATGGGTGCTCCATAAATGTTAGTTTTCTTCTGCCTTGAAGGGCAAGATGGTGGTGGTTAAGAGCATGGACTCTGAATCAGAAAGGTTTGGGTTTGCATCCCACACTGCTCTAAGCTCCCCAGCTGATCCTGGGCGTTATTTCATCTGTTCACAGGTTCCTCATTGGTATGTGTGGCTAATAAAATCATAGGATTGCCATGAGGATTCAATGAGATAATCTACCAAAAGCACTTGGCTAAGTGCCTAACAAATAATAGGCCCTCAAAAAATACTGGCTGTTATAGGGAGTTCCCGTCGTGGCGCAGTGGTTAACGAATCCGACTAGGAACCATGAGGTTGCGGGTTCGATCCCTGCCCTTGCTCAGTGGGTTAACGATCCGGCGTTGCCGTGAGCTGTGGTGTAGGTTGCAGACGCGGCTCGGATCCTGCGTTGCTGTGGCTGCGGCGCAGGCCAGTGGCCACAGCTCCGATTAGA
>PVHT021183666.1:20477595-20912419 GCA_004024745.2 Catagonus wagneri | reverse complement strand
AAATAAAAAATAAAAAAATACTGGCTGTTATAAACAAAAGCAGTGCCCAGAGCAGGTGCTTTGTGAAAACACACAGTGTGATCTATGAATACTTTCTGAATGAATATGTGTTGATGGGTGTTGGTGAATTCAGGAGTGGAGCATGGGCAGCTGGGTGAGTCCAGGGAGGAGAGGAATGGGGAGCTGACATAGACATTCGCTGGGCCCCTGAGCATCCAGGAGTAAATGCCAAAAGCTGGCACAGGAGGCAAGGTGGGCCTTAGAAGTTGAGGGGGACAAACTTTGCCTTCTTCACAATTTTGGTGCGTGAACACAAACTGAATCTCCTACGCTATAAACAACAAAAATAAACTTCTTAAAAAATACAACTGAATTTCAGTGAGTCATGTTTCTTTCTTGATGGTATTTGGAGAGATCCAGAGTCCAGATGTGACAGCTCCCGCAGAATGCAGGCGTCTTTATGCCGGTGTAGCAACAGGCTTGCCAGCCCCACTCAGGGAGGGGGTGGGCCTCCAGGCTGTCTGTCCCTGAGTAGCTTACATGTCACAAGCACTCTAAACCACCTCTATAGTCAAGGGCTGAAACTGGCCCAAGGTTCTTGAGCAATGAATCTTGGGGAAATGCCAAGAAAGAAAGCTCCCAAAGCAATATGGATCCCTGATGCCGTGATGATTCTTTTTCTTGCTATATGCACATACTCCTAAGGTAAGCCCCCGAGTTCTAGAATATTCCCAAATGGGTGATATATACTCAGTCCCTGACACAGTGGCTTTCACACTGGACCCTCAGTTTACTGGAGTTATATTTCGTTGCAGAAAGGTAGAAAAAAAACTAAGGAAGATCACTGACAGAGTCAGAGTCCTGAAAGTCAGAGCTTTCCCAAAGCAACAGCTTTACGCAACGCCATTTATATCACAATCTATGTAAGTTGTGCAGTGCCCAGGCTGTGTTGCCATTTTGGATGGGATTGTGTGTGTGTGTGTGTGTGTGTGTGTGTGTGTGTCTTTTTGCCTTATCTAGGGGCCGCACCCGCGGCATGTGGAGGTTCCCAGGCTAGGGGTCTAACAGGAGCTGTAGCCGCCGGCCTACACCACAGCCACAGCAACGTGGGATCTGAGCCGCGTCTGCAACCCACACCACAGCTCACGTCAATGCCGGATCCTTAACCCACTGAGCAAGGCCAGGGATTAAACCCGCACCCTAATGGTTCCTAGTCGGATTCGTTAACCACTGAGCCATGATGAGAACTCCTTGGATGGGATTAGAATTTACAAACTGAAAATGTCCCAATTCCAAAATATATAGATAAGTGTTGAGCCCTTATTACGTGCCAGCTACTTTCTCATAGATGATCATATTTTATTGAATCCAGCCAAAAACCTTAGGAGTCATTCCTCAGCCCTCTCTTTTCCTCACCTTACAATGCCTCACAATGTATGGTACGTATCTGATCACTGCTCATCACCTTCTCTGCTACCACCTGAGGCCAAGCCCCCTCATCTCTCTCCTGGAGGAGCTCAGCAGCCCCCAACTCTAGACCTGCCCCCACTCCTGTCCTGCCCAGCAGCTGGGGTGCTCTGTGAAAAGTGTGTCACATCACGTCCCTGGCCAGCTTCAAACACTGCTGGCGCTGTCTCTCACTCTTCAAAGAAGATGCCATCTCCCTAGGACCTATGAGTTCTCTCCATGATGTGGGCTCACTGTCTGTTTCTCTGATTTTATCCTCTTGTTCTCCTTGGGCTCACCCTGCTTGGGCCATGTTGGCCATTTGGCTGTTCCTGAAAGCCTTCAAATCTGTTTCCTCCTTAGGATCTTCGCATTTGCTGTACTCTCACCGGAGGGCTCTTCTCTTAGATCAAATGCCTTTGTCCCTTCCTTACCATTCTATAATCAAAAAACTCACCTCCTCAGAGATGCCTTCCCTGACTGGTAAATCTAAAATATCTCTCCCAATGAAACTCAGTCACTCACACTGTTTACTTGCTTTCTTTTACTTCAAAATCATCAATATTAATGTTCCTCTACAGCTTTCTGTATTGTCTCTCTCCCCTGCTAGAATGTAAGTTTCGCGAGGACAGGGATTTTTTTCTTGTTCACAGCTTCTCATGCAACACTTAGAACAGCCCTAGCATACCATAGGTCTTCAATAAATGTTTGCTGAATAAAGACTCAATGAATTTAATCCTTAGGGCAGGGTCTCCTGAAGTGTGACCCTGGACCATCAGCATCAGCATCTACTAGGAAACTGTTAGAACTGCAAATTCTCAGTTTCTAAACTGGGCATATCAAATTAAAAACACTGGCAGTGGGGCCCAGCCAGTAAGATATTCAATATCTGACAGTGATACAGTTTTACATTTACATGTAAATATACCAACATGGTCAAAAAATGTTTTAAAAAGCTCAGGAGGGGATTCTGATGCATACTCAAGTTTGAGGCACTGCCTTAAAACAAATGTGTAAAATACTACTAAGCCTGCTGCAAAGATAAAATAGGTAAGTTTTAGGAGTTCTCTTCATGGTTCAGTGGATAGCAAACCCGATTAGGATACATGAGGTCGTGGGTTCGATCCATGGCCTCACTCAGTGGATTAACAATCTGGCGTTGTCATGAGCTGTAGTGTATATGGGTCACAGATGTGGCTCAAATCCCGCATTGCTATGGCTGTGGCATAGGCCGACGACTGTAACTCTGATTTGCCCCCTAGCCTGGGAATTTCCATATGCCACAGGTGCAGCTCTGAAAAAAAGAAAGAAAGAAAGAAAGAAAGTTAAGTTTTAGAGCGGTAATGTAGTTCAGACAGCTTGAGGAAAAATGAGCATTTATTATCAAATGTCACATTGTAAGAACTTAATAAATAATATTAATAATTGTATTTACAATAGTATTGTTAACTACTATGTACCAGGTGCTATATTTAGCCTTCAAAATAATTCTATCCAGTGGGTATTAATACTTCCATTGTTAAGCTTATTAAAACTCAGACAGTTAAGTAATTCCCTCAAGATTACCCAATAATAAAGAGGCAGAAAGATCGGCATGCTTATTCCTTTCCTTTTTTTAAAAAAGAGATCTAACTAAGGACAGATCACTGATGTGGCGGCAGATATGTAAGGAAAACACATTTGGCATTTTCTGAAACAAATGCCAAGTTTCCAGAACTGGAAATGATGAATGGTAGGTCCTGACACCAAGGGAACCCTTGGAAAGGGAAGCAGATAACCTTTCAGCCTGGTGGCTTCAGCTCAGAAACACTGGCCCAAGCTGACCTCGATGAGCCCCATCTTCTCCCTTAGAAACAAGGTCTCCAGGGCACTTTGGATGTGCGCTGCCAAAAGTCTGGCTTGGGCACCAGGAAGCATGAATAATTGTGGGCTCAGTGAATCATGTGGGCCCTCCTGACTTTATGGAAGAGAACTGACATTTGATGGTGATGGAGAAGATGATGATGGAAATATATAAATATATATACTTCTGAAGTCGAGTCACAGTTGTTCTTGGAACTGAACACATACAGATGAAAAACCCAAACAGCAATCTCCTAAAATTATGCTACAGCAATCTGGTCAATTCAACCATGAATATTGATGATGAGATTATGTCAACTGGCCTTTCCACTTCCTCTTTATTCTTTTCTCTGTTTTGGATTTTCATAGCAACATCAACCCATTTCCCAGTTTTCAGTTCCTTTCTATTATGGAGGCAAGCATCCACAGGATGGATATTCTTTTGTCTTTAATGGAGGTAAGACCATTTACGTACGAATGAGGGATTTCCAAGGATCCAAGATACTACTGTTAAATTTTTTGCTTGTAGGCAGCTATTGGCCTAGACTCTAAGGGCAAAATGGCATGGGACAAGTGGTCTTACAGAAAGCAAAGCCACCGTGCCAGGAGTTATCCGGGAAAAGGGACACTGTATGAATCACGTGCATTCCCAGGTCCTTACTCAACATTGAGCACAGCACAGACATCTAATAAATCTGTGTGGAATGAGTATTTTGATAGTGAATACGCCATAGGAACTCAATAAATATTCTTTGGGTGGATACAAGAAGGAAGAAGGGAAGGACTCTCACTATCTGTCATATTGATTAGGAAAGCTCTACCAAGAGCCGCAGTGGATGTTGAGTGAAGATTTGAATAAATGCTTGGCACATAGCAGGCAAACAAAGAATAACACCAGAATGAATAAGCAGTCGTATTTCCTGCCACACCAATGATATCTGCAAAGTGTAATGGAAAGACACTGGGCTACTTTCTGAGAGCGGGGTACTTATACTTGGAACAGTTTTGTTTTGTTTTACTAAGTCTGTGTATTCCATTGCATTACCAGAAACTTGGGCTGTTCATTTGAGTGACAATACTTTCGTATCTTTTCTCATCATTTCTGGGAGGCACACATACACATTCATTTGCACAAGCTCAGACATTAAGGCAAGGGTACAGCCCAGGCTTCTGACACTTATTAGAGAAACTAGAAAAGTCATCCCTGCCAAAATGCCTAAAAGAGTGGCTTTGTTTATGCACACAGACACACATAGATCCACTGCGTCAGCTCACATGGCAGGGTTCTGGCCCATTGGGAGTTGTTGGAGCCTGTGACATCAGTGATTTTTCTGGATATCTCCTTCCACTACCCAGATACCAAACCTATGTCACCAACTCTGATGAGCTCTCAGAAAGAACTCTCATGGAAAAGCTTTGCTGGAAAATAACATTTCATCTGTCACTGGTGTTTCTTTTAAAAACAAGGCTATAGTCTCAGCTTGATTTTAATTGTCTTAGGTTAGGAAAATAGATATCACCGTGAATCTGATACCTCTTCCCACTGTGGAAGAAGGCACTCTCTATTAAGAGTCTTATTTCTTAATTCCTGGGCCAGGTTAATTAAGCACCTTGTACATCAGTTTCTTCATCCGTGAAAGGGTTAATATGAATACCTATGCTATAGGATTTTTGTGCGGTTCCAGAATTATAGCAAGGAAAGCATCTGGAACAGTTCTTTGGAAGTCAAGCTTGGGAGACCCCACAGAGGTTGTGGGGTCTCCTGTCTTGAAAAGTGGCCTTGGTAGTAGAAAAGGAGGGGTGATGAGGGGATGACCCTGTTGAGGGGGCAGGTCTCTGCCTCCCTGTGCTGCTTCAGTCTATTCAACACATTTACTCATCTCTTAGTTTGTGCCTCTGTGCCAGATTTCAGGGAGTAAAACTTTTCAACTCTTGCTTAAAAAGAAAAAAAAGAAACTAAAAACCTGAAAATCATGGATCCAGGATAATCTTCCATTTTGCAGATGACCGAGGACCTGTGAGCTCTTGATTCCCCACACCACGGTCTGCTCTACCAGCCAGCTCTGTCCTCCTCCCTCCCCTGTCAAAGGTGATTGTCTTCATCGCACGGTAACAGCCCAAACCCCGCTGGGTAGACATAGGGAGGCATAAGTCAACTCTCCATCTCTAGCTAAAAACAATGCCTGATTCAATAGTTTGTCTAAGGCTATAGAGTTAGAAAGCTGTTTCGACTATAACATAGGCTTCTGTTATTCATTATTCAGCACAATTTATGGGACAACTATTACCTTTTGGTCAATGTCAATACTCTTTCTATTGGACCCTCTAAGATCCTCTGCCCTGGCAGGGGGTGTGGGGGGTATGGATTTACAACCATAAGGCATGAAAAGTCTCATAATGCTGCAATATTCCTTTCCAAGGTTTTGCTCCCTGTCATTCCTCTTAAGGAGCCAAAAGGACTTAAAAATCCTTTAAGCCTTTCATAAGAACTCCCTCATAGCTGTGTTATGAGGAGGCCAGAATCTACCTTCGACTGGAACCTTTGATTTCTTGGTGTGGCCTTTTCTCATTTACAAAATGAGATGAAAATGGCCATCTTATGAGACTATCAGGAGAGCTGAATGAGGCAATGTCTGTGAAACACCAGGCTGGCAGTCTGATTTCATAGAAGAGATTCAGGCAACTGGATCTTCCTTTTACTGCTGCAGTGAATATACACCCTTTCTCTTTTCCCAGATTCTTTTAAGGATCCACCCAAACAGTTTGGCTATTCTAAATTCTTGCTTCCGAACTTATTTCCTCTGTCACAAAAGAACATTTCTGTTCGCATCCCAGTCCTTCAAGGTCCAGTCCCGAGGTTGACTTGATGACTACGTGTATTTTTGATTGTCTTTTTTGGAGCCTAAAATCAACCCCACAAAATAAGCAGAGCAGGTGACATTACTCTCATTCTTCAGACCACAAACTTGAGTATCAGGAAAGGGAAGTGACATGCCCAAGGTCAGGTAGCACCCAGTTGGAATGCAAAACCAGGCTTTTCTGACTCATGTCCACAGCTCCATCCAACAGCCTCTGGTTTCCTGTGGTGGAAACCTTCCTCTAACCTCTCCAAGCCTGGTGAGTTGCATTTTTATAGAAGACAATATTTCTTTTATTTTTAAATTGAAGTATGGTTGATATATACTATAGGATATCACTTAAACGTAGAATCTAAAAAAATAATACAGATAAATCTGTATACAAAATAGAAACAGACTCAGAAACATAGAAAACAAACAGGATTACCAATGTGGGCAATGGGGGACAAATTAGGAATATGGGATTAACAGATATAAAGCACTATACACAAAATAGATAAGCAACAAAGACTCCTGTGTAGCAGAGAATTATATTCAATATCTTCTAATAACCTCTAGAAGACAGTCGTAATTGCCTCCCCATGGGTGGTAAAAATACTGGTGAGGGAGGTCACTCACCTAGGTGATTGCCCTCAAAGGCCTGGAAACATGTGGGAGGCAGAGGGAGGGGGCTAGAGTGACATTGGCCCCACACACCGTGATAATCAAGGAGGTGGGAGATATGGGACAAGTCAGGCGTAAAGGAGGAGTGAGACTTTCCAGGCACTGCCCTGTATAAACATAGCCCTGACGGAGGAAAGGTTGCCTACAAGGACACACTTGACATTTTCTTGAGTTTTCGAGGGGAAGGGCTGAGTCACCACGGAAACACCATCCCTTTCCCTCTCCCAGGGCACAGGCAATGAGGTGTGACTCTAAAATAAGGTGACTGATGCTTTGCATTCCTGAGCAGCTCACACACCAGGAGGAGGGTTGCCCCAAAGCCCTCCTGTTTGCCCACACACCCCTCCCCAGGTGCTTGAGGTTCCAGACAACTATTTTAATTTCATCCCATCAGTATAACATGGGGTCACATCCCTTGATCTTTAATTTACAATTTGTGTTCTCGCTTACCTATTTGGAGACTCATAAAACATTTCATCTGCAGTGAATAGAAGACCCAACTTAAAGTGGCTTAAATGTTAAAAAAAAAAAAAAAGGGTTACCTTAAGTAGGAAGACAGAGAGGAAAGGGAATGGTCACAGGACTGGTTAACTCAGGTGCTTAAAGTTAGCTTCCTTCCATCTTTCTCTGCTGCCATCTTTAGAGGGTTAGTTTCATCTTTAGAGTCATGTGATTATGGTGGCAAAAAGACCACAGCAGCCCCAGGCTTCACATTTTTAAACAGATGCACCCAAAGACAGAAAAAAAATTTTTTTGTCTTTGGTTTGTAATTAATTAATTAATTAATTAACTTATTTATATTTTATAGGCATCTTTTTTGGGGGGTGGGGAGGGGCAAAGATGCAGCATACAGAAGTTCCCAGGCTATGGGTTAAAGCAGAGCTGTAGCTGCCAGCCATAGCCACAGCAGCATCAATGGGTACTCCTGGTTTTGTTTTTAAATCAGAGAAAAAAGTCTTTGCACAAGTCCTCTGGCAGACATCCCTGCCTCTTTTCTTTTTCAGTCAAATTGCATCTTGCCCTTAGCTCAAACAAGCTGAGCCAACAGGAACGGAATTACTACCATCCGGATAGACTAATGAAGACTCATTCCCTGGAGCTTGGGAGAAGCCCTTCCAGCAAGACAAGTCTGTCCAGGGGGAACACTCCCAAACTAAATCAGGCTTAGAGGCAAGAAACGATGGGGGAGAAAAGGCTGTTGGAGAGGTGACTAGTAGTGTCTTCTACAATATTACCTAATATTACCCAAGACTGCAGTAAAGATTAAATAAGCTATGTGTAAAATATTGTGCATGCATCCTGACAGAGAATAAGTTCAGTGTTACTTTCTCTGCCCTTATTTTTAATCCCATTGTCTACTTGCTCTTCTTCAGACTGGCCCATAGCTTTAACTCATATTCTCTATGTTTAGAATGCCCCCTTCCTGCAACAATACAACTATCTTACTCTGTTCTGGTTGCTATAATAGGACACTACAGGCTGAGTGGTTTATAATAATAGAAATTTATTTGTCAGTTCTGGAGGCTGGGAAGTCCAAGATCAAAATGCCAGCAGATTTGGTGTCTGGTGATGACCAGCCTCCTGGTCCACAGACAATTGCTTTTTTGCTGTGTCTTCACTTGGTGAAAGGGTGAAGAGAGCTCTCTCAGGCTTTTTCATAAGGGCACTAATCTCATTCCTAGGGCTCCACCTCTGTGACTTAATCTCTTCCCAAAGGCCTCATCTAAGTACTATCACTTTGTGGATTAGGTTTCAACATGAATTTTGAGGGAGGGACACATTCAATCTATAGTAGCTACCAGTACCCCATGCATATCTCAAATGTCAAATGTACAATGAAGTCTACCTTGAATTCTCCAAGGTGTATCTGTATTTTTTTATTTATGGTTTTATCACACTTTACCTTGTATTTGTGTACTTCCTGAAATATCCCTAGAATGCAAACTTCTTGATGCTTAGACTAGGTCTCATTAATCCCTAAATCTTTTGTATAACCTCTCAGCTGGCCTTACACTTAATGGGCACTCAGGAAATATCTGTGCAATTAAATTGAATGCATTTTTGTTCAGAGCTGCTACCCTGGCTTCAAAGTTTTTGAACACCAGCTCCAATACTGGAGAGAATTTGTGGCACATTCTTTTCTTTTTTTTAAATTGTGGCAAAATATGCATAAGGTAAAATTTACCATCTCAACTAGTTTTAGGTGTACAGTTTAATAGTACTAACTATAGTCATATTATTGTATAGCCATCACCACCACCCATTTCCAGAACTCTTTTACCTTCCTAAACTGAAACTTTGTACCCATTAAACAATAACTCCCCATTCTACCCTTCCCCCTTCTATCTTCTGGCAGGCACCATTCTGTTTTATGTCTGTATGATTTTATTCTAGATACCTCTAATAAGTGGATTCATACAAAATTTAGCTTTCTGTGTCTGGTTTATTTCATTTTGCATAATGGCTTCATCTATGTGTAGCATGTGTCAGAGTTCCATTCTTTTTTAAGGTTAATATTCCATTATATATATGTGTGTAAATACACACACAACATTTTGTTTATCCATTCATCAGTTGGTGGACATTTGGGTTGCATCCACCTTTTAGCTATTATGAATAATGCTTCCACGAACACTGGTATACAAGTACCCACCCAAGTTCCTGCTGTCAATTATTTTAGGTGTACACCCAGAAATGGAATTGCTGGATCATATAATAATTACATGTTCAATTTTTTGAGAAACCACCAAACTGTTTTCCACAGTGGTTACACCATTGGCACATTTTTTGACTTGTACAAGTACCACAGTTCCTGGTTATTGGGTCTATCAACTCTAGACTCAAAAAGGAAATTGTTGGGAGTTCCCATCATGGCTCAGCGGAAACGAATCCAACTAGGAACCATGAGGTTGTGGGTTCGATCCCTGGCCTCGCTCAGTGGGTTAAGGATACGGCATTGCCGTGAGCTGTGGTGTAGGTTGCAGATGCGGCTTGGATCCCACGTTGCTGTGGCTGTGGTATAGGCAGTCAGCTGTAGTTCTGGTTAGACTCCTAGCCTGAGAACTTCCATAGGCTGCGGGTACGGCCCTAAAATGACAAAAAAAAAGACAAAAAATAAAAAAGGAAATTGATGAATCTGACTCATAATCACAACTTATCAGAAAAATTTGATTGGTCCTGGTGGGTCAGATGCTCATCCTGAATGAAACTGGGATTGAGAGGCTGTGGGAAACTTGTGTAGAACAAATGTAACTGTTGAGAGTAGATAACAGTAACAGTGGTCCTTGAAGAAAGGAGGTTCAATGTGGTTTCTGCAAATCACCAAAACGTGTCTACAACAAAAGAGCTTAACCCTAGTTTGGCTACTTGTAGTCACATTTTAAACTTATGATTTCTTCTTGACTGTCCCAGGTGGCGGTGGTGGTCTCCCATTCTCCAATGAGAAGTCCAGCCAAGAAATTGGGGTGAAACCTCAGATCTAGTCTCCCCTCTCGTTTTTCCTCTCAGTCAAAATATTTTCAGGTGCCATTCTTTTCAGATAAGTATCTAGAGTCCACACTGGGCAGGAGGACTGGTCTTTGGCAACGTTACAGACTGATGAGAGATGGATGACCTGACATTATAACAACTTTGTAAATGTGTTTTGCCAGAACTAAAGGCGGAAAAAACCCACAAAAGGAGAATAAGAAGGAAAGGTCTTTAACATTTTGGCCACTGAAATCTTGTCGTCCATCAGAGCCTGGAACTCTGCCACCCACCCACTTGGCCAATGCTGGACCAGAAATGGTGAATGTAAGTCACTGTGGGTTTTTTGGCTTTTCAAAAATAGAAGAGATGAGATTTGGCTAGAATGGGGTATGTCTGGGTTTCCAAATACATCTGCCTATACAGAGAAATGAAGGCCACAGGGCATGCTTTTGTAGGTATCATTACAGGGGTTCCCTAAATCTCAAGGTTATCAGTCCCCATAAGGCAGATAATTTTGCTCAGTCTTATAACCTTTTCTGATTATGAGTATAGTAGATTCTCACTCTTAACAAAAAACAAAAAACAAAAACACTTCAGAGAAGTGAATGGCTCAGAAAATAAGAGTTCTCCATAATCTTTCTCCATGGATATAACCACTGGAAATCATGAGTTTACATTCTTCCAAATTTTTTTCTATGCATGTAAGTCTAATATAAGTCAAGGCATACTTTTTCTTCATATAATTGTTTTTATCTAAATGGATTAATATGATAACAGAGTGCAATCTTTTTTCATGACGATGTAACTTAGACATCTTTCTCTGACAGTACTTGAAACGCTCTTCCATTGTACAGATGTACTTTAATATACTTATTCACTCCCCTACTTATAGCTATTCAGGGAGTGAGGAAAATATTTAATATTATATTTTTCCTCATTCTCTCCATGTTGCTTCCCATACCTATCATACTTTATTGAGCAAAAAGTGATTTTTGGATCAAAAGTCCTAGGTGGCTTCTATCAACTTCAGTGGCTGTATGATTGCTTTAAAATTAGGATCTCTTTGTTATTCGTTGTGATGCACAATTACGTGGTTATTTATTCTCAACTTAAAGAAGTCACCCTTCATCTCTAAATTAAGCGGTAATAGAATGCTCAAACCCTACAGAAGTCTCAGAGGGGTCTCAGAGCTGTAGATCTGGGGAGAATCAGGCAACAGGGTCAGAAAGCTCTTCTGTAGTTTCTGCACTGTTTTTCGATTCTTTCCCCCTTGTTTGGTTTCCATGGGAATTGGTGAAGTGCATGGTGTGTGTGTGTGCATGTGTGTATATGGTGTGCATAAATGTGTGTTTGGGCAAAAAGGCCTATATAAGGGTAAACTACATAGAGCAAAGCCCAAGGAGGCGGCCAGGTGGAATTCTGGGGCTGCTGAGCTGTGGGTGAAATAATCCTAGTAAGCTTGGATGCTATTTCTATTGTTTTCATGAATTTGGAAAATTGATTCCTTTGTTAGCGCAATGATGCCTGGGGGCATCTCTGATTAATTAAATGCTTCTGAGTCCTTTGTGATGAATACTGTGACTTCTGAGTAACACATCAGCGAACAAACCAGGAGATCCTTGAGAAATCTCTGGCGGTCTTACTATTCATACCTTGCTTGAACCACAAATGTTGGGAAAGAGCTTTGATTTAAGATAGATGCTGGTTGCCAGGGGGTGTGAGGTTGGGAAATGTGATTGGAGAGGGATGGATAAGGATTAAGGATGAATTCAAGGCATCTTACTATTGCTTTAAAAATACTGTTGTCTGTAGTTATAGAAATGTTAGTCTGTGTTACTTAAGAAGGGCAGCTTTAGAGAAGCTTTTATTCTTCAAGTGCTAATTTAAGCACAGCGTGGTTTCCCGAGTATAAATACAGATTTAGCGTGTACTCTACCCTACTCAATATACGATCGTGTAGCTGCAAAAGCTACCTTGTCCTCAGTCTCACATTGCTGGGTGCAGGCAAGAACGGTCAGCCTTATAGTTTTGACTTTCTTTAGGCACAGGAGACCGTCACACCCTTTGTAATAATAACTACAAAAGAGACAAAAGAGATCATCGCACCTTTTGTAATAATAAATGCAATTCTTTAATCTGCCTTCTTGGTGTACAAAAGCCCCCTCAATCCATGATTTTGTGTGTTCCTCTGTAGAAAACCCTGGAGAGTAGGCACTATTATCCTCTTTCTCGCAGATTGGGAAAGTGAGATCAGGACCACTAAGCAGGTTAGAAACTGGTATCCTGGAGCCAGACAGACCTGGGTTCAAATCCAAGTTTTACCCTTTATACCAATGTGACCTTGGGTAACTTAATGAGGTTCTCTGCCTTTTAGTTCGTTTTTCTATAAGCTAGGACAGTAATTTCTACTGTTTAGGGATTATTATGAGATGAAGTCAAATAAGGCACATTAAGCATCCTGGCACACAGGAAGCCCTTGGCAAATGTAGAAAATCTTAATAAAATCTGCAAGGGAACAAAGATGGTAATCACAAAACAGGACTAGCATTTGAGTTTGACTCTGAACTGAGTGTGCTTTTTACTACACCATATAGTGTGTTCAAATTATCTCTTGGGGAAGTGAATTCTTTCCTGTTGGAACAATCTAGAATCACTCTGGTGTGGAAACTGCACATTCGAGGTGAACTGGTTCTGCCAACGTGAGGCTATTTTAGGAAAGAGAGAATGCAAACGGAGTGAGCACATTCTGAGTGCCTACTATGTGGCAGGTGGGTTTACTATGCTGTCTCATTTTATCAGCTCACTCTTGCTCATTACAAAGACCAGGAACGGGAGGCTCAGAAAATCGACCTCTTGCCCAAGGTCACATAGCTGGTATGAAGCAGAGGAAACAAAACTGAGAGCTGTCCAATACCAAAGCCACCTTCCCTCAGCTCCAAACCTAGGCCACCAAAGAGGCAATTTCACTTTTTAGCAAAGGCAAATTTGGGGCTGAGAAGATGTGGGCTGTATTTGGTTTGCCTGCCTGCTCGAGACTCCATCCTCAGTCTGATTCCCTGGACTATTTCGGGGTTGCCATGTCATTTCAGTCCCCCCTCAGAGAGCCCTGAGGAATGTGCAAAAGAAAAAAGAAACCCAAGAAATCTATTATTGGCACTCGCCCTCAATTTGCTATTATGACGTCCATCCTGCAAAGAAGTGTTTATAGCCTTATAAGGTTCCCAGCATCAATTTAACTGTGATATCTCCCAGTAGATGATACAGAATGCAATCTCAGTAGCAGACGGCAGAGAGAAGTGGGAGAGTTTCTTGGCTGGGGAATGAGAGAGAAACGAAAAAGGGCCTACTATGCTGAGTCACTAAGGCAAAGCTACTATGGACCACATTCAGGCCTGAGCCAAGACGCAGGAGCGAGTCACATACTGGTTGGTGGGGCTGAGATGTTCCTCTTTGGGAACGCGTCTTCTGCGAAGCCGCAGCCAGAAAAAAAGGGGGAAAAACGCCAACATCCTGAACATTTTAAGTTCATCAGTTATATTTTTACACTGTTAAATCAAGCACAAAAACAGAAAAAAGAAAGTCATGTTTCCACCAGCTTTCCTCCAGCCTCCCCCAACACAGCCGGATGCCTTAGCTCTCCTCCCCTTATCATCACAATAATCCAGCTAGCATGGCTGAGTGTTGTTCACAGGCTGGGCACTGGTAAAATGCCTTATCTCACTGAGTCCTTGTAAAAATCCCACATGGTAGGTACCATTTATCATTCTCATTTCTGCAGTGAGGAAACTGATGCTTAGAGATGTTGAGTTACTTGATCACGTCTCAGAGCTAGAGAGTTACAAAGCCAGACTCAGAATCTGACTCTTTCTGACCCCAGAGATGGAATCCTTAACTGCTATTTACTACCAACTCACCACTTCCTAAAGCTAAAAGGTGCAAGAAATCTTTCAGCTCTGGGGTCCCAAACCTGGCTTATTATCAGGATAATCAAGCGTGCTTAAAGCAAAACAAAAAGAAAGTGAGAGAGAGACAGATAGATGGAGAGAGAGGGAGAGAGAAAGAAAAAGAAAACAAAACAATTTAAAAAAAAGTCCTTACAGATTCCTGGACTCACTCTGGAAGATTCAGAAGGTTTGTGTTGTATATTGGACATTTATATTTGAGTTCCCCTGGTGATTCTAATGAAGGCCCAAACTGGAAGCCATGATTTCACCTATTCTGTTCACTTCCAAAGCAGCAGCTTAAAATAATGGTGACTTGCCGTGGAACTACGTCAAGTTGGTGGTACACAAGAAACTGGTCTCTAGTTTTCTCTCCTTATTGCCATGTCTGTCAATTGATAATGAAGCAGAAATATATGAGGTCAAGTCATTAATTCTGTGGACTAGACTGGACATGCTTTTGAAAAAGGGAGACACAATGAGATCTAGGATATTAATGAGAACCACTTTCATCAAGGAAGGTTCTTGGGAGGTAATAGAACTACAAGCAACAGAGTTCAATAAACATGTCAGGTTCTTCGTTCTCACAAGTAGAATTTGGAGAGCTGGGAAATCATGGATCAAATAAGAGGTATTTTCAGAAAAAGGAAGAACAAGAGCATGGACATGGGAATGGGGGTACTCTATCAAGACATGGAAACATGGAAGTTCCCACTGTGGCTCAGCGGGTTATGAACCCGACTAGTATCCATGAAGATGTGGGTTCCACCCCTGGCCTCGATCAGTGGGTTAAGGATCTGGCATTGCCGTGAGCTGTGGTGTAGTTCACAGATGCAGCTTGGATCCTGCGTTGCTGTGGCTGTGGTGTAGGCTGGTGGCTGCAGCTCCAATTCGATCCCCAGCCTTGGAACTTCTATATGCCATAGGCATGGCTCTAAAAAGAAAAGAAAAGAAAAAAAGACATGAAAGCATGAGGAGCCCATCAATCTGAGGAGCCTGAGAGTTACAGATGATAAAGTTCTAGGAGATGAGCTCCACAGGAAGATGAAAGTCAGATTAAAAAGAACATTATGTAAGTATACCACCTACAATGAGCCATTTTGCTTGTTGTCTAGACTCTGAAGCTCCTTTCTTATATTTGGAAGTTTGCTTCTGTAAGTATATAGAGGTAAGAGAGGCTGGATACTTATTTTCCTCATCTCTGGAAGCTGTCACATAGAAATGATAGCCCATTAGGTACTGCAACCAGATAATACATCTAACCAGCTGACTCATTCAGCATTCATTTGGGTGATGGAAGTATAGTCCAGTGGTGGCAGAGGTAGTAAGGCAGAAGCTGTGCCCAGTGTCTAGGCAGACTGTCTCTGGGATATGCCTGTGGTTGTGAATGTGGCCACTGTCCCTACCTCCTGCCCTTGCCCAAACCAAGCTCCCAAGTCTTCCTGCTGAGTCTCAATGCCCAACACATTTCTTCGCTGTTTACTGGGTGAGGGTCAGTTTAAATCCTTCACGACCAAGAATCCCAACCTGTGTGCCTCCTGGCACCAAAGCTACTGCCTCTCTGATAGGATTGCCCAACAGTTTTTTGTCTGATCTGTTCCAATCTTTTCTCTAGCAACAATCCATTAAAGAGGATGCTTTCAACGGCTTTATCTTATTTGATGTATATTTGGGAGGTAGCTATCATCATTACTCCATTTTTAATGATGTGGAAACCTGGGCTAATAGAAATAAGTAAGAACACCTGAGTTCACATCTTTGCTCTTCTCCTTAGGTCTGTGACTTTGAGAGAATCTTTTTACTTTTCTTCATGTATTTGTCTTTGAAAAGAAGGCAGTGACCACTTATCCTCTAGAGGTAATAAAATGTATCTTAAGTAAATTTGTTATCATCATTGTGATTATCCCTCAAAAAAATCTCTTGTGTTTCAGTTCATTTTAAAAGCTGTATTTCAAAGGAATGAAAAAATTAGAAGTCTAACATCTCCCACCAGTCTTAAATGACATCCAAGCCAAAATGTAAAAATTGGATAATTTTGAACAAAATTGGTTTTCAACTCCTTTTTTTTTTTATTTAGGGCTGTACCTGCAGCATATGGAAGTGCCCAGGCTAGGGGTGGAATCAGAGCTGCAGCTTCCAGCCTACACCACAGCCACAGCAATGCCAGCTGAGTCCGTGACCTAATGCCACAGCTCACAGCAATGCTGGATCCCTAACACACTGAGAAAACTGCACTGATTGAGGTCAGGGATCACATTCTCATGGATACTAGTTGGGTTCATAACCCCCTGAGCCACACTGGGGACTCCCTCAACTACATTTTCAATCCACTCTGTCAATGGCTTGTTTTCTTGTCCCTGATGGAATATTTTGTCTTAGTTATGGCTGTTTTGTATGAACACTGGGCTGAAGGCATATTTTCTAAGGAAGATGAGCCAGGTTTTCTCCAACAGATTGAGTATCTTCCCTAAAATGTGTCTGGGAAAGAAAGGAAAACTCTCTCCTTAATTGAAGACTTTGTGAGGCTTGACCTACTGGAAACAATAAAACCACCACTTAGGACACTTGTCAACAGTATAGGTTCCAAAAGCTCCCCACCTCCACCCCTGGATGAATGCCAAGGGATTAGTGGGCAGAGAGGGAGTCTTAAACTCTGCTCTTGAAGCTGAGTGGGAGGATATGCTTTTTGGGACATGGAGGCCTTTTCTGGAGAAATGATTTGGCCACATGCCTACCTGGCCCTATGGTGCATTTTCATTTAGAAACGAAGGGAATGATATTAAACCCTCCCAAGAAAGATGGATAAAATTATGGCTTTCTTCTTCCCTCCATGTCCAGAGCTGGGAACAATTGGATTTTCTGAGGTTAGATGTTGATGGAAAGCTCTTTTCAGCTATATTGCCTCTCCCATGTACCTGGTATTGCAGGCCCTTCTGAGTACCTTCTGAGAACCTAAAACACACTTTTTTAATCTCCATACCTGTCAATCACAGTTCGAGGGCTGACTTCTACATGTGGCGTTAACCCTGTCCTTTCCTACATGGTCTATCTTCATCCTCTTTCTTCCTTCCTTTCCTAACTCTCTAGCATATTTTGGCTCTGTCTCCCCTGCATAAGCACACGGCAAGTTTCTCCTTTTTTAAAAAAAAAAAAGCTTCTCTTGAGCCTGTCTTCTCCTCCACCTATTATCTTTGAATCTTTTTCTTTCTAATTAAGCAACTAGAGTTATCTACATTCCCTGTTTCATCCCCTCACTTCATTCAGCTTCTTATAACCCTTCCCTCTGGCTTCTACTCCCACCACCCCGCTGAAATGGCTCTTGCTCAATTTATAAATCACCAGTTCAGTGGACCCTTTCAGTTCTTATTGACCTAGAGACTGAAACATTTGACTATGATAACCGGTCTCTCCTCCATGAAACTTTCTTTTCATTTCCTTGACAATTCCCTTCATTTCCTCCAACTTCTATGGTATTTCCTTCTCAGTGTCCTTCACTTTCCTTTCTTTCTCCTAATCCTTTAAATATTGATATTGCCCAAATGTGACAAGTGACAGTTACTCCGTAATCACTGTCCCTAATTTTTGTTTAGCTCTTAGGCAAGATATACTAATTTTAGAGAAGGTAAGTTCCTACTTCAGATCTGGAGCATACATTATTGTTGGTTTAGGCAGAATATTAATCCCATCTTACTGCACTAGTGATTTACTTTTTAGTCAACTATATAATCAATGAGATGTTAAGGACAAAACTGTTGGAGGACTTCTGAGAATTATTTTTCCATGTGAAAGAGAATTTCACAAAGTAGAACCTTTTGTCATTTCTTCTTATTTCTGCCTTGAACTGAGTGATGTCATGGAGTTTAGGCTTTAGCAGCCACCTTGAGACCATGAGGAGCAAGGCAACAAGTGTGACGATGCAAAGTTAATATGTGGAAAAAAAGCAGGATAGAAAAGAGAAAGAGCCTGGGTCCTTGATGATATCACTGAACGTGAACTAACATCAGAAGGACCTACCTCCATGATTCTTATTATGTAAGATTATTAGGAAGTTAAAGAACTGTTATGTTAAGCCAAAAGTTGGGCTTTTGGCTATCTGCAGTTGAATGCATTCTAATACTGCACTCTTAGTATTGCAGGACTTCGGTTAGCTTTGGCCCTCTTCTTCCGGCATGTTCTCTTTAGGATAATCTTATAGATCTATGGCTTCAAGAATCCCCTGTCCCCTGGTGTCTTTCTGTCTTAATATGTTTGGGCTGCTGTAACAAAAATGCCATAGAGAGGGTAGCTTAAACAGCAGACATTTAGGAGTTCCCGTCGTGGCTCAGTGGTTAACGAATCCGACGAGGAACCGTAAGGTGCGGGTTCAATCCCTGGCCTTACTCAGTGGGTTAAGGATTCGGCGTTGCCGTGAGCTGTGGTGGTAGGCTGCAGACACGGCTCGGATCCCACGTTGCTGTGGCTGTGGTGTAGGCCGGCGGCTATGGCTCAGATTAGACCCCTAGCCTGGGAACCTCCATATGCCACGGGTGCGGCCCTAGAAAATGCAAAAAGACATAAAAAAAACCCACCAAAAAACAAAAAAAGAAAAACAAAAACCAGCAGACATTTATTTCTCATGGTTCTGGAGGTTAGAAAGTCCAAGATCGAGGCACTTGCAGATTCAGTATCTTGTGGACTTGTTTTATGTTTTATAGATGGTCATCTTCTCCTTGTGTTCTCACATGACAGAAAAAAACAGACAGAAAGCAAGCTCTCTTGTGACTCTTAAGGATACTAATTCTGTTTATGAGGGCTCCACTCTCATGAACTCATCTAATCCTAATTACCTCCCAAAGACCCCTCCTCCTAGTACCATCATGTAATACCACTGAAAGTTAGGGTTTTGACAAACAACATTCAGTCCATAACATTCCCAAATGTCCATTTCCAGCCAACTTCTGTATAGTTATGTATAGAGCATTTACTATGTATCAGGCACTGTTCTAGGTGCTTTACATATTTTTGTAATCTTCACAGCAATACTATGAGGCATATCTCATCATCAACATTTTTTTTTTTTTTTATCTTTTTTAGGGCCACACTCATGGCATATGGAAGTTCCCAGGCTAGGGGTCAAACTGGAGCTGCAGCTGCAGGCTTATGCCACAGCCACAGCAACACCAGATCTGAGCCACATCTGAGACCTACACCACAGCTCACATCAACACCAGACCCTTAACCCATTGAGCGATGCCAGGGATTGAACCTGAGTCCTTATGGATACTAGTCAAGTTAATTACCACTGAGCCATGACTGGAACTCCATCATTATCAACATTTTATAGATAAGGAAACTGAACCAAAGAGAGTTAACTAACTTGCCCCAAATAGGTCAAAGCTATGATTTGGACTCCATGAGTCTGATTCTAGAACCTGAGTTCTTAACCATTATACTCTGCTTCCCATAGCCAGAGAACTCAAGTTTTAAGAATTTCTTTTTTATAGAGATTTAACCTGCTTCTTATTTATTTCACCTGATTAGTCATAGTCTGCTTATTCAGAATGTTTCCTCTGTCCTCCTCCTCTCAGCCCCTTAGATACTGGAAGAATCTCTTCTCTTCTCCAGGCTAAAGAACCTCAGTGACTAAAACCACTTCTCATGTTATAGGGTTTCCAGACCTCACACCAAGCTGGCCTTAGTTCTTTAATCAAGACATATTCTTGTTTGATTGGGTCCCTCTTAAAAAGGGATGTTCCTCATTGGACCTAAGGCTATACACATGTGTGGTCTGCCCAGTGCAGAGGCCAGTAGGATGACCACACTCCAGAAATTCCAAATAATGACATTTACTAATTGTTGATTGCTCACTATGTGCCAAAGTCCATGCTAGGTATTTTACATGCACCAATGCATCTCAAATTTTCTGCTGAAGTACCCTGAAGACAGAGAAATTGAATGTGTCTTCCTGAGGAGTTGGGGTATAGACCATACTGGGACTGTCTGTGTCTTGAAAGTTCCTTACCACTTAGAGCTTTAAAAATGGCAGCAGATTTTCCTTTCTACTCGATAACTGAACCCTGTTTGGCTTACTATAAAAATAGGTTGCAAATGATTTGCCATTGAGAAAAAGAGAAATTCTGGGAACATGCCTTGTATGTATGCCATGGCCTCCCATATTCCCAAGCATACTGCCAAATACTCCTAGGAATTTGCCAGCCTAATCTGAGAAGTGTAACCATACATTATCTTTATTACTTACAACAACCAGTCAAGGGAAGCATATTTTGGGACAGCTCAAGAAACAGCGGCTCAGATATAACTTGCCTGGGTTCTCAAAGATAGTAAGCTGAACTTGGCTTTGAATCTAGACCAGCCTGAGTCCTTTCCACTATATTCTGGGCTACTTTTGGAGAGCATGTATGAAGGCATATTTGAGAATTTCCATGTCTGAGTCTCTTGTATAGCAGGTGAAGATTCCACTTCAGAACACATTTAAGCCAGCCTGATTCACAGTAGAAGCATTCTTATATTATTTCAGTCCAAGTTGATGTGTAGCCCTGATGGCTGTTGTACACCTTGGAGCCTGTTTCCCAGGACCTGTCACAAGGACTCTGGTTGGTGAAAAATTTAATTTTTGGACTCAAATCCTGGACTTCGTGTTTAGCTCTGCTGCCTTTTCTTCCTGTCATATATTCTAACCAATCTAGGTAGTTCTGCATCCTAGTTTGGTGAGCAAATATTCATCTTTATCTGAATGATAGGAATTGCTACTGCAATTTCTTCAAGGAGTATTCTAGAGGCCGTCTTCGGCAATGAGTAAGTATTATTTCTATTGAAGCACCATTAAAAACAAATGTGTATACCAACAAGGACCTACAGGACTATACTCAATATTTTTTTTTGTGTGTGTGTGTGTATATATATATATATATATGTATATGTATATACACAAAATATTGTATATATATATATATATATACATACATATATACATATACATATAAAACATTGATATATTTCCCTCTAGGTCCTTGTGTGTGTGTGTATATTCATATATATTCATATATATATATGAATCATTTTGCTGTACATCTGAAATTAACTCAACATTGTAAACCAACTATACTTCAATAAAATAATACAATTAAAAAAAACCCAAATGTGTGTGTATGTGTGTGTTTCAAAATTCAAAACTGCCCATTTCCAGGTAAGCAGGCTTTAAAATTCACTGCTTATCTTTCTCAACACTGTTAACTAAGAAATGTTCTTCTTGGTGGGACTGAGAATGGATCAGGATAAAACTGGGATGTAAGATGATAGCGGATGGGTGTAACAAAAAATACAAGCCCTCAAGGCCTTCCTGAAAGCTCAGCAAAGACTCCCCTATGACAAAGATGTGCGGAGGTCCCTTCTGTGTTCTTATGGGCCCATGTGTGACCTTTTCCTCTGAAATGCCTTTCCTGGGCGGCTCCTGCTGATTTCTTCCCTTCTCCTTCACTGTTCCTGGCCTTACCCCCAGCACAGTGACCGGGGCCCTGCCTCTGTTTTGTGACTTCAGCTCCTTTCTTGCCATCCAAACCCAGAGCATGAGGGGTATAGAATGTGCCAGGTGGATATGTTTATCTTAGAAGCAGCTGCACTAGAGTTCACACCTACCTCTAAACAAATGGGAAAAGTGAGATCCAGAGAGAAAAAGTGATAAGACAAAGAAAGGGGCAAATGGCAGGACTGAAATCAGATTGCAGGCTCCTTATCAGTGACACACATACACACACAATAAAATGGGTCTGTGCTCTCAAGACCAGAGCAGGATTCCTATCCCAGAACTGATCCAGAAGCACTGATGGGGTCCATTGCTAGGATGGAGAGAGGATGGGATGGATAAGTATTTCTCCCCTTTGAGGAGATATTCAGAAACCAAGACAATGGATACTTCTGTTTTCCTAGCCCTGGGCACAGCCACAGTGACTACCTTTGATGACAGAAGAAGCTGGGAACTAATTGGGCCCCGCTGCTGTAGTCATCTGTCTGCTCTTGAAGATCAGACAACAGAACAGGTCTAGGGCAATGCTGTAGGACTGGCCTTCCCACAGCCCTAAAGCTAGCAGCACCGAGACCAGGTGGGTCCCTTAGCTCCCTGCATCCCTCTGCAGTGCGTCAATTACATTGCTTCCCTCAGTCTCTGGCCCAGAACTCCAATGCTGTGCATTCTCTAATGCACCATTTTGGTTTCTGCTAAGAGGTCTGATGGTCCTAAAGGGACCACCACTGAGAAAGGTCTCCTAGTAAGGGAACAGGAGCAGGTGGTGGTTCAGCATTAATCCTCTGAGATCAAACTTCCTGGGTTTAAATACCACTTCACTCACAGTTGCAGAACCTTTGGTAAGTTATCTCCTCTTTCTACTCTTCAGCTCTCTCATTTATATAATGGAGATGATAACTGAGCCACCGGAGGTTCTGGTGAGGACCAAATAAAATAATACACGTAAATCAGCTGGTACATAGCAAATGCTCAGTAAATGTTAGCCATTAATAATTAGCAAATCATCTCCCAGGCAGTGTAAAGTGGAAATGGGAAATATGTTTAGGCTTACATGATGTTGCATATGGCAAAACAGAAAAGCATTGGACTAGAGAGCTGTTTTGTTGTCGGCTTGAAGTCTCATCTTGGGAGAATCTTTTTCTTCTCAAGCCTCAGTCTTCCCATCCACAAAATGGGGGCTCATCAAGGTCCTTCTTTGACTTACATTTTATGCGCTCACTTTTGAGTAAAACAGCAAGCCACCGGGAATGGGGTTTGGAGAATTAGCTAGATATACATGCTGCTAAATGCTAAGAACTTCCTAATCTTTTCGCTTCTTTTATTTATTTTTTTTTGTCTTTTTGTCTTTTCAGAGCTGCACCCGTGGCATATGGAGGTTCCCAGGCTAGGGGTCTAATTGGAGCTGTAGCCGCCGGCCTATGCCACAGCCACAGCAATGCGGGATCTGAGCCGTGTCTGCAACCTACACCACAGCTCATGGCAACGCTGGATCCTTACCCCACTGAGCGAGGCCAGGGATTGAACCCACAACCTCATGGTTCCTAGTCAGATTTGTTAACCACTGAGCCACGACAGGAACTCTTCGCTTCTTTCTTGAGCAAAGCACATGGGTAGTGGGGCTAGGGAGGACTTATGTTTGAGGCATGGGAGACATAGACACTCGGAAGTTGGGAGGGGGGTGGGGTTGTTTTGTTTTGTTTTGTTTTGGCCACCCTGGGGCATATGGAGTTCCTAGGCCAGGGAACAGATCTGAGCCACAGTTGCCACTCAAGCTGCAGCTGTGGCAAAGCCAGATCCTTAACCTACTGTGCTGGGCCCAGCACGCCCAAGATGCTGCCAATCTGCTGCACCACAATGGAACTCCTGGGAACTCCTGTGTATGTATTTTAAATGAGAAGTCTAACAGAGAGGCGAGAGATGGTAATGGCTCATTCTTTGATCAGAAGTTTAAGTGTCATATAGTTATGACTAATTCACAGGTACCGTAACCTCCAGCGGTGAGCTTTCAGGAAATGGATTGGCATAGGTGCTATTTTTCCTAAATCCTTTCTTCCTTTGCTGGCCAGAGCCTCAAGTGCACCTTGCTCATGGACAGGTGGGACATTTCCTTAAAGCACTGAATGTGCTATGTGGTTTAATAGCCTGTTTGCTCCATGAAAAGACAGCTGGAAGGGCCAAGACAAAGCCCAGGCTGATGAGATGGAAAGTGAACTCAGAAAAACTTAATGCTCCATTGCCAAATTCAGACTTGGAAACTCTAGGCTCTGAACTGTAATTTGGGTTTGGGTTGAGCATCCGTTATATCAGGGAATCTAGCCAACTTGTTTCCTTTCTCTGTTATCTGAAGTACCACAGTATCTCAACATTAGGTAATAGAGCCATCAAACGCATCTTGGCCAACGAAAAAGGGGAAAGACCCTTTACTAGGAGCCAGTAAAGCACTACACACAAGGCTCTTTGATTTTCCTATTTTCTCTCATTAACCTTCACAATATCCCATGAGATGAGTATTGTAGCCCTCATTTCACAGTTAAGGAAACTAAGGTTTGGAGAGATGAAGGAGCTTGCCAAAGTTTAAGGAGCTAAGAGTGACAAAGATGGCATTTGGAGCAAGATTCATCTGATTCTAGAGTCTTTGCTCTTTCTAGAAAATCATAAGCCCAGGTCAGCATCATCTTCTGTCAAGAGTAGGGAACAGATTTCAGTCAATTCCCTACCACTCTTCATTCATTACTTGTTTTCCCAGCTTCACCGTCTCTTGGTTTATATTGGGAGGTCATTCTAGAAAAGACTAAATGTAGTCAGAATATATTGAGTATATGTCATGTGACATTATCCCAGCCCTAACAGACTAAACTGTTTCTGGCAATTCAAGGCAAAGGGAGAGTATGAATCAATACATATTATGTAAAGCATGAAAGAAACATACTCAAGATGAAGTTTTATGTTTTATACTATAATATATCTCTCACAACTCCCCCTCAGACCCTTTTCTCTGATAGCCTGAATGCTACCTCAGATTTCTTTTTAAGTTTTCCTCAGGAAGGGATCACCAATTAAACTGGAATGTCTGTGTTACAGGGAAGCTATTCATTTTGGGTTCGTGAAGCAACAAAATTGCCTCAGAAGAGGCTGTATTTAAGAACAGGCTTGAGAAATGAGTAACATTTTAGTGAGTAGGGACCACTCACCCTAGGGAAACAAGATGAGCAAACTGATGGAAGCCAGGGTGGGGTGGGGTAAAAGAAATTTAGGAATGATGAAGAATGTGTGTGTGTGTGTGTGTGTGTGTGTTGGTATGGGGTAGGAATTAGTCCTTGGAAAAAAAGACTGGGAAATTAAGTTAGATTGGACCACAGAGAGACTTGAAGAATCATGTTAAATGCTCTGTACTTTCTTTCTAAGCCATGAGGCAACATATTCTTGTGTGTTTTTGAACAACACTTTTAGCAGTAGGAATGGGGAAGGCTACTTTAAACTGGATAGCCAAGGAAGAGTCACTGTGGAGGGAATATCTAACCTGAGACCTGAATGACCTGAGGGAATCAGGGAATGAAAGGCCCTAAGGTGGGAATCTGTGCTTCAAGGGCTCCTGGCACAGAGAGGAACCAGTGTGGCTAGTGCATTGCAGTGAAGGGAAGGTGATGCAGGTGAGTCTGGGGACGTGAGAGTGTTCAAGAGTTTTAAGCAAGGAGGTACATTTATGGCTTTACAAACAAGATTACTTTGAGTGCTATGTGGGCAATAGTTTGGAAAGCAGTTAGGAAGCTATTTTAATAGGCCAGGCCTGAGTTGATAGTGGCTTAACCCAACATGGTAGCCAAAGAAATGAGACGCATACAGATTCAGTTTATATGCTAGAAGAAGAAGGGCTTGGAGTTGATTCAAGATGGGAGGTAGAGACGAAAAGGGAAGAATCAAGAATGATCTGTAGGTTTTGGGGTTGAGAAGTAGTGGATAAAAAGAAGGATAAGGAAGAAAGCCTGGGAGGGTATCATTACTATCTCCATACACTGCTTTTTCTGGGGTTAACACTTGGTACTGTGTGAGAGTGGTATCTCCATCCTTGCTTTATAATGGGACACTACAGTTTACTCAGAGCTCAGTAGGTACTGTATCAAAGGCACAGAAGGATGTGCTTGGAATTTAAGAACAACCTTATCCTTTTCTCATATAATGCTTGGGGGTGGGTCTATGGTTTTAGGATTTCTGAAGAGCTCTTTGGCAAACTATATCTAGATATGTAAAAATGTTCACATCTCATTGGCTAAAAAGTTCCAATCTAGGAATAGATCCTAAGCAACACTCAGTGAAAAACATAATGGTTCTGAACATATGTTAATGTCAAATTACTTATAGTATGACAAATGGAGACATCCTAAATGTCTGACAATAGATGATTGCTTAAAAATTGCTGTAGTTATACGATGTTATATTAGATAACCATTACAAAAATAAGTTTTTAATGGAATAATGAATGATTTGAGAAAAATACAAAAGCAGGGCACAAAACTATAAAAATGAGTATTCTGTTAACAAGCATATAGTTGGTATGGGGAGAAAACATATCATTTTAGCAGCTGGTATTAAAATTTCTCTGGGTTGAACATTTGCAAACATTTTGAAGTTGTGCTTTGATAAACTGCTTACATGGGTATAAGACCCTCCAGGGTATATTCAAGTAATAAAGCAAAATCTCTAAACTTATCTGCTGTCTAAAGAAATGCCTCCTACTGACTGTAGGTGTTTGACTTTGCTGAGCAGAAGACAAAGCAAATACACAGGTCTGGATGAAAGAGTGTTGTTCTGCAAAAGTGAGAGATGGCAGTTATGAAGTCAGGGTATTGTGTGGGGAAGAGGGAAAGAGAAAGCAAAGAAAGAACATCAGAGCTGGGGGTGGGGATGGGCAGCACAGTGAGAAGGAGGCTGGGGTGAGATGGGTAAGTAGTATCCTCAGGTTGCTTGCTGTAGGCTTTTTGTTGTATAGCCTCTCTTCCCTGTCCCTTCAGGTATCTTTAGTAAACTAATAATTTTTCACTAATTAGAGTGGACATCTGTTGTTTATACCGATCCAGAATCTATTTCATCTTCTGCCAACAACACCTTGGTTTTCCTCTGGGGAACCACCCATCTCTCCCACCCAGTCCATGTGGTTTTGATGTTACCGACCCAGCCACGGACTCCCTAAATCCAGGGGTGGGCACATGACCCAGACCCCAAATGAGGGCATCCTACAACATTTCCCTCCAGATGATAGACCCATGGAGGAACTTGGGATCCTATGGAATGGAACTGGGGATTTCTCTGGGACTACTGGGAGAGTGGAAAGTTCCCTCTCTCTCCCTGAATTAATTAATTAATTAATTTTATTTTTGTCTTTTTAGGGCTGCACCCACAGCATATGGAGGTTCCCAGGCTAGGGATCAAATTGGAGCTGTAGCTGCTGGCCTACACCACAGCCATAGCAATGCCAGATCCGAGCTGCATCTGTGACCTATACCACAGCTTATGGCAACACTGGATCCTTAACCCAATGAGTGAGGCCGGGGATCGAACCTGCATCTTCATGGATGATAGATTCATTTCTGCTGAGCCATAATAGGAATTCCATCTCCCTGAATTTTTAAATTAATTAATTAATTTGTTACGGCTGTACCTGTGGCATATGGAAGTTCCCGGGCCAGGGATCCTTACCTGCTGTGCTACAGCAGCAACTCTGAATTTTTGAAGAGAAAGGGTGAGCATATGGCCAGAACTGTGAGGATACCAACCTAAAAGTTTGTTCCCTCTTTTGCCACCACAAGGGAGAGCCTACCCATGAGTGGAGCTAATCTAGAGGAGGACAGAGTAGAGAGACAGACTGAAACTGGGATACAGCTCTTCCAGATACTGGACTTTTCACTGGACCTGTTTTTGGAGTGTGCAAATATGTGTGTGTGTGATTCCTAAAAACAGGTGATAAAATGTTTCAGATTAACCAAAATATACAGAATTAGTATAATAAAAACCCAGATACTCATCACCTAGCCTCATATTTAAAAACAGGACCATTGTGGAGTTCCTGCTGTGGCTCAGTGGTAATGAACCAGACTAGTATCCATGAGGCTGTGGGTTCAATCCCTGGCTTCGTACGGTGGGTTAAGAATCCGGTGTTGCTGTGGCTGTGGAGTAGGCTAGCAGCTATAGCTCTGATTCACCCCCTAGCCTGGGAACTTCCACATGCTTCAGGTGTGGCCCTAAAAAGACAATACAAACAAGAAAAACAGGTTAAATCATTCTTTTCACTTCTTCTTGATCACAGCCCTCTCCCTCCCTCCTGAACTTGGGGTTGACATCTTCCAATTCCTCTTTTTTCCCTTTTTAGATATAGGTGTCTTCTTAAGCTATGTTTGTATGTATCCTCAAACAATTTTATATATATACGTGTATATATATATATATGTATATATATATGGTATTATGGTATATGCATTATTTTGAACTTGGTTTGTTTCATTCAACATATTTGTGGAAATTGTCTATGTTCCAATGTATAGTTTTAGCTCACTCTTTCCTCTGCTGCATGGTATTTTATTACATGGTTACACCGTAGTTTATTTATCCCTTCCCCTTCAGATGGACATTTAGGTTGTTACCCTGAACATTTTCTGCGATCAAATAAATTCATTTCTTTTGCCTAAACCAATCTGGGCTAAGATTTCTGTTACCTGAAAAGGTTCTGACAAATGCACAAAAAGCTTTTGTGTAACCTATTGCTAACTCAGTAAGAGGAAGAGGGAATAGCTGATGCCTGGATTACATCTATGAATCTTGAAAAAAGAAATGGAGTAAAATATAATGAAATGCTTGGTGGTGACACTTGTGGATAATCTTTAAAAAAAATTTTTTTTTGGTCATTTTTTTTTAGGGCTGCACCCGGGGTCTATGGAGGTTCCCAGGCCAGGAGCTGAATCAGAGCTGTAGCTGCTGGCCTACACCACAGCCACAGCAATGCAGGATCCAAGCTACATCTGCGTCCTATATCATAGCTCATGGCAACGCTGGATCCTTAACCCATGGAGCAAGTCCAGGGGCTGAACTCGCATCCATGGATGCTAGTCAGATTCATTTCCACTGAGCCATGATGGGAACTCCAAATCTTCTGAAATTAGTTTTAAACTTTTCTCTCTTTTCCACAATATGTATTATTATAGTAATTTTAAAAAACCCTATTACAAATAAAGATTAGGAGATAGTCATTCCAAAATGAACTTTCCAGGATAAAAATGACACAAATTCATTAGCAGAGTATAAGGAAGAGAGGATTTACAACACCCACTCCATAGCAAAAAACATGAAAATACCATTTAGATATTTCTCCAAATCTTTTTTCTCTGTGCCCCTTGACTCCATGGGAGATGAAAGCCCGTTTTTATCAGAAAGGTCAGGACCTTAGAAACGGGGTCTTCTTTGCTCAGAGGGTCTTTTTTGCCAGTTGCGTGTTTCATTAGGATCAGTAGCAGGCGACCAGTTGGGAGCAGCAAACAGGTGTGCCTCCTTCAGAGTCTCAGAGTGCCCCCCTCAGAAACTGACTGCTTCTGAACCCCCAGCTGAAACCCAGCCCTGTGAGTCACCCCACTTAAAAGCACTAAAGCAAGGAAAAAATAACAACGAAATACTATCAGTCTTTATATAGGATGCTTTGGAAGATGGTGCTAGAATGGAAGAGGCAATGAGAAGTCATTCCCCAAATTAGGGCTAAGGCAGTTCAGATTTAGAATCTGCTAGAAAGAAAGGACCTTAAAAAGTTCTAATCCAACCCCCGCCCCCTGTGCCCTTCATTCTAAAGATCTGAACAGTGACTCAAAGAGAATCAAGGTGATTTGCCCAAGGTCACACACCTAGTTCACAGCAAGGCTTGGATTTGATTTGGTCTAGATCTTTCACTCCATTATCTTAGCTGAAGAACAGCAGTGAAGCTATTGCTTTTGCTATCAGCTGTGCTGAAATAATCAGAATTCACATTAAATGATTCCAGGTTGTCTTCCCTTTTTTACCCTCATGGGCAGCATACACATAAATGTCTCTGTTTGAAGCAAGAACAACAACAGGTGCCAGTCTGGACCTACAGCATCCCTGGATAGGGAAGAGGGTAGATGGTGAGAACACCAACTGTGATTTTTAGGATGAGAGTGGGCGAGACTCCATGGACTGATATTTAGTAACTCCATCAAACTCCTTAAGATAAGAATACAATTACGCACATGAACATAAAAAAAAGTAGACTAGAAATTTCAAGTTGTGGGACCTTTTTTTCTCTGAAAGGTAGCAAAAAGTTAGGCGGACATCAGAGAGTTAGTGATAAATATTGCTAATTAACGATGGAAGACATTTGCAAGCTGGGTCCCAGGACCAATATACACTTAGCTCATTTTCTAAATTGCTGCATCCTTGGACAAGGGGCACCGATGCTCAAAGCGATAACTTGGGGTCCTGGAAAATTCTCCATTCGCTGAGCATCTGAGACCAAATTAGGACAACCATGTGTTATTGTTAAGATAGAAAAGTAGATTTTCATTAAAGGATTAAACTTTTAAAAATGAAAATGGAATTTCCTCCAAGATTCCAGACTCTCAAATTCACTAAACATCCCATTCCTTTTCCTCATCCTTTTAGGTAATTTGTATCCTCCTCTGCACAAAATGGTAGAAGTCAAAATCATGCAAACGGCTGAAAAAAAGGGGCAGCTTTAGATGTTATTGCCAATAGATTTAGAAAAATGGATCTGTGTAGATAGAAATTCTTTAATGAGCAAATGCACTCAACATCCTACACCATTTTCTCAGAAGCATAAATGTTCATTTATCCATTTAGGCAAAATTTTAAATGAGTCACTGAGAACATAAACGAAGGAGAGAGAATGGCTAGGACTGTAAAACTGAAGCAAGAACAAATATTTAAACTACGAAATGGAGATGGTTACTTTGGAAGTGCATTCAAAAGGAACAGGAGGATGAGCCAATAGGGAGCAGGTGGCTGGACTCTCTATGGGTCCAGGGAGGCGATAAGTCGGGAGAGATGCTGTGATGAAGGACACAGTCAGGAAAAAGAGTGGGTGATTTAGGAAATACTTGATTCTTAAAGCATTTTGGTTGAAGTGATACCAAAAGGCTAATCTATAATTTTTAAAAGGATGTTTGCAGCTTGCTGTAAATAGCTCTAAACTAAGCATCTGTTCTGCAAACATTTATTGAGTATCTACCAAGTTCTAGGGTCTCAAAGAGATGGCTAACACAATTCATTTTTGGTGCCAACTCTGAGCAATCAGAAGTGGCTGCCAGGTGTATTTAGCTAAAGAAGATACTAAAGCTAGCTATGGGCTCAGCTGGAAAGAGTGCCTTGATCAACTAGTGATGCCTGTCACAGGTATAGAAGTAGGAAGGGGCAGCTTGAATGCCAGAAATGTGATATTGCTGTTCTAATTACCACTGAACAACCAAAGAGGCAAGAGATCATCCAGCCAGGAAACACTTGTGATTTTCCTGTCACCAGTGATAGAAAGAAGACTTAGGTATAGTCCCTACTCACTGTATTAAAAAAAAAAATGAGGAGAGCATTTTTGGTAACAGCAGCAGCATGTATAAGACATAGTTACATGTAAAAGCCTGGTATACTGAATATTGATGAGCCAATCAGCAGGGCTGGAGTATATAATGAATGGGGATAAATAGGAGGAAATGAACCTGCAGAGATAATTTGAACCCAGATTATGAAGGACCCTGCAATGTCCCACATTAGTTTAGATGTTTTCTAGTAAGCAGTGGGGATTCTTTGAAACTATTTGACCAGTTCTGCTTTTGAAATTTGTCTCAGTCACGTGGAGAGTAAGCTGAAGCTAGAAGAGAAACTCTGTCAGACAAAAACAAGTCACAGAAAATAATATATACTTCATACAATGGACACATAAAATAATGTGTCCTCACATAAGACAATTATCTGATACAGCCAGAAGAATGTCAAAAGAATAGCCTTATGAATAATGAAATAAAAACTAAGATGTGTTAAGTATTTATATGTTAGAAACAGAGCAAAATGCTTTTCATGGATGAATTCATTTCAAAAATATTTACTGAGTAGCTACTATGTCTGGCCCTGTTCTAGGCACTGAGCAAAATGGAGAAAATCTCAGCTTTTATGGAACATATCTCAGAGAAAACAGAAAAAAAAAAGCGGGTGCATAAATTATCAGGGAAGACACAGGCTTTGAGGAAATATGAGACAAAACAGGGAGGTTATACTGGGAATACTGTTTTACAGGGTATTGGAGAGAATCTCTTCAATAAGGTGGACATAAGGAAAACCATGTAAATATTCAAGAGAAGATTATTTGAGGCAGAAGAAACATTAAGTGGGAGTTCCTGTCGTGGCTCAGCAGAAACGAATCTGACTAGCGTCTATGAAGATACAGGTTGGATCCCTAGCCTCACTCAGTGGGTTAAGGATCTGGCATTGCTGTAACTGTGGTGTAGGCTGTCAGCTGCAGTCCCATTTCCATCCCTAGTCTAGGAACCGCCATATGCTGTGGGTGTGCCCCCGCACCCCCCCAAAGAAAGAAAAAGAAGAAACAGTAAGTGGAAGGCTTTGAAGCAGAAGTGTGCTTGGTATCTTGGAGAACTAGGCTAGTGAGGCTAGACCAGGAGGGAGAGGTGGTGGGAGTTAAGACTTGAGAAAAAGCATGGCGCCAGGTCTCATGGGGTCTTGCAGACCATCATAAGGGCATGCACAGTCTCATTTACTTCTCAAAACCACCTTAGAAGTAGTGCTATTATTACTCCCATTTTACGGAAGAGGGAATAGTCAGAGAAGTACTTGTTCCAGGACACATGGCTAGGTAACAGTAGACATGATTTAGGATACAGGTTATTTTTTGTTTGTTTTTTGGCCATTCCCACAGCATGTATAAGTTCCCAGGGCAGTGATTGAAACTGTGCCACCACAGTAACCAGAGCCACAGTAGTGACAACACTGAATCCTTAACCTTCTGTGCCACCAGGGAACTCCAGGATACACATTAGTTTGAACCCAAAGCCTATGCTTGAAACCACTGTTTCCCACTGATATCTTTTTTTGCACATAAAATCACCCTCCATATCAATTGCCTTAGGACTTACTAAGTTTTTGCCCATCCTTCATTACTCATTTCCTGAGCCAGATTTTTGGTGAAGCCATCTCTGATCACTCCAGCCAACTGTGTACCCCAACACCTCTGAGGTCTCATAGTATTGAGTGATGACCAGCCACATACACTTGTCAATCAAGGTCTAGTTTAATGGCCATTTGTAGACATGTTTTCAGCACCTCTACTCCAAATCACCAGTGATTATAACTTCCTGGAAGACAGGAAATATTTTTCAGCAAATGGGATGGGAAAGACTTTGGACTTTGTGTTCAGATCTGAACTTCCAATCTGAACTGTATTATCTTTAACTGTGACTATGTAAGTCACTTAATTTCTCAGAGCCTAATTTTTCTCATCCAAAGTGCTGTTTTGAAGGTAGATGTGGTCACTTACGCAACTGATTAATCCTCTCTGCCAAGCTACCTGGCCCCCCAGTGTTCTCCACCTCATTGGTCAGTACCCCATTCAGTTGCTCAGGACCAAATCCAGGAAATTCTTGACAACTAACTCTTTCCCACTTCCATACCTAATCCATCTCAAATCTCCATCGATTGCACCTTCTAAATGTTTATCAAAACTAGCTATTTTTTTCCATCACACTCTAGTACCATACTTAAGACTCTATCATTTCTCCGTGATGTGTTCTAAGAGTCTATTGACTGGTCATCTTCTCTGGCCACCTCTGACCACCCAGCATGCAATAGTCAATGATTTTTCTAAAATACAAAATTGAGCTGGTCATAGATCTTCCAAACTTCCCAGTTTCTTCCGGTTGCTCCAATCTTTAAAATACTCCAAAGCCTCTCCAACTTAACCAAACACATGCTTTCTTTCATCTCACACCACTCTTTCTCCTCCTGTCACTCTTTCCCTTACTGTTATAGACTGAATGTTTGCATCCCCTGCAATTCCTGAGTTGAAACCTAATCCCCAACATGGTATATGGTGATATATGGAGATGGGGCCTTTGAGTGGTGAGCAGGTCATGAGGGCAGAGCTCTCATAAACAGGATTATTGTCCTTATAAAAGGCTGCAAAGAGATCCCTTGAACCTTCCTCCATGTGAGAGTACAGCCAGAAGACAGTCATCTATGAACAAAGAAATGGGTTCTCACCAGACATCGAATTTGCTGACACCTTGATCTTGGTCCTCCTGGCCCCCAGAACTGAGAAATAAATTTTTGTTGCTGTTTGTAAGGCACCTAGTCTATAGTACTTTGTTAAAGCAGCCTGAACTGATCAGGATAAAGATTAAATGAGGTAATTCTTTATGTTTCAGTCACATCAGCTCTCTCTCTTCTTCTTGAATATCTCAAGGCATTCACAGATGCTGTCCCATTGCCCTGGAAAGATCCACCCTACCCTGTATTCTTCTGGATGTCTCTTAGTCATTTTTTAGGACTCAGCTGCAATAGTCACTTCCTCAGAGAAACTTCTGCTTTTACAAATCAGACTAGGCCCCTTTCTAACCACTTTCATTGCACTGGCCATTCCTAAATGGCCAAAGCAGAATCAAATAATCACTGGAACAATTCTATGCTGATGTCTAGCTTCTCCACTAGACTGTAACTCAGCAGAGATAAACCTTTGTTTACCTTGTTCATCCTTGTTTTTCTCAACCAATGAAACCAATGCACCCTTCTTATAATAAACATTTTGTAAAACACCTTCTTATACCTGAAATCAAATTCATAGATAATGTAATTTGCTTATACTTCACAATTACAAAAAAATTCAACTGTAACATTTTCAGTTTGAGATAAGGGATAATTGAAAGGTGGGGGTGGGGTGGGGTGATTATTAATTGTAGGGGGACTGACATCAGGTTGGCTCATTAGTGGCCAGGGAAACCAGCAGAGGGGCTGCCCCTTTAAGGACAATCACCCTCACTGCCCCTTTAAGGACAATCACCAGCTGGGACCTAGGGCAAGTATGTAGGAGGGTCAGTTAGGTGAGTAGGGTATAGACAAAGCAGGCACTGGTTGAGCAGAGAATGTACAGACACAAGAGAACAGCCATCTTGAGTGGCCTGACCATACACTTCCCAGCTACATACCCTGCACAACACTTTCAGTCTTGGTCTGCCCTCTTCCTCAATATCCCGGGGTCAGGTCAGGTGTGTAGGGAATACAATACAGACAGCAGCAGAGTCAGGTCAATGGAGAAGCAGTCAATAGCAGCAGTACCCTGCTCAGTTATAAGAAAGGAGGAGAGGGCTCCAGCTCTAAAAGAAACATTCTGGTGGCCCAGGCCAGAGTCAGCAGTCACAGAACAGGTCTCACACCTCACATTATGTTGAGTGCTATCAGGGGTAGACCAATTAGCTCTTTCTAAACAGGAAAGAGTTAATCCCACTAGTTGGACTTCTGTGTCCAAAAGCCAGCCTGTTTCACTCCACACAGCATAGCCTAGGGGGCTCAGTATAGTAATGTTTACCAGTGGGGGTGGGTCAGAAGTGAAGGTGGTGTGTGTGTGTGTTATCTCTTCTGATGTGTCAGCATGTGGGAAAGAAAGATGGTGGGAGTTTTTTCCCCATGGTCAGTAGTCCCCACCCAGTCACAGTAGACAGGTCAATTTTTCATGAAAGTCCAGAGGAGGACGACAATAGCATCTCACTCTAGACCCAGCAATTAGACTCATTTTGCAGTAAGGCCATTGTGGCGGCTCAGTCCTAGAATATATATTTCCTCTATTCAGGTTAGGGATGAAGTGTAAGACATTCAACAGGCACGATACAGGGGAGATTGTGACAATTAAGCAAATACAAGCTGTAACTGCATTCAGAAATAATACCACACTCACCTATGGATTTTGTCCTTGTGTGCAACAGTTCAGAAAACTCAAGTTTTCAGTAAGACAGGAAGGTGTCCAAAATCACATCTACGGTGGCTACCTAGTTTTACCTTGGATAAAACTCCACACTACTCTGAACGCCACACTACTCCATTCTGACTTCCAAATGCATTTCTTTCCTCAACGGCAAAAGCAGATGTACAATGCATGTCCAAAAGTCTATAAAATGGGCTGCTTTGATCAGTAAATTTTAAATTAAACCATGTATAAGCCAGAATGAATTATACTTCAACATGTGCAAATTTTTCCATTATTTCCCCTTCTGATTGCAAATCTTTCAATATAAAGTATTGATGATCAAAATATCATCCTTCGATGCTGGGCTGTTGGCTTCTACCCCAGGTTCCAATTATGTCCCTTGATGCTAGGCCTTCTTTATATTTGCCTAGTTATCTATGTTTGGGGAAAACTAATCAGATCTCATGAACAGACTCAGAGGTATGTTAATGGAGAAACACTTTAAAGGCTATACACTTTATCACTTATACCCAGTTGTCACACAAGCATTGTACATGTGCTTTCAGCAGCAGAATTAAAGCAAGCAGTGCCACAGTTCATGAGTAGTTATCCTCTGTGACAACTTCACTAAGTAAAATTTCTTTCCACTCAGAACCAGGGCGAAAGTATGGCTAACACAATAACTTTCATAAATACAGAACTCAGGTAACAGAATTAGAATTTAATATATGTTAAAGAACAGTCTTTTTTCTGTCTGAAATTACCCTCATCTCCACCAAACACAGCCCAATGAAAACTAATTTGTTAGGAAAACAATTCTGGTCAATTGGCTACATAGGCTCCTCCAAACTGGCTGTGGTAGATATGAAGGAGGAGTGTCAGACTGAATTCCCAAGAGGCCTCTCAAGGACAGGAAAGCTGTGCTAAAGGCCTGCCATAAGGCTTCATCTTGATGGGTTTCTCTCTTCTGGAGGTTCCCAAAATATCGAGGTTCCCACACATGTCAGGAGACAGTCTTTCCCATTCATCTGATAAGGTTACTTGGAAACCAAGAGTCTCCAATTTCTGGAGGGACAGGCAGAGAGAAAAGAAAAATCTTTCAGTTCTCCCTAGAAGTGCACTTCACCCCATTGCTGTAAATCATAACTAACTTGAGGAGAAAGGCTTATTTCTATCTGGAAAACACAAGATCAAAACCAGTAACATTCCAGACAAAACCCATAAACATTACAACACTATTCACCAGTTCACTCAGTAACCAATCCTCTTGTTAACTTTTTTATGAAACCATCAGGATTTTTCTTAGGATTCTTTAATTTCTTACCCATTCCCCAGTATAATCTGAGATTTATCAGACCTGTACTTGCCCAAAAGTCCTTCCTATGAATCTCCTTGAAATGAAGCACTTTTGAAAAAGCATCAGAGTACAACAATAACTGTCTATAAATGACAAAAGACTTTAAAAGCATGGTTAAACACCTAATTACAATGTAATCAATAAAGAAACTTGGTTACAACAACTAAAATTATGACTGATTATAATCTTAACCCTTAAAAAAACTTGATCTCTGGCAAAAACCAAGAAGCAAATAAGCAAACTGTTTGTCATACCAGCATTTCTTTCTTTCCTTTCCTTTTTTTTTGTCTTCTTAGGGCCACACCAGAGGCATATGGAGGTTCCCATGCTAGGGGTCAAATCAGAGCTATAGCCACTGGCCTACACCACAAACACAGCAATACAGGATCTGAGCTGTGTCTGTGACCTACACCACAGCTCATGGCAATGCCCAATCCTTAACCCACTGATCGAGGCCAGGGATCAAACCTGGTCCTCATGGATGCTAGTTAGATTAATTTCTGCTGAGCCATGATGGGAACTCCCATACCACATTTCCTGATTGAAAAATTTATGCTTTAGTCTTCCTCTCCCATGAAGGCAAAAGTAGGAAGACTGAGACCTGCTCAGTAATTCATATTCCAATATATTTTATCCTATCTGAAATGCCCCAGATAGTCAATGAGTTTTCTTCACCTAACTTAGTTTAAAGAGAGACTATAATAGATAGCCATTCCCAAAACACAATTATTCCTATAGTTTACCTAAAAGCTCTTTATCATTTACATTTACTTAAAGTTTCATCAAGTTATTTTCCTTGCTGACAAATTTGCAACAGCTGTAATAAGGTCTTATTTGACCTCTAGAAAATCTAGGTGCAACAGCAATATTATGGTTAACACTGATGACTCTAAAGGCATGTCTATATTAACCAAACCAACAAGCTTGAACTTGTTTCAATACCAGATATCAATTCAGTACCAGATATTTCCTAGATCATGTGAACCTGAAATTCATTTGAGCCAGACATACATCTATCTATATAAACAGAACCATGTGGTTTTCTTGCTAGTTTAAAAAGGCTGCTCTTTTTTTCCCCTTTACTCTTAGAGAACACAGAAGATTAAAGTTCTGGAAAGCCCAGGTAGATCATTTACATCTAAAAGGCACAAGAGAAATACCAATTCCTTCTAGAAATCTAGTTTAACCAATTACAAAAGACTCACTTTGGTACAATAGCAGAGCCCTTAGGGACCATTGTTCTCCAGATCTGTTGGCAGGTCTTTCTATCAGAACAGCCGCCCCAGGGCTCCACATACTAGTGGACTGCTACACTGGGATTAACCCGGCAATTTGGGGCCCCACGTGCTAGTGGATTGCCACCTGGGGGTTACACCTGCAACTTTCAGGCCACACAGGCTAGTAGACGCTCCCCCTGCAACTTTCCACTTCCCGTCCTGTATTTCCCAACATCTCAGTGCTCACAAGAGTCTCCTCAGTCCCCAGATTGCTCCCATAATTTCTGGGCTGCACCCCACAGGCCTAGAAGGCCTGCACTTGACCATCTTTAAGACTAAGGAAAGAGCCCGAATTCAGCAACAGAGACATCAATGGTTTAATGGATGGGTGAGCAAGGCCCCAGAGAAGCACCCCACCTTGAGGAGCAGACGGCAGACTTTACTCCTGGGGTGAGGGGAAGACTGCCAATTATAGGGAGAATTGACATCAGGTTGGCTCATGAGTTGCCAGGGAAACCAGTAGGGTGGCACACCACTCACTGCCCCTTTGAGAAGAACAATCACCAGCTCGAGCCTGGGGCAAGTATGTAGGAAGATGAGTTAGGTGAGTAGGGTATAGGTGAAGCAAGCACTGGCTGAGCAGAGGATGGACAGAGAGCAAGAGAATAGCCATCTTGAGTGGCCTGATCTTTCAAGGAGTTTTAAACAATCTCATGAATAAATGAGATATGAAAAGGTAAAGTGTTGCTAAGACAGCTGATTTCCACGGTGCTGGCATAACGAATAGACTTCTTTGCTAAGCCTGACTTGCAGGGATTAGGTTAGGGCAGCTACCATCCTTCCCAAGTGTAACATAGGAAGGTAGGTTTATTTTCTCATATTCTGTAAACATGAATTAAGCATCCCCTAGCTTCTTGGACTACACTTAAGCTGCAGGATCCAAAGGGAAGTATAACATAGTCCCCAGAAGGCAGTTACCCCAGGAAGGGACAAAGTATTGAAAAAGAAATGAGATGTATCCAACAGTCTGGCAGTTAGCAGAGCTCATAAAAAATGAGCTTCCCTTAAAAACCGTTTTACAGTGTTGTGCTTTTATTAAAAAAAAAAATCTTAGTTTTTCTCCTGAGAGAATCATTCTGCTGGAGTAACAGGCAGAAACAAAGCGAGATGGGTGACATCCAAGAAAACGACATTGGAGCCATAATGTACGGCTCCTACACAATAAACACTGTCACTTCACGTAAACTGGCGAGAATGGGGTAAGAAACTTGCTATTATGGAAATTGCTCTAACACTTCTCAGTGCTACAGATGTAGTCTCAAAAACAAAAAGATCACAACCGTATTGAGAGGAAAACAGATTTCTGGATTCCGCGGCAAGGTTGACAGGCAGTGAACATTTCCGTTAAGAAAACATTCCCACCAAACTCTTTTCACCTCTGGGCTTGATACTCTTTTTCGCCACTGGTGGATGCTGCTAAGTGATACAGAGCCTGAGCCACAGGCTGGCTGTGTCATAGCAGCCAGTAGTTATAAATCCAATGGCAGAAGTCAAGAACTATCATTCACTCATTTACTCCACAAATGTTTACCGAGCACCTACTATGATCCAGGCATCTGCTAAGTTAGAACAGAAAACAAGGTAGGGAGAGTTCTACTCACAGGCATTTCCATGACACAAAATAAGTACATAAATAGGTCAGTATCTATGTCCATATCTACAGGGATAGGTACAAAGGAAAGAATAATGCAGAGTGATGTATAATGGCTGGTTGGAAATAGGGATGGGAAGCTTTTTGTCTGGGGTGGTTAGAAATGTTTTCCCCTGAATTGTCAGGGGACATTTCTGTCTGAGGTAGTGACCTAGGGATAATAATGTTGACTTAACCAGTGTCCTCACCTCAAAGTGTCTGGACCCAGTGAAGTAGATCTTTGAATGTTGGGTCCTTGGTTCCTAATCAAATTGGAGAGGATGCAGGAGATACACGTTTCTTGCTTAACTCCACAGGACATCCTAGATTTCTAGGCGACAACATAATGTAGTGCAGAAAACTGGGGAGTACAAAGTTAAAGACCTGGGTACTAGTGCTGAGTGGCCCTGGACACATCCTCCATACTTCTGGGTTTACTTGCCTGTGAAAGAAAGTCAGACTGTTAATTCCAGGAGAGAAGGCAGGAAAGTGAGCTGTTCCCTGCTGTCTCTCCAGCTAACTGAGCACAGTGCCTAGGTCTGGTGAAGGCTCACTAAAAGCTAATATTGTAGGATTTATTCTTTTCTAGTAAGGCAAGATTCCTTCCCATCCTAATAATATAGTGCTTTAGCTCAATCTCTTTCTAAAAACAACAGCAACAAATCAGTTTCTGACTTTGCTACAACCAGCTCCATGGAATCTAGCCACTTCTTCCTGGGCCTCATTCCTCCTCATCCACATAGTGAAGAAGTTTATCTCAGTGATGTATCCTGGCTCTGGAATCATGGATTTTTAATTAAATTTTACAAATAAAATTGTATTTCGAATACACTAGGGGGACCCCGTGGTGAATTTTAAAATCATCATGTAGTGGAATTCTTTCCCAAAGCAAAATGTATCATTTTTTGGTACTATTCTTCCAGGTTGGGTCTAACTGCATGAGAATGGACTTTCTAAATGGGAAGTATACCAGAGTTTTAAAACATTGCTATCCCTAGTTTCCCCTGAATTGTCAGGGTCATTTCTGAGCTGTAGCGTAAAATCCCAGGCTCTCAGGGAGAGGTGTGAGCACGGGAATTTGACATTCCCCTGGAAACTACATTCTGTTCTGGGACATTTTCTTTCTCTGTTTTCACTTGCTTGCCTCCTTCCTTCCTCCCTCTCTCCCTATCCCTCTCTGTCTCTCTTTCTTTCTTCCTTTTTCTTTCTTTTCTCTCTCTTTCTTTCTGAAACCTTGGCAACATTACCAAGAAATCATTTCTCTCCAAAAGTATACTGTTCTCCAGGAATGAAATCAGGAGTAGAGAGCAGTAATTTTAAAAGATTTCTATCTTAAAGAAAAAAAAGATAGTGTGAGAGAGAAGGAAAGTAAAGGGAATGAAATAATAGGAACGAAGTATAAGCTAATGTTTATTGACTGTGTACCATAGTACGACTATGGTATGCACAACTCTGTGAGGCAAGTGCTACTATTATGCCCATTTCATGGATGAGGAAACTGCGGCAGCTCAAATTAAGACCCATGGAGATGGACAACTTCACACAGATTTAAAGGAGAGCAAATGAGAACAAAGCAGGGGATGGAAGTTAGAGTGGGAAAGGTTTATCTGGAGATTAGTTGTTGGGTCCAAACTGGAAGTCAGGAGACCTGAATTCTAGTCCTACTTCTTCACTGATATTGTCTATCATTTGGAGAGGTTAGACTCACCTGAAGGGAGCCATGCAAAGATTAATGTAAGATTAAGCAGGTGAGGGACCAGCACAGCAACTCCAGAGCTCAGCAAGAGCTAGTTGCACCCCATCCCCCAAACAAACCTTTGTTTATTTTTTTGTCCTTTCCTGCCACAACACTGTTTCTCCCCATCCTCTACCCTAAACCACAATTAATTGTGGCTTAAACCATCAGACTTTTACTTTTCCTTAGCAAGAGGTCTCGAAGTAGGTGGATCCTAGGTTGACGCAGCAGTCCCATGGTCTATGTGTGCCTGGGTTGTGTCTCAGCTATTCTGTAGGTCTTTTCCTCATGGTCACAGGATGATTGTTGCAGATCCAGGTATCCTCACACAATCATTTTCAAAGTAAGGATATGGGGCAGCAAGAGTGGGAAAGGCAATTCTCCCTGCATGCACTCTGTTCTGATCAGAGAGGGAAAATCTTTCCATTAAATACCCCCAGCACATTTTCCTGCACAATTCATTTGTTAAAGTTAGATTTCATGGCCACCGCAGCAGATAGAGAGGCCAGGAAAGCAAATATCTGGCTTTTTCAGTCTTTACAGTGGGATATGATTTGGGAAGAACGGAGGCTGGGAGTGTTGGTTGGATGGGCAACTTAGAGTGTTAGCCACACTAACTCAAATTTGGAGAGTGAGAAAAGATGTCCTAAAAAGAGTGTTGCTTGAGTTGAGTCCTCAAGGATGAGTTAACTCAGGGAAGAAGTGATGGAGGGGCCACAAAGCAAAACAGATGGAAGAAGCCAGTGAAAGAACAGTGTGAGAGAACATGGTAGCAAGTTCTTCAGGCCATGGTAGCATCTTAGAGAAAAATAAAAGGGACAGTGGGTGGAGAGGCAGAAGAAATAAGGCTTATTTTGACAATTAAGGGATTTGTAAGCTGGATGGAAGAGGCATCTTATAAATTGTAGTCTGAAAAGTACTAGGATTTCTGAAATTTCTGTAAGATATGCAAGATTTTTAAATGGGTATAACCCTGAATCATTGCAAGGGTTTGGGCACTGAATATATGGTATCTCAATTGTGAGCTTATAGGAAAAGGAGACTGAGAACATATAAGGAAAGACTCTTTGAAATCCATCTGTTCTTCCCTGAAAAATTAAACTCAGTAAACTTCAGGATGATGATGATGACAAAAAATGGCAGCTGATACTTATTGAGCCCTTATTATAAGGCAGACACTGTTCTAAGTGGTTCATGTATATTCACTCATTAAACCTTCTCAACAACTCTATAAGGCAAATGCTATTAACTTCCTATCCAGGTGAAGCAAACTGAGTCCAATGGATTAAGTACCTTGACCAAGATCAATGGCTCAGCCAGGAGACAGGAAAGCATGTTGATCAAAATGTTTCAATGGGACATACTGTCTGTGTATTTTGTGCTTGACCTGGCAAAGATCAACTCTAACTGCCTCGGGCTCTATGACTGACAAGTCACCTAGTCCTCAGTGGACAGAAGTGAGAGAGAGGGGAATTCCCTCGTTGCTCAGTGGGTAAAGGATCTGACATTTTCACTGCTATGGCTCAGATGGCAGCTGTGGCATGGGTTTGATCCATGGCCCTGGAATTTCTGCATGCCGTGGGCATGGCCAAAAAAAAGTGAGAGATTTTGCTCTCTATGGATTGCCTTGCTTGAGAGAATAGCCTGAAAGCAAGGGGCCTGGTTAGGAGAAATCAATATGTCAGTGTGGATATTTCGTTCAAATCCAGCATCAGTTTCTTGACCAATAAAGTATATTGCTTAGAACCTCATCGGGGTTATCACGACCAGCCATGTGTTGCAGTAGACAATAGACTCAAGTCTATTCGGATCACTGATTTCAGCTTTTTAATGCTTAATTTTTTTCCCTTCTAAGAATATTGTATTAAATACCTGGTATATGCCATGTCCTGTATGAGGCCTTGGAGATGGCCAGACAAATAAAATGCAACCCTTGGCCTTGAGAGATCAGTCAGTGATATTTGTCTTACTTTCTTTCCAATCTGTTGGTTTTTTTGTGTTACTCTTGGAGAAGATAGAAGGCATTCTCAGACATGGCCCAGATGCTATTGAAGTAGCCTGGTATGATGGGAATGTGGGATTAGAAACCAGGAAAACATCAGGGAACAATCCAGTTCTGTCACTTACTCGTAAATCCTGTGGACTAACAACTGCCCATTTGGTTGGCAATGTGGGAAGGGCACTGAATGTGGAGATACGGTTTCTATTATATTATTGATTGGTTGCTTGCTTGCCTCTGCCTCGAATAAGCATGAGGAAAGGCCAAGCATGGCTTAATTTCAAGGAAAGGCTATGCTCTCAGTGCCTAGTTAAGCCATATTTCTAACTATTGCTGCCAAATTCCTAGAGTTCCCAGGTGTTGCAGAATAGACTGGAGAATTCAGGAGGTCTGGAATCACACCTAGGTTGGGCTATATGCTCTATGACATTCTAGTTGTGGGATCTCAGGTTTGTGACACAGGGAAAAAAAATATCCATGGCTTAATAAACGGTTTAACCATGACTTAAATAAGTTAAAATTTCTCTTTTATGTAAAGGTAGGCTACTAAGACCGATACAGTAACTCCATACTCATCAGAGACACTAATTCTATCTTGTATGTGGTGGCTGAACACCATGTCATGATTCAAAGTGATTGGTCTAGCTCCAGCCATCACAACTAACATCCCAAATAGCAGAAAGGAGAAAAACTTGTTTCCGTCATTTAAGAACATTTTTTCAGAAGTTGAACATACTGATTCTTTTTATATTCTATTGGCCAGAATTACTTATGTACATACATATCTGCATGGGGCTGGGGGGCACTGGGAAATGTAGTCTTTATTCTGGACAGCAATTTACCCAGTTGAAATATAGGGGTTCTTTTCCTGAGACAGAAGAGGAGAGATACTGGGCCACAGTGAGCAGTCTTAACCATTATAAGTATTATACCTCTTTCATCCTTCATTTTTTAATGAGTAAATAGGGATAATGTCATCTGCTTCATTAGGATTCGTGAGGGTTCAAGGACATATGCTTATGAAAGTACTGAACACATAACAGATGCCCAATCAATGGAATAAGTATAATTATGCAGGTAAAATATCTGACCATGGTAGGTGCCAGTTCTTCTTTCCTCCAGGTTTCATACCTGCTTAATGATAGGTATGAAAATAAGCTAAAAGATGTCAAGGCCTGGACCAGTGCAGGCCAGATACATGTAACTCTCACTGCTTATACCTGTTTCCCCTTGCCTATTCCATCTGAGACAGGTCTGATGCTAAACACATTTAGGACATGAAAACAGAACATGAACCTTTGGCAAATTGCCTCTCAATTAAGTCCATTTTGTAGCAATTTTCTGAGTAATTGCTGTGAGGGATCTGTATTGGGGAGAGTAAAGGTCAGTGAGGGCTCCTTCAATGATTAGAAACTCTTCATTCTAGGGATGAAGTTGGGTAAATAACGTTAAGTCCTTAAAACAATCAGGATGACCTCATCCTTTCAGAGAGCTGGAACTGGGAGCCAAACTCAGGCCGGGACTCCCTGTGTGGGGCCCCCGGTATGGCTCTCATTGCCAACATCCAGGCTAGGCACTCCTGGTTCCCTCAGAGCAGAGAAGAGCATCTCATTCAGTAGAATCTCGTCTCAGTATCACCAGTGCCTTTTCCACAGAGGTGAGGTGAGGGATGACCATCTGGGAAGACTCTAGACAGCAACCAGTAGAGGTCACTTGAGAGAAATCACAGCTGGGACTCCAAACACCAAAATTTCTCCCCTAAACCTTCCTTCAGTCCACTGTGAAAAGACTCAGTGATGGGAGGTACAAGATGTTGGGTCCTAGAGCCAAGGTTCTCAAGTAGGGACATTCTCAAACATTCACTTTGTATCCGATGCAAATTTGGTTTATGAACTAACACATCCATTCACTCTTTCGATGCTAATCTATTAAATGCCTATTATGTGTTAAATACTAGAAGGATTAAACCAGCTGTAAAAGGAAAAAACTTGAAAACAAGAAAAGCAATAAGCGTGATGAGGGAGGTCAGGATGGAAAAGGTATGGGATAAGGAATATAGTTCCATTCCATGTGCTATTGATAATATATATGGTCACTGATTTATTTTCAAATGAAATTTTTTTTTCTTCTATTTCAAATCTAATACATATCTCTCATAGAAAATTTGGAAGTAGAAAAGCAGAGGGAAGAAAATAAGAATCTCACAGAGCCTCAGAAGAGCAATAAGCACTTCTGGGTTTTCAGTTTATGGCCATACTCCCACCTGCTTCTCTCTCCTTTCCAGACTCCCTTGCAGCAAAATGGGGAGCTGAGCAACGGTGTAATTTTAGGTAAAGTTTCAAAGAAGACATCTTTGGTTTAATCCCTCAGGAAGATTCTGGATTATGCCTCATTCTAAAATTCTGGATTATGAAGAGGAGCTGGACTCCATTAGCCTGAAGGCAGTCCATATCAGAAGCTACTGAGTGAATTTTCACCACAAAGTTAGGAGGAAAATCATATAGAAATGGGGAAAAGGACTTGAGAAGATCTGGGCAAGGCACTGACTATTTGCTCAGTAGTGACATTCAGAATATTTTCCTGAACTGTTGCCTCTTCTAGGACATCTACAGGTCTGTAATAAGTACAGATATTGAAAGTAAGCATTTAGAAAGATCTATAGCAATTTGACAGAATGATTTTATGTTTTTTAAATACAATAATAATTTTAAAAATTGACTTTTTGTAGTAATTTGCTTTATTTGTACTTTACAAAAGAATTGGTCTGTGATGTATTATAACAAAATAACCTGGTCCTTTACCATATGTGTACCATTGGGCTGTAGTACACACAAAAAAAGTAGCTATTCCTAAACTGGAAAACCATTCATTCACTCAGCCATTTAAACATATTTATTAAATTTTTGTTATGAACCAGAAATATTTTGGGGGGTTGCAAATCAGTTATGAATCTTTCTTGATTTTACATTTTAGTGCAGGAATGAAAAAAGTTGAAATTGCAGGAAATGGAAGGGGCATTAGCTGGAGTGAAGACTGAATAGTATGTTGAGGGGTTGGAAAGAGTAATGCTTCATAGAGTCAAAGAGATGATAAAATGAGATACTTTGTAAGAGATCAAAATGATATTTGGTATGTGTTGGGGGGTCAGAAATGATTACTGTATAGCATCTTGGGATAGAGAAGAGGGTAAAAGAAATCCTCACATTCAGAAAACCTGAGGTTGATATAAAAAATAAGTGCAGGCTGGAGTTCCTGCTGGGGTACAGCGGGTTAAGAATCTGACTGCAAGCGGCTTGTTCACTGCAGAAGTGCGAGTTAATCCCCAGACTGATGCAGTGGGTTAAAGGATCCAGCATTGTTGCAGCTGCACCTCAGATTCAATCCCTGGCCCAGGAACTTCCGTACGTCACTGGTGTGGCCATAAAAAAAATTAAAAACAAAAAAGGCCAAATGTAAGTAAGTGGCTGTGCCTAGTGTTAAGAGTATGGATCAGAAACTGGGATCATTGAGGCGTCCAAGTTTGACTTCTTCAGCTGGGAGAAGCAGGGAAGCAAGAGGTCACTGAGTCAAATGCTTAGGTGTGGTCTCTGCACCAGTGATTAGCTGCATAAACAAGTCCCTGAATTACTTTATTTATCTAATTTTCTCTCCTTTAAAAGAAGGCTAGTAATACCCATTCTCTTGACCTGGAAGTTGATTTCTAAGAAGCTAGCAAGGCTAAGCAGGAGAAAGTAGTTTAAAACAGTGCTTTGGAAATGAATGTTGTTTTCAAGAAGATGTATTTCAAATGGCAGAGAGGTGGGGATTCCAAAGACTCCCCGGGATTAGAAAAACCAAATACTGTACTGTGTACAATAGCTCCTTGAGTCAAGGGAGGGGAGAGAGAGGGAAAGCAAAGTGGTACACAGGGATCAGGGAGTCAAACAGCAATTAAGGGAACAAAGGTCAGCTGGATGATAATTACAGGCAGTTAGGGAGGGAATTAGAGCTGGAGAGGTGCTAATTACAGGGGCCTTTTAGACAAGGGCGGGGCTTCCCTGAGAGGAACAAAATGAAGGCTGATTACCTGCTAAAAATAAAGCCTGCCCCTCTGAGCCCAGGCTCACAAGTCTGGCACCCGCCCAGGCAGTGTGAGGCTGTGTGTTCTGCTTTGCAGTGCCTACTTTTTTTTCCTTTTTTTGCTTTTTAGGGCTTCACCCTCAGCATACAGACGTTCCCAGGCTAGGGGTCGAATCAGAGCTACCGCTGCAGATGCAAGTAAGTTCCTGCCTTACTGTGGCTGTGATGTAGATCTGCAGCTGCAGCTCTATGCCACAGTCATAGCAACGTGGGATCCAAGCTATATCTGTGTCCTACACCACAGCTTACAGCAATGCCAGATCCTTAACCCACTGAGGGAGGCCAGGGATCGAACCTTCATCCTCATGGATACTAATCAGGTTCTTTACCCACCGAGCCACAGTGGGAACTCTCTGCAGTGCCTGCTCTGCTTCTAGTGTGGGTCAGGCCTGTCTCCACCCTTCATCAAAAAAATTTTTTTTTAGCTTTTAAAAAAAATTTCATTGGGATATACTGCTATACAAGGTTGTATCAGCTTCAGGTTTACAGCAAAGTGAATCAGTTACACACACACACACACACACACACACACACACATATACTTTTTTTCCCATATAAGTTATTACTTTTTTTTCCCATATAAGTTATTACAGAACAGTAGGTCCTTGTTATCTATTTTCTATGTAGTAGTGTGTATGTGTTAATCCCATCGTCCCAATTTATCCCTACCCTACACAGTTTCTGCTTTGGTAACGTCAAGTTTGATTTCAAAATCTGTGAGTTTGTTTCTGTTTTATAAGTTCTATTGTATCATTTCTATTAGGTTCCACATATTAGTGATCTCATATAATATTTGTCTTTCTCTGACTTACTTCACTCAGTATGGTAATCTCTAGGTCCATCCCTTCTGCTGCAAATGGCAATATTTTATTTTTTTTGTGGCTGAATAATATTCCATTGTATATATGTACTACATCTTTTTTTTTTTTAAAGGCTGCACCTGCGGCATATGGAATTTCCCAGGCTAGTGGTTGAATTGGAGCTATAGCTGCCAGCCTACACCACAGCCACAGCAATGCTGGATACTTAATCCACTGAGCCAGGCCAGGTATCAGACTTGCATCCTCATGGATCCTAGTTGAGTTCGTTAACTGCTTAGCCACAAAGGGAACTCCTGTATCACATCATCTTTATTCATTCCTCTGTCCATGGACATTGAGGTTGCTTTCATGTCTTGGCTATTGTAAACAGTGATGCAATGACTATTGGGGTGCATGTATTTTTTTTTCCTGAATTTTTATCACCCCTATTTCTTTTTTTTAAACTTAGTGAATTTTATTACATTTATAGTTGCACAATGATCATCACAACCCAACTATATAGCATTTCCATCTCAAACTCCCAGCCCATCCCCCTATCCGCCCAACCTGTCTCCTCTGGAAATCACACAGTCAGTATCTGTTCTGCAAAGAACTTCATTTCATCTTTTTTTTTTTTAGATTCCACATATAAATGATAGCATATGATGTTGGTATCTCACTGTCTAAATAACTTCACTTAGCATGCTAATTTCTAGGTTCATCCACGTTGTTGCAAATGTCATTACTGCCTTCCTTTTTATGGATAAGTAATATTCCACTGTGTTTATGTATCATATCTTCTTTATCTACTCCTCTGTCAATGGACATTTAGGTTGCTTCCATGTCTTGGCTATTGCATATAGAGCTGCAATGAACATTGGAGTACATGTATCTTTTATAATCATGATTTTCTCTGGATAGATGCCCAGGAGTGGGATTGCTGGGTCTTATGGTAGCTCCATATTTAGTTTTTTGAGGAAACTCTACATTGTTCTCCATAGTGGTTGTACCAATTTACATTCCTTCCTACAGTGTAATAGAGCTGTCTTTTCTCTGCACCTTCTCCAGCATTGTTTGTAGACTTTTTGATGATGACCATTCAGACTGGTCATTGTAATTTTGATTTGCATTTCTCCAAAAATTAGTGATGTTGAGCATCTTTTCATGCACTCTTGGCTATCTATATGTCTTCTTTGGAGAAATGTCTATTTAGATCTTTTTGATTAGGTTGTTTGCATTTTTTTATATAAAGCTGTGTGAGATCTTTGTATATTTGAAAACAGGACAGCTACATGTAAAAAAAATGAAATTAGAACATTCTTTTTTGTTTTTTGTCTTTTTGCCTTATCTAGGGCCGCACCCGTGGAATATGGAGGTTCCCAGGCTAGGGGTCTAACAGGAGTTGTAGCTGCCGGCCTTCGCCACAGCCACAGCAATGCGGGATCCGAGCCGCGTCTGCGACCTACACCACAGTTCACGGCAACGCCGGATCCTTAACCCACTAAGCAAGGCCAGGGATCGAACCCACAACCTCATGGTTCCTAGTCAGATTCGTTAACCACTGAGCCTATGACGGGAACTCCAAATTAGAACATTCTTGAACACCATACACAAAAATAAACTCAAAATGGATTAAAGGCCTAAACATAAGGCCAGATACTATAAAAGTCCTAGAGCAAAATACAAGCACGATACTCTCTGATATGAATTGCTAACTGCAGAAGTGGCAGTGCTGGATCTTTTCACCCACAGCACTAGGCCAGGGATCAAACCCACCACAACTCCACAGTGACCCAAGCCATTGCAGTCGAACTCTTAACCTACTGAGCCGTGGTAGGAACACCAGAAATATCTTTTTTGATCCACCTCCTAGAGTAATGAAAATAAAAGCAAAAATAAACAAATGGGACCTAATTAAAATTAATAGCTTCTACAGAGCAAAGGAAGCCATTAAAAAAAAAAAAGGAAAATATAACACACAGAATGGGAGAAAATCTTTGCAAATGAAACAACTGACAAAGGATTGATCTCCAAAATATACAAACATCTCCACACAGCTTTTTATCTACATCAAATTCTGACCCTAGGTCTGGGAGCTCTCTGTAGATCACCTACAAGCTCCAAGGGGGGTAGGGGATGAGGATTAGCAATAGAGAGTCAGAATCTGCGTATTTAACAATCAACATAATCTGGGAGTTCCTGATGTGGTACAGCAGAAATGAATCTGAGTGGTATCCATGAGGAAATGGGTTCAATCCCTTGGTCACAGATCTGGCGTTGCCATGAGTTATGGTGTAGGTTGTAGACACAGCTCAGATCCCAAGTTGCTGTGGCTTTGGTGTAGGTCGGCAGCAACACCTCTGATTTGACCCCTAGCCTGGGAACTTCCATATGCTGAAGGTGCAGCCCTAAAAAAGAAAAAAGAAAAAAAATTAATATAATCATCTAGGGATTGGCTGGGCCCTCAGAAGGGTGACAACCCAGAGGGTCAGAGGGTGAAATCCAGGCAGCACTTTGTTCTTCGTGCTAGTGACTTGAAGTAGGGCTGTGCTACAAGGAGGAAGGGGTGACTTTTCTTATTTACATTAAATCACTCTATGGACTATCTCAGCCCTGTAGTCAATGCAGGAAGGTTGGTACAGCTTTCTCACGTACAGTGCTTGCACTGTATCCTTTATTTCCCTTATTACCTCATGGGATCATTGTTCCCCATTAAGGGCTTTTTGGAGCAGTGAAAAGATGTGGGAGAGATGGCATCAAATGTAAGTTGCTTTTCTGGAAATATTAAAATGAGAAAACATGGTTTGTAATTGAGGAAATGCGGTTCATATATAAATAATATAAGCAGCTTGTCTTCACCTTTTCCAGCTGGGGCACATCTGCAGCTGGAGACCAGGATAGGATGTCAGAGAGGCTTCCAGAGAGTGGAATCACAATCCCACATTTTGGGGAGGAAAGATAGTAAACTTTTTTAATTGAGATATAATTTGCATTCATGCTCAAAACTTATGTATATAGTCTAAGCCTATATTTAAAGTGCTCCTAAATATGTGCTCCTGCCACAATATTTGAACCAAGTCTGTATATGAATATAGCTGAATCAAAATTTGGAACAGATGTGTCTAGAGACAATGTTTACTATAAAAAAAACTCAGCCAATATCAGAGCATTTTTAGGGTTTGCAGGGAAGAGAACTTACATATATTGAATAGTTATTATAAGCTGGATCTTTGCCATGTGTTTTTTTCATTTAAGACCTGCCATGACCTTGTGAGCTGTTTATTCTTAACAGTCCCATTTCACAGATGAGGAAATTGATCCTCAGTTTATATAATTTTCCCCAAAGTCACAGAATATTTTACACTTTTGAATTGAACCTAGGACTGTCCTGCTTCAAGTTCCTATGCTCTCTTCTTTCTACTTTAATAACAATTTATTTAAATTTAACATATCTCTTTTCTTAGAGACACCCAATCCAGTTTTTTACAACATATTAAGATGAAATGTACTAGGTGCTAGGGAAGAAGCCAATGGAAATCAAAGCTACATGACACCTTGTTTTGTTTTGTTTTGCTTCTTAGGACCACATCTGTGGCATACGGCGGTTCCCAGGCTAGGGGTCCAATCAGAGCTACAGCTGCCAGCCTACACCACAGCCAAAGCAACATCAGATCCGAGCCATGTCTGTGACCTACACTACAGCTCATGGCAATGCTGGATCCTTAACACACGGAGTGAGGCCAGGGATCGAACCCACAACTTCGTGGTTCCTAGTTGGATTTGTTTCTGCTGTGCCATGACAGGAACTCCAACATGACACTTTTTAATTGTTATAAAGTCTGAAATGAATCAAAATGGAATGAGGCAGAAAGGTAAGTTGTGTGTGATTTGGCTCATCCTTTTTGGATTAGGGAGAAAGTATTTATAGAATAAAATGTCATGAAGATGCATAGTAGAAACTAGTGACTGTTGGCTTAGACATAGAAGGAAGGAGAGAGAGCGAGAGCGAAAGGGGGGGGAAGAAGAGAGAGAGAATTTCTGCCCAGTGCTTGCCCTACAAGTTGGTGGAGTTCGTGTCTGCCCAGGTGTGGGGAACACATATTTCCTCCCCACCACCACTGGTTCTGCAGAAGGTTGTGAGGCCTTCATCAATCCATCCTGCCAAACTTTAAATACACCTAGAAAGGTTTACACCGAAGACGCTGTTAATTAGCAAAGTCAGATCAGTGTTATGCAAGAACAGATCATAGAAGATGGAGGAGGCCAAGGAGATGGGAGACTGAAACCTTCAGAGCAGGGTCAGCAAAGGGAGAGGGGCATGATCAAAACTTCCTGAATTTCCCTTTTCTGGAACCCATGCTATTGCCCCATGAGAGTACAGATCTTTATGTCTGATTATTCCCTTAGAATATACATATGTATGTATTCATGCATAGAGAGAGAGAGAGAAGCATTTTTGAGGCTTTGATGCATGGGTTTATCTTGTAGCAGAATTTATTTTTTTCTGGATTTATTTTTTTCTTGTTGCCTAGTATCTAATTACCTATCTATCTATCTATCTATCTATCCATCCATCCATCCACCCATCTATTTATATAGTAGTAGCTTCTGCATGTACCTTTAGGAACAATTAGTACTACACTTTCAGTCCCTCTACTTCTGTGGAGCTAACTCTATCCTTTGGCATTTAGGGATGGACATGGGACCCCAGATGAGGCATCTGCATCCAATCAGAGCCAGTTGTGGCATTTTTGCTTAAACACAGGAGTGAAAACGTCCTCTTACTGTTGGATGTAGAACTGGGAGAAATGGAAGTCTCTTGCTACTTCTTGGGTTCCCCGAGGGGACTGGTTTGAGAGAGCGTTAACACAGAGCAATCAAAGGGAGAGATGGAGAAAGAAACAGTGGTTCCCAAAGACATTGCCAGGTCCCCTGAATCAAGCTCTACCTGAACACTGATGCCGTCTGGTCTTTGCAGTGATGTAAACCAATATGTTTCCTTTTGGTTTTAAGGCAGTTGATTTGGGGTTTCTATCACCAGAAATTTTAGAAATGCTATTTGATAAACACAATGACAGGGGCCTCTGGAGAGAATGACACTCTAACCCAAAGGGATGATTCTAAAGGTACAAACCTTTGAATCCCTGAAAAGTAGGATAGATTGGGAAATATCCTCAACTCAGTGAGATATGCTGCTGCTCTTTCACTCACCTGAAGGACAAGACCTGGACCTAGTGAGAAATACAAAGCCCTCTCCTTGCTCTAAGAATGGCCCCTAGCAGGAAGTTGGCAGCTCTCCCAGACTGAGCAGATAAAGAAGCAGCACTTGTACAGCAGTGCAGAGGTGGATAGACAGATGGCATCTACTTATACTTATTAAGGTTACGACTCATGGCCAGAAAGCTCCAGCTAGATTACAGATGATTAGAGTTTTCCTGGTGAGTTTGTATTTGTCAACATCCCTGAAAAAATCATGGCTCTACTTCTAAAGAAATGGAGTGCTCAAGAATACAATCCAGGAGTTCCCGTTGTGATGCAGCGGAAACGAATCTGACTGGGAACCATGAGGTTGCGGGTTCGTTCCCTGGCCTCGGTCAGTGTGTTAAAGATTCGGCATTGCCATGAGCTGCGGTGTAGGTTGCAGACATGGCTCTGATCTGGCATTGCTGTGGCTCTGGTACAGGCTGGCAGCAGCAGCTCTGATTAGACCCCTAGCCTGGGAACCTCCATATGCCACAAGTGCAACCCTAAAAAGCAAAAAAAAAGAAGGGAATACAATCCAAAGGAGCAAAGAGAAAGCCACAAGTGTCTTAGTTCCTAAGGAAGGGCTACTCTGGGTCCCTGTTAGCATGTATCACAATTTGTTGGCCCACATTCATTCTGCATATTCATCAATGGTTTGATATGCTCTGGGGCCTGCAACATGATACAAATCCATCCAAATAATCACCAAGATCTCTAAATCCCTTCCAAATGTCACAAGCCACTGTTCAAATTCCACATATGTGGGTGGAAAATGATGGCTTTTAATGACCTCATCAAAAAGACTCTGGCTGATAGAGGAGCACAGAAGGGGTTATGCTGCAAATTTTATTTCTCAATGGAACATGTTCCTTCTTAATATTTGGAGTTGAGACCTCTTGCATGTTTAAAAAAAAAAAAAGAACCAAAACAAAAAACATGAACACCTACTATGTGCCATGCACTTTTTGTAATGAAAATGGAACAATAAAAAAGATAGACAGGGTCTATACCCTCATTGATAGGACAGTAAATAGAGGACATTCTAGCAGCATATTGGAGGGGAACCTAGCTTATTCTTTGGGGTTTCCAAGAAAGACTTCCTGGAAGAAATGAGCTAGAGGAAAAAGAAGTAGTGAGGGAAAGGGGTTGGCAGAGGGAGCACTGAAACCCAGAAGGAACAGAGAGAGAAGGTAAGTTTGAAGAATTGCAAATATTTCACCAAGGCTAAGCCAGAGCCTACAAGAGAGGGAGTGAGATGTTTGGATCAACTCAAGAAGGATTTGGTGAGTTTAGACACGGGTTTTACTTTGATGACAATAAACATGTTTAAATAGAAAGGTGAGTCTCCCTTAATTCAGAGTTTTAAGTTCAATGCCAGAAAGGAAACAAGACATTTTAAGTTTTGCAGACTCTTTCTTCTTTCATCACATGGATTATGCATCATTTACAATAGAGAGAATGTTAAAGCAATAGACTGGAATCTGAAGCAGTCAATGTGCAGTGGTATTCCTGCCAGTCTGTTCTGTGAGCTTCCCCACTGTGAGCTTTTCCTTTGTGATGCTGTGCTTTCCAGGCATGAGCATCGTCCTTCCTTTCTGATATCCATGTCAATCTCAATTTTTGAGAATCCCCAGAAAGCACTGGGGTCTTGAGAAAATCAGTGTCGACAACCACGAAAGGATCTGGGAGCTTCCCAGAGATACTGAATTTGAGCTCAAAGCAAAGGATCTTGAACCACATATTTTAATGCATTCATTGGAGAATCAACTGAAAGTACTTCTAGGGGAAGTTCCATCAGCAGATAGCCCTATTTTTCCTTTAAATATCATACAGAGTGATCCATGAAGCACTTTTATCATCTCATTTAATTTTCTCCAAAACTGATGTCGGGATTATCCTTCCCATTTGACACATGAGGAGACTGACTCAATGTGGTTTGCCTGGAGTCATAGAGCTCATACACACACCGGCTGGACTGGAAGCCAAGTGTTCTGATCCAAAGTTTGCTAGTAGGAGTTCCCGTTGTGGCTCAGTGGTTAATGAATCCGACTAGGAACCATGAGGTTGCGGGTTCGATCCCTGGCCTTGCTCAGTGGGTTAAGGATCCAGCTTTGCTGTGAGCTGTGGTGTAGGCTGCAGACGCGGCTCGGATCCCGCGTTGCTGTGGCTGTGGTGAAGGCCGGCCGCTACAGCTCCTGTTAGACCCCTAGCCTGGGAACCTCCATGTGCCACAGGTGGGCTCTAGACAAAAAAAAGGCAAAAAGCCAAAAAAAAAAAACAAAGTTTGCTAGTAATGCCTGACAATGCTGAAAACCAGGTGATAGGAAGAAATGTTGCAGTAATAGTGCAGGAATGGTCTTTAGCTTGAAGAAGAGAGAGACACTTGAAACAATCAGTCATTCATTCAATAAATTATTTGAATGTCTACTATGTGTTACATTCTCTGATGAAGAAAATAGAAATGGCTCTGGGTATTTAACAACAACAACAACAAAACTCCCATATTTCGTGCTTGCTCAGGATTTCTTCCTTCGAGAAATGGTCCTTTACCCTAATACCCATAATGGGCATTTCTTTGAGTGCTGGCCTTGTTAATTTCCCTGTATATCCAATCAACCCAGAGTGGGCACCTAGCCTTGGGCTGGCTAGTCAGTGACTCCTGGTTTCTGGAACTGGTTTAAGCTTGAGTGTGATTGTGTCCAAGAGTTTTGCAGAAGGACTGGGGAGGATACTTGCGTTCTCTCAGGGATCTTGCTCTGTAAAGAAATATACTGCTAGAAGAGGCTGTGACCATTTTTGCCATCCCATGGGGGTAAAAAATCTTCTTGAAAAGGAAATGAAAGTAACATAGAATAAGGCAGAAGTTAGGAGGAGAAGAAAGAAAGAGCCCTAAAAGCTTCATGTGAACTCCTAGGTCTTGAGACGCTTTGGGGGTTAGGCAGGGCAATAGATCCCCTTTCACAGGGTAAGTTAGTTTGTACTGGATTTCTGTCCTGATTGGTACATAAATAATTACATAATTACAAATTGTGACACGTGCTAAAAAGGAAATAAGAGGAGACTAGGAAAGAGCCTAACAACAGTGATGTAGTTCATATGAGGCTCTTGGGAAAGTGACATTAAAGTTATAACATAAAAGAGGAATGGGCTTTAGTGAAGCCAAAAGTGGAGACAAAACCTCCTTAGTGGAAAGAAGAACATGTGCGGGAGGCCCAGAGGAGGAAAACAGCTGTTGTGAGTATTTGAAGTGATGTTAGGATTGAATGCATTTTATTTGGAAATTTGGACTGGAGGTGCCAATGGCTAGAAGTTGCAGTAGGTTGGCTATAGATTAAATAAAAAGAAAAATTTTCTAGCAGAAAGAAAACTTTGATTTCCCTGTCATTGGAAGATCCCAAAAGAGGGCATGGTCACACATCAAGGGTGTTTTACAGAGAGATTTCAGTTACTAAATGAAGGGTGGCTGGTAAACATTCATTTCTTTCCTTATTCAACAAAGAGTTTTTGAGCTCCTGCAACGTTCTAGATATAAAACATGTGCATAACAGTAAATCAGAACCAATTAAAAAAACTAAGAGCCTTGAGGGGGATACTGAAAACTCATGTGTCAACTACATTGCAGGACGGTAAGTGGCAAAGCAGGTGTCAGCACAGAGTGCTTTGTGACATACAAGGGCAACTGACACAATTGGGAATGACTTCTAAGGTGAGTTCCAACCCTATGCAAGGAGAATTCTAAACACCACGTAAAAGTTCTTGTGAAACCTATGGTTGAGATCCTAGGGCATGCTCCTGTCATGGATGGGAGACCCAGTTCCCAGGATAATTTCAAATGAATGAATTCCAGTGCTTGTTAGAGAAGTAGGCAAGCAACCTGCCTTGTGCAATGGCACCTTAACAGATATAATAAAGAAAAAAACATTACTGTCTGAGTAGTTAGCAAGAATTCATCTTAGGGAGGGACCTGTCTCTGGAAAAATATCTTGAAAAACTTGGCAGGGGGCAGTGGCTATAAACTATTGAGAGCATAAGAGGCAAAAGGAGACCTTGTGATAAAATGAGATTTAAGATTTTCTACAGAGGACAATAAGAAACATTTACATTTGGTTTGGTTTTGGTTCTATTTTCTCAAAGGTTAAATGAGGGCAGGGAGATCAGGGCTACAGATAGAAGGGAGGAGATGGAAAAGTGGATCATGGGAATGTCCCTGGTCATTGTCATTTAAGACTAGGAGATGCCCAGTGTTCCGTTCAAAGAGCCTTGCACAATATCTCCATCTCCCTCAGATGGCTGACTCTTTAGTTTAGTCTGTCACCTTGGGAATGCCTCCAGCGAAGGTGTGAGTGTGTTTGTATTTGTGTAAACATCCGGGAAGACAACCAGATTTGCGACTAGGTCCCTGTTATATAAACAAAGACACTGTGTGTGGACACAGGAGCCCAGAGGTGACAGTGATACATAAGCCTCAGGTATCTGCAGAGATCCAGGGAAGGTCTTGGAATTCTCTGGGGGCATGGGATGGGGAGTTCTGGATCAATCTTACCTGGATCTCAAGGGGAAAGGAGAACTCAGCACTATGAGCCCTGGGCTATACTTACCTAATTCTAGACTGAGTGTAAAATATTACACTTCCATTAGCGCATGAATTATAGCATAACCAGAGCATTAATTCTACCAAAACATTCACATTTTCCTCCCAGCCACCCACCCCAAGTGTGAGATCCTTGAAAACAAGTCCTTCGTAGCTTCTTTGGTGCCTAGCCCTTGACATAGATGGGGCTAGAGAAATGTTTGTTTAGGGGTCAGCGCCGTTCCCCTATAGGCAAAGGAGAAATGAATCAGCTTCAGCCGCTAACAAGGTACAAGCTTCTAGACAAAGGCCTGCATTGGTTCTGGGAATTGTGATAATGAGGCTGCAGAGGGCCTCTGGGCTCAGCCAGCTGCTAAGGACACAGGCCCTGCCCAGCTCCAACCTTGTGTGGGCTCTGACTGGAAACAGGAATGTGGAAGCTCATTAGTGAGGAATGGCTTTAAAAAGCAGCATCATCATCTCTCATCAGGCAGTGGGCTAGGGGTCAGATCCTTCTTAACGGGAATGCAGGCCGGGAGGGCAGGGCGGGGGCAGACGTGACAGGGTATGGAGGGGCAACTGTAGTCAGCTGCTGTGAGTGACCCTTCTGGTCCTTCAGCCACCTCCGAGAGCGCTGTGCTTGAAGGTCATAATTAGACCCCTCTATGGTGCAACTGGGCCCTTGGAAAGTACTGCTGACCAGTTCCCCAGTCTTATAGGAAAGAGTGGACGTGCTCAGGCCCAGGCCTTGGTTGTAGAGGTGAGGCTGGCCTGGCACGGAGTAAGCAGCAGAGAAGGCCGTCTCACCCACACAATTCTGGCCCTGCCAACAGCACTGGGCTTGTGCTTCCGGGCTTTCTGATGGGAATGCTGAGAATGGATGAGGGGAAGGCCCAGACTTCCTCCCCACACAGACACTGCTTATTGGAAGGATGTTGGCTCAAACCACACTGCTGGCTGTCCCCCGCTTCCCCTCAGCTCAATTAAGGCAGTGATCGGTATTTCTTAATTGCTGCTCCTGCTCCGTCTCCTGCCCCTCCCCCCCTCCTTGTCCACTGTAGTGTAGTACCGGGAGACCAGTCTGTCCTCTGGGGCTGGCCTGGGAAGAGAAGGGAGGTGGCTTGAAGAGGCTTAAAGACCTCAAGGCCTGGTCTGGAAAAGACTGACTTGAAAAAATAATTTTGTAGCTGGATCCTACCTGACAGGGCTCAGATCGAAATCTGAGGCCACCATCCAGCACCCAAGGTGACACTTGGTCAGGCATTTGGGTTTAACTCTACATGGCCTCGCTTTTCTATTGCTAGTTTCTCTAAACTTGATTCTCATTTTGTCAGTATAGTATGCTGTTTTATTGTAGGTGGTCTTCTCGAGTTTTGTGGAATGAGATGAGATATAAATAGAAAAAAATAAATTGCAATTATTTGTGTGGGAATAAAAATTACAAGGGGGTAATGTGATGGTGAGAGACTGGTGAGGGTATGCTGGGAAGCATCTTTTTTTTTTTTTTAAGGGCCTTACCCGTGGCATGTGGAGATTCTCAGGCTAGGGGTCTAACCGGATCTGTAGCTGCCACAGCCACAGCAATACCGGATCCTTAACCCACTGAGCGAGGCCAGGGATGGAACCCACAACCTCATGTTTCCTAGTTGGATTTGTTTCTTCTGTACCACAATGGGAACTCCTGGGCAGCTTTAAAAGAGGGATTTTTTTTCAAGCTATCAAACCCAACTTAGATGCTCTCCTCCAAAGAGGTACCTAGATTGTTTATTATAGGAACAACTCCAGAAGTTAAATGGTTAATTCCTGTTGAGGTGCTCAGGGAGCCTGGGGTAGCCTGGGGGACTATGGGAGCTGGACTTTCTAACTGGCTGTGCTTCTTGATCCTCTTTTTCACCCTCCCTCCATCCCTCCCTCCCCACTTCCTTCCTTCCTACTTTCTCTCATTTCCTTATACATTTAATTGAGCATTAGAATTCAAGGTTCTGAATCAGATGATAACATAACGATAAATCAGATGTTAGTACTCATTGGAAACACGGCGCTATGTTCTAAGAAGAGAAATGGTAAATTCACACATAACAATCATATAGGGTAGACAGATGTGTCCTTAAATGGACATAGCCAAAGCATTAGAGGAATTCTTTATTCCTGTCTCTGCCCTCATCTTGGCTATTCCCCAAGTACCCACCACGTTGACTGCCCAGGGATGATATGCAGGTATTCTTCACACTTTAAGAGCTGCCCCTCTTGGATATAGTTTGACATTAGTGGACACACAAATACCTATTTGAAACCCTTGAGGCCAAATATCTGCTTAACTCAACTCTCAAACAGTCCTGAGAATGCACACAGTTGATGCAGACACTCTTAATCGGTGATTAAGTTGGCAGTGTGGGTCTCTCTGTGAGAGGCTGACAGAGTGTGGGGTTGTTATGAAATCAAAGTCAGAACAAAATAATGGTCTCCAGACCAAACAATGCTTTCCTCTCAACTCAACTTGGAAATCTGTCTCTATTAGGCATAACTTATTCATCTTTTTAAGCAAATTCATTAACTCTTTCTAAGGTCACGTCCTAGCCTGGTGCCAGGCCCTCAAAGGATTGCTCAGGCAGCCTGGGAAGTGGTCAGTGGCTCTGGATGGTGTCAGACAGTGAGGTCAGTGGTGTGAACAAGGCTATGGAGTGGAAAGATTCTAAGACTTCTTCGACCACTTGGACCATAAAAAACATACTATGAGCCATAAACACAGGCCACTATATGATTTAAAATTGTATAGTAGTAGACTTATTTTAAAAAGTAAAAGGATTTTAGGAGTTCCCGTTGTGGCGCAGTGGAAACGAATCTGACTAGGAATCATGAAGTTGCAGGTTCAATCCCTGTCCTCTTTCAGTGGGATAAGGATATGGCATTGCCATGAGGTTGTGGGTCACAGACGTGGCTCGGATCTGGTGTTGCTGTGGCTGTGGTGTAGGCTGGCAGCTACAGCTCCATTTAGACCCCTAGCCTGGGAACCTCCATGTGCCATGGGTGCGGCCCTAAAAAAAAAAAAGACAAAAAAAAAGTAAAAGGATTTTAGAAAGTGAAAGGAAACAGGTAAAATTAAGTTTAATAATACACTGTATTTAATTCATTAAATATAAATATCATTTTGACATGTACTCAATGGAAAAATGGAAATATTTTACTTTTTGTGTGTATTGGGTCTTTACAATCTGGCACAGGTTTTTCCTTTAAAGATCAGACAAGTTTTAGATGCTCAATAACCACATACAGTGGTTAGTATAGTACAGCACAGATTTGAACAGTGGGGAGAATCTTGTTACCATCAGAGCCCACTGGCAAGACATACCAACATTAATTTTTATCTTCATCCCATACACATAGCACATATACACATCACATACACATCACTTTTCTTTCCAAAACATATTTTATCTGTGTAACAAACCAAGAGATACATATTTTATCCCTACTCTGTGGATGAGAAAACAGAAACTCAGAGAAATGTAGTAATTTGCCTTACAAATTACTAGGAGAGGTAGCAAGACCTAGAGATAGAACGTGACTCTTCCAGGATCATCTTATTTGAAATCCTACTAAGCTAGCATTTTTCAAGGTTCTATAAGTTCCACAAGACAGGTCTGGGGTCAAGGATGCTTGAGGAATGTTCTTGGGTATTCACAGCACAAATTAGCATGGGAAAGGCTGTGTGAAGTCCTCTGGCTAAAGGAACCTGCTTACCTTTGTTTAACACAGGTTCCCAAACATGGACATGGAACTGTTTTTTTCATTCAACATATATTAGCATTCTGAGCAGCCAGTGTTTCACATATCTTGCTTTGGGAAATGCATTGTGCCCATGGGATTCTACTTATTGAAACAAGGCTCCCAGCCACATAAGAGATCACCTCACAAGCAATGACAGGATTTTTGAAATGCCAGCCTCAGGCATTCAAAAGAGGCAATATCTGATGACTTCAGTTTAGCAATAATATTGTTCCTGATTGGCCCTTTCAGCTTCAGATTAAAATCCGTTAAGAATGTGTCCAGTTTCCCTCAGTTAGTTTTGATAGAGGAGGTGTGATTTGATGTAAAGATTTTTTTTTTTCTGATTCCAAAGCTCATATTCTTAGCTGGATGAACCTTGACCCATAAGGTTCATCTTAGGCAGCCAGAATCCTTATGAGCAAGAGCTCAAATAACCAACTCTTACCCCACCTCACACAGCGATGGTTTACGTTCATCATGTTAATTGGGGCCCTTTAAGACCTTAGAACAACTTCAGAACCACAACAGCAAGACTCAGATTCATATAGTGTATTTTTAGCATAAAGTAAAAGTGATCACAGTTCCATTTTTTTGAAATATAATATTTTCAAAGTATAGGAAAATTGGTTCTTAGGGATACTACGCATGGTTTGAAGATTTCTCAACAACACAGTGGAGGTAGGAGCTATGATCATCATCATTGCCATTTTAAGCTGAGGAAAATAAGGCACAGAGAGGGTAAGCAGCATGCTAGAGGTCACTCAGCTAGAAAACAGTAGAGCTGTGTTTTCAAGGAGTCTGGCACCCTGCCTATTTGTTTAACCATCACCATTTAATCCTGAATTGATGAATCCCCCAGAACAACACATTTTAGTACCCAGCTGGACAAATGGGATGGTTGGGCATGTATGCATATGTGCAAAGAAACAGAGAAAGAAAGAGACACAACAAAAGCAGACAAATTAGAATACATTAGAGACCAGGAGAGAAGTCGTAACGGATTTTCACAATCACATAGGACTTTTTATAAAGAGTTTTGTATACATTATCTCATTTGATCCTCATAGTAATGCATTTGAGTTAGATCTTAGTGCAGCTAACAAAGTGGTTGAGTGGGAGGGAAGCTCCGAGGTCAGTTCACACCCCTTTCTACTACTGGACCGCTGCTCGTGGAAATTAGCCACAAGTTCCCTTCACTCTCCCCTCCTTGTCTTAAATCTTCTAGACACTCTTTAAAACGATGACTTTGTGTCCATGCTCCTACTATATACCACAGCCCCTCCTTCAAATTCTGAGTCCATTCACCACATAGGCTTCATTCCACATTTCTAAGGCCCCAATGAGAATGACCAACACAGTGTGGCAAGGAGCCAGCATTCTTATTTCCTGAGGTTGGATGGCTGGGAGGCCTCTGGGTGTCTGGGCCCATTTCCCGGCACACAGCTGCTGTGACTGAGCCTGTATAAATGTTTCAGCATTAGGCTGGGAAACCGCATGAGGGACCATTTGGAGGATGGAAACACTCTCCTTGTGTCAGTGTCAGGAAAGGAGGAAGCAAACCAAGGCCTACAGGGGAGGCTAGATGGATACCTGCCTGGCGGGTGCCCTGGAGAGTCCTGACCCAAATAACAGCTGAAAACTCCAAACCCCTTTGGGATCTCAGCTGCCCTCAGAGACCCCCAAGACTGGCTGGCAATTGGTGTAGGAAATTCATGCTGTGGTAGGGTGGCTTGGAGGGATGGGGGTTGTTAGTCAATTCCTAGTCCCTCTGCTGGAGTGTCCTTTGAGAGGACTGGGGCTTTCTCCTGGCAAACCTTGGGCCTGTCTTTGTTTCCCTTCCTGGTTCCTTCCAGATGTAAGAAGAAGGGGCCTGTTTTATATTTCTCTTGAACAAATTAGTTACACCTTTTGGGTTTTCTCACACAGGCCAGCACATCAAAACATGCCTTAGGGCTCTGGAGAATGTCCCAGTGGTCCCAGACCCTCTGGAAAAACACTCATTTGGACAGCTGCAGGAGGTGGGACCAAGAATTTGCCTTTGAAGCCCCTCAGTGAAGAAAATTTGCCAAAATGGCCCCCCAAAAGGAATGGGAGGGAATCTATGGTGAACTTAATTCTGTAATCAAAATTAATTCTTTTATTAGACGATAATGATGATGATGATGATGTTAATAACTATCATTTATTAAGTATTATCTGCCAAGCACTTAGCACATTCATTCATTCAATAAAGATGGCTTCTCATTATCTTATTTAATTTCACAATAACCCTTTATGAACTAAGTATTATTTTCTCCAGATGATAGAGCTAAAGGGTAGAGGATTTAGGAAATGTGTCTGGTTTCCCTGAGGTAGTATTGATAGTGGAGGTGGGATTTGATGCACAGATTTTTTTTCTGATTGCAAAGTTCATATTATTAACTGTTCATTCATCCATTCATGAATTTATTGAACGAATATTTATCGAGCACCCACTATGTACTAGGCATTCTTCTAGGGATGTGCTAAGGAGTAGGAATGAACAAAAGAGACACATTTCATTTTAACAAAGACACAAAACCTATTGAACTGATGAAATTATAATATGTTAGATATTTATACATAGGAAGAAAGGATGCAGATGTTAGACGTTAAGTGCAGGAAGAAAATTTAAGCAGGGTAAGGAGTATAGAAAATATTGGAGTGGAGAGAGAAGAATTTATGCTTGGCACTGAAAAACAAAGAAACCCATATGGCTAGAGTGAGACAAAATAGAAGGAAATCAAGTTGGAAAGGAAGTGGGGGACCAGATCAAGATGGGTCTTATAGGTCCTTGTGTGGGGTGAGTGAAATGAGAAGCCAAAGGAAGCTTTTGAGCTGATGTATTCTAGACTGCTGTGTGTGAGTTAGTTTCTATGCATATAGACCAGTCTGTGCATTGGGTCCAGGAGCAATGACACTCCCATACTAACACCCAGATCTAACATCTAGCACCCAGATCTTGGTTTCCACATGCCATTTTCCCAATGGAAGAAATCAGGGCTCCTTAGAGAAATTGTTATTTCCAGGATTAGGGCAAGAAAAATGCAAGATGGGGCCTCTTCTGGTGCCAGAAATAAAGGAAGTGCCTGAAAATAGGTTGGGGCATTTTGAAAGGGGACTGGACTCAATCTGATGGCCAAATCTATGGCAATTTGAGCAGCAAAATAAATAATAATAGAATTAGATTAAATCCATGGGTAAATAAAAATAATATAAATACGTAATTGAATAAATTAGTGAATGGAGGAGAAGGGACATAAGTAATCAAATGAATAAATGTAGAATGAATGAAGGAAACACAAAATCACCAGTAGGGTGCCACAATAATAATTTTGCAGGCAAGTTTCACCAATGGATGTCAAAACTGGAGGGTGAAAACTTGAACAGAAGAGAATAGTTTTAAAATATCTCCTCCAGAATACTGACCAATTACAAGGAAACAACAACTTTGTAGTGGAGAAACCCAAGAAGCGCCCCCTGTAATCAAGCGGTCAAGGTTAACATTGCCAATAAGGTATTGATCTTGTGGAGCCCGAGTATGATGCATGGAGAAGAACGTCCCATCGCTTCTGTGCTAGGCTTGCTATAAATGCATAATCTCAACCTCATCATAAGGACACACCAGACAAACCCAAGTCAACAGACATTCTACAAATGACTGACCAGTACTCATCCAAAGATTCAATAAAGTCAGGAGAAAACTAAGAAATTTCACAGATAAAAGGAAACTGAGAAATAACGACTTCAAGCTATGAGGATCCTGGATTAGATTGGAAAGAGGAAAAAATTTCTTTAACTGAATGGGGGGGATGGTAAAATCTGAAAACAAACTATAGTTAATAGTGTTAATAGCCTGATTTTATCATTATATAAATCATTAACATTAGGGAACACTGGGTAAAGGATATACATGAACACTTTGTACTAGTTTTGGAGGTTTTCTGAAAGTCAGTATTTAAAAACTATAGAGTTAACTAGACATGTGGTGACCACTTCATAATACGTACATATATACAATCATTATTATGTTGTATGCCTAAAACTAATATATATGTCAATTGATATAATTATCATTTATCATATATAATTATCTCTCAATTGAAAAAAAAACTAAATAAAAAACCCTAACAAAAAACCCTTAAATTAAATGTTGCTGGATTGAGAATATACTGTATGGGGGTAGAAACACAAGTCAGAAAACCTGGACTCGGATGTAGCAGGAGAAGAGGTAAGTGGCTGGAATCTGGACATTTTTTGACAGCAGACCTGACAATATTTGCTGGTAGAATGAATTTATGAGGGGGAAAAAAAGGAACTCAGAATCACTTTAAGGTGGTTGACTCAAGAAATCAAACTTCCAACAGAATACATTTGAATTCGACCACAGCTGTAGCAACACCAGATCCTTAACCTACAGTGCTGGGCCTGGATTAAACCTGCATTTCATAAGTGACCCAAGCCACTGCAGAGAAAATGCCAGATCCTTAACCTGCTGTGTCACAGCAGGAAATCCCCAACAGAACACACTTTTTGAGTGTTTTCTTTGTATTATTTCAAATAATCCTCAAAAATATGAGTTAAGCATCCTTCACTGTTGGGGAGAATATAAATTGGTATAACCACTATGAAAACAGTATGGAGGTTCCTCAGAAAACTAAATGTAGAACTACAATATGATCCAGCAATCCCTTTCCTGGGCATATATCTGGACAAAACTTTCACTCAAAAAGAGACATGTGACAAAAAAAAAAAAAAAATGGAGTTCCTGTCGTGGCACAGCGGAAACAAATCCGACTAGAAACATGAGGTTGCGGGTTTGATCCCTGGCCTCACTCAGTGGGTCAAGAATCTGGCATTGCTGTGAGCTGTGGTGTAGGCCAGCAGCTACAGCTCCGATTAGACCCCTAGTCTGGGAACCTCTATATGCAGTGGGTGCGGCCCTAAAAAAAAAAAAAAAGGAGTTCCTGTTGTGGCACAGTGGAAATAAATCCGACTAGTATCCACGAGGATATGGGTTCGATCTCTGGCCTCACTCAGTGGGTTTGTGTATCCAGCCTTGCTGTTGAACTGCAGTGTAGGTCGCAGATGCAACTTGGATCCCACGTTGCTGTGACTGTGGTACAGGCTGGCAGCTGTGGCTCTGATTCGACTCCTAGCCTGGGAACTTCCATATGCTGAGGGTGCAGCCCTAAAAAGAAAAAAATATATATATACATGCATCCCTATGTTCATAGCAGCACTATTCACAATAGCCAAGACATGGAAACAACCTAAATGTTCATTGACAGATGAATGGATTAAGAAGATGTCATACATATACACAGTGGAATACTACTCAGCCACTAAAGAATGAAATAATGGCATTTGCAGCAACATGGATGGAACTAGAGATTCTCACACTAAGTGAAGTAAGAGACAAATATCATAGATATCATTTATATGTAGAATTCTAAAATATGGCAGAAATGAGCTTATCTACAGAACAGAAACAGACTCATAGACATGGAGAGCAGACTTGTGGTTGCCAAGGGGAAGAGCGGAGGGAGTGGAATGGATGGGGATTTGGGGGTTGGTAGATGCAAACGATTACATTTAGAATGGATAAGCAGTGAGGTCTTACTGTATAGCACAGGGATCTATATCCAATTTCTTGGGATAGAACATGATGGAAGATGCTATGAGAAAAAGAATGTATATATAGGTATGACTGGGTCACTATGCTGTATAGCAGGAATTGGTACAACACTGTAAATCAACTAAACTTTAATTAAAAAAAATTTTTAAAATATGACTTAAGTGCTCTCATGGCCCTATTTTAATAGTAATAAAATGACTAATATTTTCCAAGTACTTACACTGGGCAATTCACATGTAATAGCTCATTCCATCCTCACTTGGGTCATTAATTCTATTTAATACATGCGAAAATGGAGACCCGGAAAGGCTAAGTAGCTTTCCCACAGTCACCCAGCTGGTAAGTAATGGAGCTAGGATTCAGCCACTTTGAGCCTCGTTCTGTTGCTCACACACCTCACTACCACAGCTCTCTATTGCCTAATTTTATAATTGAGGAAACGAAAATTTAGCAGATTACACAATCTGCCAGGATTCACACAGTTCGAATGTGACAAAGCCAGAATCTGACCCCTGCTCTGATTTCAGAGCTCGAGCTCTTCAGCCTCTGGCTCTGCTGTTGGATACCATACATGTGAGTGTGTACCGCATTAGAGACAGCTCCCTGGCACAGCCTGCAAAGGGCTGACTGGGGACTGTTGGTGGCGAGAGGCCACTAAGAGTAAATCTGCAACCGTGGGGACCACCTCTAGGCCAGAGAATCCAGACCCTTGGTTTTTACACTGGCCAGGGTTGTTCTGTGCCCTGAGAGTTGAGAGGGAGATGTCATTTCAGGCTGGGGCAGCACTGCAGTTCCATATGCTGAAACCACATGTGCTCAAGAAGCCTGCTATGCCCATCAGCCCCTTTGGTCAGCCGCCAGTTGGAAAGGACAGAGAAATCATGCACTCATTTTAATGGGCCAGAAGGTCTATCAGTCAAAGGTCTGCTCTACCCACCTCTGTCCCTAAAGCCTGGGAAAATAATCTCAGTCCCTGAAAAACAGAAATGAAATCTCACAAGAAGAGGATATGCCCAAATAATCAGTCCTGAGTGTCTTGGGTAATAATTAACCCTGGGTACTAAGAGAAAGTCATTTTTTTTTCTGTTTCTTTATATATATATCCTCTCCCACCCCCATTTTTAAATGATGACCATGCAAATTTGTATGTTTAAATAATGGATAATTTGATAATTATTTAAAAGAAAACTCTGACTGTGGACTCTGAAGACTCTTTTTATTTGAATACTAGGTCCACTGCTTACTAGCTGTGGAATTTTGAACAAGTTAACTAAGTCATAGTTGTTTTATCTGTGAAAAGGAGTTAATAGGAAATCCTACTTCATGGAGTTTGACAAGGATTAAATGAGATAATACATACAAATAATTTAGCAATAACTGCTATGTTATTATAATTATTAACTTCAGTTCTATTGGGCTTTCTTTCCTCCACGCTATTTCCTGTCCCTTGTCCCTGTCTGAGTGCTAACCTCATCCTGTTGGCGAACAGAAGGATTCCTGGGGAAATGCAGAGCCCCTCCAATGGATTCTCTGAGAGGGAGATTTCTCTGTAAAAAGTAGTCATTTCATTATTGTTTTTAGCAAAGCAGTCAAAAAAAGGCTGATGTTTTTTCACTATTCCCATTCTCCAGGGAGCACATCCACAGTGTCTCCAGTAAATTGGACTTTCAAAGGTAAATGTAAATTCCAGTGTTAATTTATTTAAAGTAAATTATTCAGAGAGTCATATGTCAGCAAACCTCATTTTGTGGCACTATATTAATGTCTTCCTTAAATACAGCTCGCCCTTTCTAAAAGCTGTTTTATGGGTCCAGGAAATCTGTCTATTACAAAGAAGTGCTTATTGTAAAGGATGCTTTAGTCTTCGGGTTCAATTAGGGAGAGAGCCAGGGTCAATGGGAGCCCTGTGTGTGAAACGGCTTTAATAGCTGAGATGTAGTAGGGAAGTGGGAAGCCCACTTAGGCACCTGGGTTTTTACCCGGCAGGAAGGGATGTGAAGAAAGATAAATGAAGGGCTTGATTCAAATTTTGCCAGCCTTCAGGGAGCCCAGTGACAGCCTCAGACCAATCCACTGTAGTGGAAAGAAGGCAGGTTCAGTGTGAGGGTTTCTGGGTCCTAGCGTCTCCTCAGGCACACAATCTCTCCAGGTCTGGATTTCCTTCTCCTTACAAGGAGGAGAGGAACATCTTCCCATACAGCTACTTGTTATTAGTATCAAATAAAAGAGTTGTGAAAGGGTTTGAAAGAATCAAAATCACAGAAATACAAAGGATTATATTTATGGGTATTAATTACTTTTTTTATCATCAGATCTCAATTTCCCAGGATTGAATTAGTATTACTCCTCATTTCTTGACACATTATCATCACTAAGACCATTTCTCTTATGCAATTTATTTTTTTATTCTCTTCACTCCTATTTCCACCCCCCCAAAACCACTCTTATGTGTTTAATATGTTCTTTAGACAATACCACATACTCACTTACACACATATACTGTTTTATATGCACGGGTTTGTAATTTACATACAAATGACATTGTTTGATAGATATCATTTTGTTTCTTCTATCACCCCTCTTTGTGTTTTTAAGAATCATCTGTGCTGCTACCCATATATCTAGTTAATGCCTTAGAATTGCCATCTAGTATCTCAGGATAAGCTTTGCCCATCTTTAACAATAAATTCTCCCAGTGCCTCCAACTCCTGGCCACTGCAAATAAGAGCAGTGACTACTCCTGTACACTGCTCTTTATGGTTACATTTGAGAATCTATTTAAAATATATGCCCAGGAGTAGAATTAGGCAAAGTAGAAGAAAAAGGCTATTTCCAAAAAAGAAAACCCAAAGGACTAAGAAGGATTTGAAGTTTGCTCAAATGTATTTGTAATCAGAAAGATTTGAATCAAAACAAATGTTTTCACTTTACACATTTTAGATTGACAATAATTAGAAAACTGGATAGTGCCAAGTGTGGGTGGAGATGAGGGATACAAGCCCTCGTCCATGGCTAGTAGAGAGGGGTGGGAAGTGGTACCTGGCATAGCGGTTCGAGAGGACCATCTGGCAGTAGTTAGCCAAATTCAGGCTGCATAGTTTCTGATAGATATTGTTCTTATTATTGCATTAAAAATAATGATTAAATTCCTACTTTTCTTGTTAAAAAATAATTAATCAATACCTTCCAACCTAGCTCTACCAGGTTCTATAGCTCAGACATGGTCCTTACTCTCACGACCATAAGATGCAATTGGAAATTCTTGATCATCTCTGTATCACCAGGACATAGCAGGGTGCCTGGCTCTCACTAGCTCAGTAAATGTCTGCTGAAGAAATGAACAAGGAACAGCAGATATTAACCCTACTACTGCTTTCTCATCGTACCATAAGAGGACAAACTCTCAGCCCGAGACATATTATTGTTCCCAGGCAAGACTGGCACTTTTTGTTCTGCAACCTATTCTTCAACTCCAGGACAAACCTTAAAGTTACCTTCCTCAACCCTGGCCCCTCCTCCTTTCCCACAAAAGTTATTTGTATCTAATGTTTACTATCTCCAAAACACTTGGTTAAGTTTCTTTGCCGCCTAATATACAGCCAGTGATGTAAGTGCTATTATTATCCTCATTTTACAGATGAGGAAACTGACGCTCGGAGCAGTGATGGAATTTGGCTGAGATCACACAGTTTTTGAAGTGCAGACTAAGATCTACCCCAGATCATTTTTGCTCCACGGTCCGAGTCTTTCTATTACATCTGTTTGGGTAGGGTGTACTTTAGTTTGGGCTGCTATAACAAAATACCACAGACTAGGTAGCTTATAAACAACAGAAATCTATTTCTTACTGTTCTGAAGGCTGAAAGTCCAAGATCAGGGTGCCAGCAGGGTCAGGTGTGAACCCTCTGAGTCACAGACTTCTCACATGTATCCTTACATGGGGCATGGGGTAAGGATGCACTCTCTGTTAAGGGCATTAACCTAATAACTGCCCCCAAATCAATCTGTCACCTCCCCAAATCCTACCTTCTAATGCTATCCCATTGGCATTAGGATTTCAACGTATTGAATTTGGGGAGACAGATATTCAGACCACAGCATAAAGCATTTATCTTTGTGGTACTACCTAGTGCCTTAATACGTGCATATTATGTTCTTGGCAAGGGTATTTTCATAAGTGACTGTTAAGGCACTTGTTTTCACCCCACAGACTGAATAGAGAATCACCAACACCAGCTCCCTGCCCTCATCTTCCAACAGTGCAGCTTTAAGAGCAGGAAGTGCTCATTAGAATGGAACCCCAAAGCTCTGCCTTAGCTCCTCCCAGGAGCCTCAGCCAGTCTGCTCCCAAACGGTTCTGTTCAGAGTTGAAAAGATTTATAGCATCCTCTAGCTGCTGACGATGTTTCCCTATTGATCCTGCTTCCGGAGCTCTGCTCAGGGGACAGGGAGTGACCGAAATGCTAAATTTTTACCAAGCTCACTGCAAAATCAGCCAGACAGCCCAGGCCTCCTTAGGGACCCAGAGCTGAAGGCAGAGAGCCACTGAGTCACACTCTCTTCCTCCTGATCCACAGTGGGCAAGACTTCCCCCTCCCTTCAGTCAGTGCCTCAAGAGCCAATTTCCAGGGCTAATCCAAGGCCTTTGCTTGAGGGTTTCAGTCTTCCCTCTCTCCTAAGACATTTACTCCACCACAGCCCCACAGCATCTTATAGCCTCAACACGACAGTCCTTGCACGATGCTGACGTGGACAGCTTTAAAACATGTTTATCTTTTCTTCTCGTCTTTATCCACTCTGAGGGCAGGGGAATGTATGGCTCCAGCACTTAGCACAGATTCTGCTTGTGGAATTGTTGAATGGAAGCATGACACACACATTGGTCAATTTTCCCAGCCGGGACTGAGAATATGATAATCCAGTGCTACCATGGATGAGCTCCAGATGCCAAATTTCAGTTCTAAGATCCTGGAAGGCAGGAGCATCATTTGTTTCATGTTTAGATGAGAAATCTTATCCATGGGTTAAAATCTGGGCCAGGGGTGGCAAAGTATCTGTCTATATATTACTCCTCCCTACTGTCATATCTCTGACAGACAACTCTAATTGTTCAAGGTATTCCACTTCACTGAATAGCCAACCAGGCAGGTTTCCTAATCATGAGAGACAACCCTACATGCCATCCCTTGGCTAGGAACGGTGCACTATGTTGTGTTTGCACCACCGATGATACAGAGCCATGATTTCTCACAGTCTGACTGAAAAGAAAATGCTTTCACATATGAAGAGATTAAATAACACTATGATTCTTTATGATAGTTTGTTCATTTAACAACAATTTATTGAGTACCTGTTATAGGCCAGGCACCATATGAAATGCTGGGGATACATGAAGTTGAATAAGATGCCAGTCCCTGCTGTTAAGGAGTTTGTAGTCCAGTGGAGGACAAGGAAACACTGCATTTAAAATACAATGTGGTAAATTGTTTGGTATAGAAAATGTGAGGTGCTATGAGAATCAATAGGAATGGCCTTGAAAGTCTGAGAAGGAACCAGAGAAAGGGTATTGTATTAGTTTCTTGATGCCACTGTGACAAATTACCAGTAACTGATAGTTTTTTTTTTTTTTTTGGCCTTTTTGTCTTCTTATCACCTGCAGCATATGGAGGTTCCCAGGCTAGAGGTCTAATGGGAGTTGTAGTTGTTGGCCTATGCCACAGTCATAGCAACGCCAGATCCGTGCTGCATCTGTGACCTATATCACAGCTCATGGCAACGCTGGATCCTTAACCTACTGAGCGAGGCCAGGGATCAAACCTGCAGCCTCATGTTTCCTAGTCGGATTCATTTCCGCTGTGCCATGATGGGAACGCCCACTAACTGATGACTTAAAACAATATAATTATTCTCTTGTAGTTCTCATGGCCAAAAGTCCAAAATGAGGGCCATACTCCCTCCAGAGTCTCTAGGGGAGTCTGTTCCTTGATTCTTCCAGTGTCTGGTGGCTGCCAGCCTTCCTTAGCTTATGACTATATCTCTCCAAACTTCAAGCCACAATCTTCAAATTTCTCTCTCTTCTCTCTTTTCCCATTGCTTTCTCCTCTGTGTCAAAACTAGCAGTACCCCAAGAGACAGCTCAAGATTCTTAATCGCATCTGTAGTCTTTTTGTTATATAAAGTAACAATCACAAATTCTGGGAGTTAGGATGCGGAAATCTTTGCCAGGGGAGGGGAGCCACATTTTTCTCACAGGTATCCAGCCCTCGAGCTGTGCCTGGCACATTGTAGACACTCAGTAAATGTTACATGAATGACTGAAGTTGCATCAAATCTGTTAACACAGGAGTGAATATGCAGGGAATGACATACTGTTGATCAAAGGGTACAGGGGATAGGAATCAAGAGAAGGGGTCATAAGCTGGAAGGAAGACCAAAAGTTGGAGAAACTGATTCAGTTGGACACCAAAGAGGAAGCAGACAGGAGGTAGAGGGTAAGACTAGGGACAATGGTAAGCAGCAGCAAAATCCTGAGAAGGAAAGTCAAGGCCAGTTTAGGATGAACCTCTGTAAAATAGAAAGCTCACCAGCAGTCCATTTTACACATGTCTTTGGCCCGTTTTCAGGGCCAGAATAAAGATGAAGTAAGTGATAAGGATGCTGAGATGCTGATGGGCTCCTGGTTTCCATCTGTTTTCTGCGCCTGCAGTGCTCTTTCCCTGCTGACTTGACAACCCCTATTCACCTTTCTGGTCTCAGCCCAGGTGTCTGTTCCTGATTCTGGCTCTCTTATCACTGCCTCTTCCTACAGAGCCCAGGGTAGCTAGTTGGTGAGGAGAGAGATAGTTGAATGTACTGGGCAAGTTAGGATGTTGGAATGGAAGCTCCAGGGGGCAGGTTTTTGTCTGTTTTGTTCATTGCAGTACCCTAGTGTTTAAAACTGCCTGGCACAAAGTAGATGTTCAATAAACAGTTGTCAGAAGAATGCATTGAGTCAGATTTGGCATTCTAATCATGGTACTACTACTTACTAGCTGTAAGTCAGAAAATTGCTTAACCTCTCTGTGCCTCAGTGTCCTTATCTACAAAATCAGGATCCTAGTATCTGCCTCATGAGGTTGTTCTGGAGAGCAGAAGGGTTGTTACGGGCAAAACATTTAGAATCATGCTGGAAGCAGAGATGTTTTTCAAAGCTACACTGCAGAGGTACTCAGAGGTTTTCCCAAAGTTCGATATATTTTTAAAGTCCATTCTAGGGAGCTCCCGTCATGGCTCAGCAGGAAAATGAATCTGATTAGCATCCATGAGGACGCAGGTTCCATCCCTGGCCTTACTCAGTGGGTTAAGGATCCATCATTTCTGTGAGCTATGGCATAGGTCACAGAGGCTCTGATCTGATGTTGCTGTGGCTGTGGTAGAGGCCAGCAACTACAGCTCTGATTCAGCCTCTAATCCATGAGTCTCCATATGCCTGGTGCAGCCTTAAAAAGCAAAAAAAAAAATAAATAAATTAAAAAAATAAAAATAAAGTCCATTCTAAACTATTTAAAAGCCTACACATTTCAAAAGGATGCACTCTCAAAAGTATCCCATATTAATACCAACACATAGCAAAATACCAATATTCCATTTGTCTTTCTCTCATTGACTTTAAAAAATCAGTAAATGATCTGATCTAAAATTTTAGTATAAAGCTATACTATCAAAATAATATCTGTTTACTCTGTTGGGGTTCTAAGGAAAGATTTCACTTGAACACAGAATACATACTCTGGGGCAGATGCAGTGACCACTCCTATCTAATACAATGATAGGATTTGATTTCATGCATTTCCAAACGCAAAGGTCTTATTTGTAAATAAGTCTTATTTGTAAACACAAATAAGTAAAGCCTTATTTGAAGGAATGTCCTTATTCCATCCTGAAGGAAGAGAGAACAGTTGTGATTTGTTCAAAACCCCAATGTCCTTGCCCTCCAGTTTCACTGCAGTTATAAACTGCGAGGCACCAACATGGCGTCAGTCTTTATCTGTATTCACTCAATGGAAAGGGAGTGGTACCCGAAATGGTAAACTGATAGGATGGTCTTTCAAAATGTATAGCTCGACTGGTCCCCTCAAGTTGTTTTTATTTATGCATTAATTTCAGAAGTGAGAATTAATAACATACCTTGTCTTGGCTATCATGCGGGGCCCTGAGGTTGTAGAGGTGATGGAAGCAAGACAAAGTCCTGCCGTGGCTGAGCATAGGGCTCTCGGGAAAGAAGAAACTCAAACAATAAGAGGATGTGTGGGTCCTATGGTAAAGGAAGTCCTCCCCCAGGAGAGATGGAGTCACTCAGGAGTAAAAGAGGCTTCTCTGGACTTTAGGAGGAAGAGAGATGTAAGCTGAGATCTGAACAATAAATAGGAACAACATTAAGTAGAAAGAATTGGTTTAGTACACAGAAAATGCAGGGAGGTCAGAGACAGAACAATATTCCAACAGAGAGAAGGATGTCCAAGAAGGCATAGCAGCTAGAGAGAGCTCACCACGCTTGCAGAACTGAAAGAAACTCAATATGGCTGGACTGTAGAGCTGGGACTTTCACTGGTATATCAAACATGCTCACTGGTATATCATTCAACGTATTTCTTGGCCTTTATTTTCTTTTAAAACCTCACTTTTCTTTTTTGATTGTTGCCTGACCCATTACAATATCCACTTTTCCAGATGGTCACCACTCTTTGCCATATGTCCAACGTACCTTCAACTTTCTGATTTTCTCCAGCAACCCAGACTCTGCTTTATTACCCTGGTAAAAATGACACCTTCCTGTCTGGTGGTTGCCCCCAAAGCTTTTCTCATCTGTCTTTCTTGGGACTCAGGTTTCACACCCACAGATAGCCATCTTCAAAGGGAGATTGACCCACTGTAATAAACACTCTAGTCTAGACTTTGCAAAATGAAGTAAAGTCTTTGATCCCTCACTGGTTGCCCCTTAGAATGAAGTGAACACTTTGAAGTTTAGTACACCTAGAAATGGCAAAACAGAACCAGAGGAGGTACAAGGTTAAGACCAAGATGGAGCCACACATAGGTTATTTGGTTAGAGGACTGGATTTGAGGAGATTTTCCAGGAATCTATTTTAGGTTTAGGTTGTTAAAATTAGCATCAGAAACTAGATGGTAATTCAAGATGAAAGATCTTCCCTCGCTGTCCTGGCTCCATGCATCAGGGTGGCAACCCCACGCCATTACACATTTGCCCCCTAAAAACCTTCCAGAATGTGTTCCAGATGCCATACAAGTCAATGTCCAGATTCATTTTGCACAGTCCACAAGTACACACTATCAGCCTTCTAGAATTACATCTAGTAACGTACCAGCCTTGCCACAGAGGGCTAGGCAACAGGGGCAAACAACAGCTCCACCTGAGTACAAGTTCACCAACCCTGAAGCCATATAACTCACACCACAAAGGGAAAGGAATGGGCAAATGCCAAGTTTACTTTGTAATCAGGTCTATCAGGCAGGGATGCTCTGGGGCCTGAAAAGCTAGCCCCAAAGAGCTCTATCCACACTGTTTTCTCACTACATCTGCAACATGCACTGAAGAGCAGTTAAAGCACATGCTCATTAGTTCTCAATGGCCAGCCTCAAACAGGAAGTGTTATTACCCTGTGCTCAATTCTAGCACTTTGAGTTGCCAGTAGGTGGCAGAAATTCAAAAAAATTTTATAATTCTGCTTTCTTTGAAAGCAAGGTCCAAGTGTGTCAAACCCAGTCTTCGATGGTCATGCCACAGCTGTATGAGATTAGAATCAATGAGAGAAATGTTTGTGAAGGTGATGGATAACCAACTTGGATTTACAACATTTTAAAGTAATTTTGGCAATTTCCCTGAAGGGTGTGAAGAAAACCTGTGGTACAAAGCATTTGATCCATCGTGTTATTTTTATGACTTGTCATAAGGAATTTCTCCGTTCTGTGTGGGTTTTATTCTCTGGCCAACTCTGGTCTTGGGTCTTTTTATTGTCTATTTACACTCACCACTAATGAATTTTGAAGTATTATAGTTTCCAAACTTTTCCAAAGAGGATGAACAGTCACTCTCTTCTTAGCCTACAATGAATAGTCTGATGGAGGTTGTTTTTTTAACCCCTAAAAGTAGTTTTAAACACACAAAACACACAAACATTTTCAGTATGCATTCAGCAGGCAGAGTTATGTGGCAATAAGAACCAGAGATATGAAGGAACAAAATTTCAGGTCATGGAGAGGAAAAAAAACCTGACAAAAATATTTCAAATTAAGATCTGAGAGATATGATTTATGGACTTTCAAGTGGGACCCTTTGAGGGCAACAGGGAACACACAAAATGTAAACCAGGATGAAAAGTTTTCCTTCTTGTAGAACCCACAAGAAAGACCAAGCTCTGAAATGGTTTGTTGTTTTGAAAGACAAATCAAGGAACACCCAGAAGCCCCTTAGAGGTTTTAGAAGATTAACATTTTAGGTTTGTCAGTAACTTTGAAATTCTTCAGGAAAGACTGCCATAGAAATATAAAGAATTAAGGAAGACCTTCTGGTGATACCAAGGAATCAACTCACTGTTGCAAAAAAAAAAAAAAAAAAAAAAACCCATGTGTTTTCCTTACTTTTTATTAGCTTTTTTCCTTCCTCCTGATACACAGAGCGGCAAAACGCAACCTACTTTCATTTCAAACAGATATTGAATTTCCCTCCATCAGCTATGATGCAACCAAGCCAGCTTCTCCACTTGGTAGCTCTGCCCCTGAGTGAGCTGCCAATAATCACACCAGTGTGTCACTGTGGTTGCCCTTTAGGTTTGAGGGCAAAGAACCGAGTGGGTGAGGACCCATCCCAGATTGTCCTATGCTGCTATTACTTACATCTTAGGCTAGTGGTTTTCAGAATGTGGTCCTCTGACCACCAGCAGCAACATCATCTGAGAAGCTGTTATATAAAGTCTCTTTAGACCTACTCAACCAGAAACTCTGAAGGTGAAACCCAGCAATCAGAAGCGCTCCAGGTGCTTTTGATTCACACACAAGTTTGAATCATCAACGGAGTAGAGGTGTGCTGTATTCAAGATTTAGGGGCTTTACATGGGGCTGTGAAGTACACCCCGAAGTCCAAGGGTGGGGGCAAGGGAGGCAGACCTTGGAACCACTTTGGTCATTCTTGGGATAAGAAAGTGATTTCCCTTGCTTTGGGAATGGAATTATTTTTCCACAAACTGATTTTACTTTCTGAATATCAGTGGAGTGTAGCATAAGAGAATGATCTCTGACTCTTACCACCTTTTAAAGCTGTGTAACATTGAGCAAATAATTTATCAGTGCCTCCATTTCCACTTTTGTAAAGTAGAGGTAATACCAATTATACCTTTTTGGAATTAAGTGAGAATTAAGAAGAATTAAGTGAGGCAGAGCATGAAACTCATGAAAAATAGTGCCTGACATGTGACAACCATATGATAAGTGTTAGGTATTATCATTTTTATTGTCTTTCAAAATCAAACTCACTTGTCACACCAAGTTGAGGTCTTTCTGCCTTCACCATTTTGAGTTGATCAGTCTTTTTTTCTGTGCTATATTTTTTCCTTAGCACTTACCCATTAATCTTGGTCATAAATCACCCACCTTAATAGCAGAGAAGTGGCTTTCCAACTGAAAATCAGGACACTGTTCCTAGAAGAAAAGAGTAGAGATATTAGGTAGGGGAACACGACAAATATCTATAATAGGCATTATACACAGTCTTTGCAAAATCAAGTTTAACAAATAGTCATCGGACCCAATATACATAGCTAGCTATAGGTAGACATAGAGTCACATCATGAGTTTTGGCCATGTGAATATCCAATGATTACCACATATTGATCAAAAGTGATCCATGAGTTATGTTATATTTCTTTCTTATATAACAGGTGTCAGAAAAAATTATGAAAGATTTTTGAACTGGCAAAACAGGATTAATGAATCTAGTTCACCTATCCAGGTTGTTTTTGCCTTTCATTGTCTCTGTTCCTTATAGATGATTCTGATCTTTGAATTTGCCCTTTGTGCTAGTTGTACCATTTTACTGGTTTCCTCCTAAAGTGATGAGTTAAAAATCTTTTCCACGTGCTTATTTTATATTTATACTATAGTTATGATATTACCTTTTTATTTTAAAACTACTCTTTAACACTGGAATGAACACTTGTTTTGTTTTTTCGTTAATTATTTTCTGCATACCTATTATTCAGTCTACATATTTTTTCTTTCTAAAATTTCATTCAACATGGTAAGTCACACCGGGTAGTTTATCAGTTGCATTCCGTCCCCATCTACCAACATCTCTTCTTGGGACTGGTTACCTTTTAAGTCAGCTGCAGAGCTGTCATCCTGGAACCTCCCTTTATCACCATTCTGTGAATCCAATTCACTTCTCTCCTTTTTCTTATCCCATTTCTTGGATTCTTTCTTTGATTAGGTCTTCAGTAGTTTCCTGGAAAAAGATGTGTTAGAGACTTTTAAAAACCTTTCATGTTTACATAGACGCTTCTTCTGCTTTACTCAACTATGAATATAATTCTGTGTTGGAAGTCATTTTCCCTTGGAATTTTGAAGTCATTATCCAATTGCATTATAATGCTTGTCAAGAGATGTGTTATGCTCTTCTGAATACAACTCTTTATATGTGGCTTGTTCTCATTGTCCCTTTCTCAACATTTCTTTGGAAGATTTTAGAATCTTATTTTTGGTCTGGAATGTAATAGAATTTCATAATGATGTGCACTGGTGTGGGTCATTTAAATTAAAAGTATTGGACAGTAGGGATGGATTCTTTCAATATGTAAATTCAGGCTGCATCATACTTGACCCTCAGCAGCAAGTGGTATAACTGGCTATGCTTTCTTTCCTGAAGCACTTCTGTATTTGACTTGGCTAAGGTTTCATTCTTATAGTTTTCTTCCTAGCTTCCTGATGGTTTCATTTTAACCATCATTAAAATGGTTAAAATGAAACTACTGTATTTTGTATTCTGGGGTCTCTGTTTTCCCTTTTCTTCAATATTTAAATACCATCAATACACCAGCTATATCCAAAACTTCTCAGCTCAGGATCATATATGCAATAACCTACTTGTCACCTTACATCTCAAATTTAGTATGTCTCCAGCTGAAATTTTATCTTCTCTTAACATTTTTCCCCTGGTCAGTGGCTTCCCTCTTTTGCACCAGTTCTAGGAACCAGAAGCCGGGAATCATCTTCAATAATTCCCTCCCCCTTTATCGTTGTACTCAATCCCATCCAACTCCAGTCACTTCCACCTCTCATCTCCATCTCCGTAGCCACCTACCATCACTGCTTTCCTGGTGGCTACAGTGGCCTCCCAACTGATCTCTTTATGTTTGTTCTTTCTCCAGTGCATCCATTCTTCAAACAGTAGTTTCAGTGACTAAATTTTAAGGTCAAACCTAAGCATATTTATTTTCTGTTTGGAACTCCTCAATAGTTTCAGAATGCATCTAGAATAAAATTCAGTATTCTTAAGGGACCTGGAAGGCCCATAGACTTGGCCTCTGCCTACGAATCTAGAACTCTTTCTTTTTTCATTTTGCTCTAGTCACACTGATTTTGTTCATGTGTTGAAAGCATCAGACTTTTTCCACACTAGGGTCTTTTCCTGGAATTTTTCCTCCCTCTCTTTACATGGTTCCTATTAATCACTCATATTCAGCATAAGATCACCTTCCAGAAAAGCTGCTTTTCTGATCACCACAGTATAAATTGCCCTCTTTCATTGCTTTTCCTTTATAATATCTACCAAATTTTGTAGAGTTTATATAATCCATTTGTATATATATATATATATATATTCCCATTAGGTGGTAGATTCCACAGAGGCAAGAACTATGTCTGTTTCCTTTTACTACTATTCTCAGACCTAGCATGGAGACTCATCTGTTACATGAACGATTATTTTTTTTTAAAGAATTGTAGTAATCTGGGGCTTCCGATAGTGGCTCAGCAGAAACGAATCTGACTAGTAACCATGAGGTTGCGGGTTTGATCCCTGGTTAAGGATCTGGTGTTGCTGTGAGCTGTGGTGTAGATTGCAGAGCTGGCTTGGATCTTGTATTGCTGTAGTTGTGGCTGTGGCATAGGCTGGCAGCTGTAGCTCCTAGCCTGAGAGCTTCCATATGCTGCGGGTGTGGCCCTAAAAAAAAAAAAATTTTTTAGTAATGTGACTCCAGTCCTGGTCCCTTCACTAATTGTGCAAATATGGACAAGTTACTTAACCTTTTCTGGCCTTGGTTTACTGTAAAATGAGGACAACAGTACCTACTTTACAAGGCCACTGAAAAATTAAAGAACAGAATTCACAGGAAACAGTTTGTACAGTGCTTGGCACATATTAAGTACTCAGTAACTGTAGATGAAAGTCATAATGATGATGAGAATCTAAAATTTCAGATCAAAGAGTGAGTAAAATGGGATAAAAAGTCAAATAACTGGCTCTGATTGTTCCCATGTCTCAGTCCATTTGTGCTGCTATAACAAAAATATATAGAGTGGGTGACCTAAACAACAGGCACTGGCTTTCTGGTTCAGATGGCTGACTTCTTACTGTGTTCTCACAGGGTGGAAGGGGAGAGACTTCTCTGGAGTCTTTTTCATGAGGGCACTAATCCCATCCACGAAGACACCATCCCCATGACCATCCCCATGACCAGCTCCTAATAGCAACACATTGAGAGTTAGGATTTCAACGTGTGAATTTAGGGCAGTTGGACATAAATGTTCAGTTCAGAACACTACAAAAAGCTGCGTAAATGACTGACATCTGTTATATATGATGACAATATTATATACCCAGCTATCCCAGTATATCTGTGTTTCAAAATTGGGTGAATACGGAAGGCACTGTTGTTGTCTAAGAAAATTAATTTTTTCTTCTTCTTTCTCACTAATAGAACATTCTTTCTGTTGCCTCCAGAGATTCATCCTTTCCAGACAACCATATGTCTCGATCAAGCCAGTCATGGGAGTCCCCCACCCAGTGGCAGTGACTGTTTTTTGGAGTGGGCGTGTAATTTAGTTCTGGTCAATGAGATGAAGAGGGAGCTCTCCTGGGGTTGGAGAGGGGCCTGAGGAAACTTCCCCGTTGAAGAAGGTGCACAAGATGAAATAGTATCTCTACTTCCTCTGGACCCCAGCTGCAACATCTGCAACTGCTGCAACCATTTTATGACTATGAGGGGAACTGATCATAGAAAGAAGTTGAGAATTCCCACTGTGGCTCAGTGGGTTAAGAACCCGACATGGTGTCCATGAGAATGTGGGTTCGATCTCTGGCCTCACTCAGTGGGTTAAAGGTCCATCATTGCTGCAAGCTGCCATGTAGGTCTCAGATGCAACTTGGATCCTGCATTGCTGTGGTTGTGGCATAGGCTGGCAGCTGCAGCCCTGATTCCATGCCTAGCCCAGGAACTTCCATATGCCACAGGTTTGACCATAAAAAGAAAAAAAAGAATTAAAAAATAAAGAAGCTGCAGAGCAGAAAAATGAAAGGAAGATGGGTCTATGATGACATCATTGAATGGCTGTGTTTTTTAAAAATTTTATTATTTTATTTTATTTTTTTATGGAAGTTCCCAGGCCAGGGACTGAATGAGAGCTGCAGCTGTGGCAGTGCTGGTTCCTTTAACCCACTACTCAGGGCTGGGGATTGAACTTGCACCTCCACCATGACCTGAGTCGCTGAAGTCAGGTTCTTAACCCATTTTGCCATAGTGGGAACTCCTAAATTATTATTATTATTTTTCTTTTTTGGCTGCCCAGATGCTTATGGAGTTCCTGGGCCAGGGATCAAATCCAAGCTCACAGTTGTGACTTATGCCACAGCTGTAGCAATGCTGGATCCTTTAACCCACTGTGCTGGGCTGGGGATTGAACCTGCGTCCTGGAGATGCAGAGATGCCACCAATCCTGTTGCATCACAGTGGGAACTCGAACTGCTGTTGTACCATGCCTGGTACCCACCCTCTCTTTCCTTTGGGTTTCTGGCCATAGGAGTTAATTTTCCCTAGCATTTAGGTCTGAGTCAGGGCATAATATTACATGGAGCCCAGATCATCCCAACCGGGATGATCATCAGAGGCTGTATGGCTGAGGGCCATGGACCTCTGACCCCCTTTCCAACTTTGAGATAACATAATGACATTTAGTCATTCATTAGACAAAAATTACTTGGTGGGGGGGGCAGGGTGAGGAGGTGGGAGTTTGAAAATACTGTTGCCAGTAAACAGAACTCCACATTTGAGTGTTTGTAGTGGGTGGAGTCATGTAAACCCCAGCTACAGGACTGTGTCACAATGGCTCCAGTGAATAGCCTCTTGTTTCCACAACATTATTCTTCCATAGCCTTGCCAGATGGAAAACATCATGTGTTTTTCCTCTAGAGATAGGGGATTAATTCATTTTCCAAGTGTATCAAAAGAACATTCATTATTCTGGGTCTCTTTGGCCCTGTTTTGGATGATTTTTTATTATTTGCCCCAAACTTCAGAGACCTTAGAGGATACTAAAATGGAAGGACGCTTCTCAGGCTCAGCTGAAAGGCACAAGCCAAGATCTGCTTAAACCCTGAGGTCCGGGTCCCTGGCATCAGAAGGGGCCTGATGTTAGGCCTGGGGAACACTGAGAAGATCAGCAATATTACATTTTATGTCAAGCTAGGTTCTAAAGTTAACACCTAAGGCAAATTTGCACATGGTCAAAGTGGAGTCTTGAAAGAGCATTTAAATAATTGATGTAGAAAAAGGCATATGATTTGCTGCACACAAACCTGTATATCTATCTATCTATCTATCTATCTATCTATCTATCTATCTATCTATACACATATACATATATATATCTATATGACTGTATAAATGTATAATGTATTTGGTTATCTGCAGTAGTCCATAATAAAGAAGACAACGATATATGAAAAATATAGATCTTGGCTAGAATAACACTCGGCAAGGCAAGATGCTCACACAGTGAAAGGCCAGGGGAACTGAGAAAATGAAGGAGACAGCAGTTTTGTAGCCCCTATCCTTTCTTAAATGATGCCCAGTTAATTAACTGTATGTAGATTCTCTACACTGGAAGTTTATGGTTTAAGGTCTCTTTATTTTTGTAAAATATAGAAACCTAAGAAAATGGCTAAAGAGCTTATTTAAAGTCACATTAATGGTTAATGGAAGTAGCAAAACTGCACAGCTTCACACTGTCCTGGGGTAGGGGGCGGTGGGGTGGGGGGTAGATTTGTGGATCCAATACCAGGAGGCTGAGTGTGTTTGTACCAGAAGTTCGCATATCTGCCCAGGTGTCCCCGTGCTAGGAAGTTGTGATATCTTTACAGGACACCATGGACAAATGGATAAATGAATCTTAAAATGATTATATCAATAATCTGCTACCAAATCAGATCTGAAATGCACTGATAAGTGCCTAAGGCTTAAGAAAAATTCATTTATTAAATGTCTTCTTTCTTTTTTCTTTCCCTTTCTGTTTCACAGTGTTGTTTAAAAAAAAAACTTTGCAAATGTGCTTCTGTGAATTTCAAAGAATGATAATATTATATTATTTTAAGAAGCACAGAGATCCCAGTCCATAGGCTCCATTTTATGGAATCATCAAAGTGAGTTATGAATGGCGGTGTTGCATATGGCTCCTGAAAACCTGGAGCTTGCCTGGGTTTGGGCAAAAGGTGGTTGAGATCCTGTATTAGTGAGAAGCACTGGACATTTACGAATCATCGTGTGAACACTGGGACCCTTGGAGGGGGCACTCTTAGTAGAGTGGGGGAGACCAAATTGGATGGAGCATCTAGTCCTGCTAAGGAATTTACCTCGGATGGGCCCAATCACGGTGAAGAACAGGACCCCACCCGAAAGGTCTCTAACTTCTGGGAACTAACTTATGGAATATGTTGAGAGTTTCTAGGCAAAGTGACTTCTTACTCCACTGCAACTCTGACAGGACTGAGAGAGGAGAAACTTCAGGTTTGTTATCTTTCATGAAGCTCTGACATTGAAAACAGAATAGATTGTATGCAACTTAGTACTATTTTGCAGTTTTTGCACATATAATTCTTTTCTGTCTCCAATTCATTCAAGGATTGGAGGGTGAAGTGTTATTGAATGGACTTCTATTAGACTCCATCCAAACTCTTCCCTCACCAAGCACTGAAGATTCCCTGGTCTTCCCACCCATTTACTCTTATCTTCAGTCCATTTGCAGCAGCCAGTGCAATCTTTTCCAGACATACAACACATGCTGTCCAGTAGAAACACAATACAACGGGGTTCCAGTCATGGCTCAAAGGAAATGAATCTAACTAGTATCCATGAGGACGCAGGTTCGATCCCTGGCCTTGTTCAGTGGGTTAAGGATCCGGCATTGCTGTGAGCTACAGCATAGGTCGCAGATGAGGCTTGGATCTGGCATTGCTGTGGGCTGTGACATAGGCTGGCAGCTGCAGTTCCGTTTTGACCCCTAGCCTGGAACCTCCATATGCTGTGGGTGTGGCCATAAAAAGACAAAAGAAAGAAAGAAAGAAACATAATGCAAGCCACGTAAGTTTAAATGTTCCAGCAGTCACACCGACAAAAAGTAAAAAAAAACATGTGAGGTTAATTGTAATGATATACAAATTATATTATTTAGATATCTGAAATATTATCATTGCAACATGGAATCAATGTAAAAAATGATTAAAGAGATATTATACTTCTTGCGTTTTGTACTGAGTCTTCAAAATCCATATATATTTACACTTAGAACACATCTCAGGACTGGCCACACTGGAAATATTCAATAGCCACACACACACTCAGTGACGATCACAATGGACAGTGCAGACCTGGTAAATCATATCACCTCCTTGAGTCCCGTTGCTAGGTCTGCCCTGTCTAGTGTGTATGTTTCATGAATGTAAGTTCTAGGAAGGTAGGGATTTGGGCTGTGTCTCTAGTCCCTTGAATAGTGCTTAGCATGTAGTAATGCCACAATAAATATTTTCTTCCCATTTTTTTCTTCCTTCTTTTCTCTTTTTCTTCCTTCCTTCTCTCTTTCTTTTTCTTTTTTTGTCTGGCTTGATCTAGTTCCCTAACATAACTTATCCTGAAAAAGGCTAGATAACAAATATTTTAGGCTGTACAGGACACATACAGTATCTGTCTCATCTTTTTTTAAATATAGGGTTTGTCAACCCCAGGAACCCATATATTATGGGTCAGAAGCAGTTTCTTCTGGTCTGTCTCCTCCAGTAACCCAAATCTTTTCACGGCTTTCCTAATCTCTAGGAGTAGAAGCCAAAGTCCTAATGATGGTCTGTAAAGCCTTGCACATTTATTGTGCACATCACTGAACCACTCTGTTCCAGTCCTGCTGGCCCCCTTCATAGCCTTCTTAGGAGAATCTCATTCCTGCCTCAGGACATGTAGGCTCCTGTCCCCTTTGCCTGTGGTGGGTGCTTCCCCCTAGGAATCAACATGGCTTCTTCCTTCATCTCCTACCTGCTGTGATCATCTTATTTAAAACTGCACCCTCAACTCCACCCCCCAAAATTCTTATCTTTTCTCTGCTTTATATTTTCCTTACATATTATTTCCTTACATATATTTTCCTTACATATTTCCTTACACCTTACATATTAGACATATTTACCTATGTTGTTTATTATGTCTTTCCCCATTAGAATTTAAGCTCCATGAGACCGGTATTTTTTTGGGGGGGAGGGTCTGCTTTTCTCATGGCTCTATGCCCAGTATTTATACAAGTACCTGGAACTTAGCAGACAGTCAATAAATATGTTGCATGAATGATGTTTTTAAAAAAAGCACCAGTCTGGATTTGAGGAGCCCTGGTTCTCATTTAACTATGCTAAGACTACCTGTGTGGCTTTATGCAAGTATAAAATATTAAGAAAAAATTATAATAAGTAGGCGCTATCACTGAGTACTAATTTCATAGCATGTACTGTGCTAAGAGGTTTATAAACATTACCTTATTTAATCCTCACAGCAAGGGCTATTATTAGCTCTCTTTTATGAATGAAGTTTACTGAAGCTGAATTTAATCATCTTTAAAATGAAAAGATTTTGGCCAAATAATCCCTGAGGTCTCCTTCTTCCTCAAAAGTATGTTTTTTTATTTGAAAATTTATCTCTGTCTTTCTATTTGAAAAGATGCATTTACTTATCTATAACTCAAAGGAAGAAAGTGAAGTCTCGAAGCTCCATCATAAATTTGAACCTAAATACAACTTTCAAATAAACAGTTTTTTACTTCTTTTTATTCTGAAATGCTCACCTCAGTTTGCTGGATCTTGGGTAAGTTCCCTGGAAATAAATGATCACCACAGTACACTCCTTCCACTTGCAAATAACTTCCAGCATGAATACCCAAAATGTGAGGTTCAACACTCTTGCATTTTGAAATAAAATCCATGACCAATTATTTTTAGGGCACCTAAAAAAGAGTTCAATGTTCATTATTGGTTTTCTATTAGTAATGGAATTCAGACCTGCTGTCACTGAATGTTCTTTGCCTCTAGCCTAATAGTTTTTCTTTAGCAACTTGTCCTAAGAAAACTGGATTAAGAAAAAGCTTTATGAGACTCTGTACCTACACCTCACATCACACGCTCGATGGCTAAAAAGGACCAGAGTGGTAACAGAGGCAGCCCTCTCATTTTGCAGAACAGGAAAAGGAAGGCTCAGAGAAGATAAGCCACTTAGCCAAACACACACAGTTAAAAAGTGGCAGAGCTGGAAATTTGAACAATTTACTTAGCATCAAAACCTATTCCTTTTCTATTTAATCATACTTCCTTATTGTGACCTTGAAAGGCAGTTTCCTTTTTCAGATTTTGTTTGGAGTAGCAGTTTTATTTTCTCCTCCCCTGTACAACAAAGGTGGCAAAAGACACTCATATATGCAACATGTTTTCATGGTGTATTCAGAGTTTAATGAAAATCAAACAGTATTTTACATGAAAGTGAATAAATAGTACCATGGGGCACACATAAGCCTTACCATAATTTATAACGGGCATGATTATGCAAAAGGATATAAGCAACAGATTAAATGAGTTATAAGCACTTCCCAGAGTTTGAAATATAATCATGAAAATGAGACTGAGCATAACAGCTTTGACTAAATGCTTATGATGTGCCCGGTGTTGTGCTTAGTGTTTTAATTCCAAATCTAGATGCAACAAAGAACAGTGGTTGCTTAGATTCAGATCCTGGTTCTGCCATTTGCTTGGTGTTGAACTTGGGGCAGGTTGTTTAAACCAGTATTCATCATTTGGGTGTATCCACAAAGTAGGGCTAACTAGAGCATCTACTTCATAGGATTATTTTAAGAATTAAGCATGTAGAACAGCCATTGGGGTTTTAACACTTTCCAGGTTCTGTTTGGAGCCCTCGGTGAGCGTTAGCTCTCATTACCTCCCTTCATCCTAACTGTGAGCCCAGGGTCTGTTCACTGTAACTGACACAGTTATGCATGAGATATAAGCAGAAGTGCCTGGAACATAGTAGAAACTCAACCAGTATTTCCTCAGCAAATAAATCCATGAGTTACGTGTCTTTTCTCCCTTCATTTTGCAGTCAAAGAAACCAAGCCTTAGTTCTTTTGTTAAGGATCACATGGCTAAGTTTTATGATATGATGGAATATTAAAATGTGTGATAGGCAGACACTAAGAACAGACTTGTGGTTGCCAAGAGGGGAGGGATGGACTGGGAGTTTGGGATTAGCAGATGTAAACTATTATATACAGAATGGATAAACAACAAAGTCCTACTGTATAGCACAGGGAATTATATTCAATATCCTATAATAAACCATAATGGAAAATACTATAAAAAATAATATATACATGTATAGCTGAATCACCTTGCTGCACAGCAGAAACTGACAGCATTGCTAATCAACTATACTTCAGCAAAATAAATTTTAGAGATTTCCCGTTGTGGCCAAGCATAAATAAACCTCACTAGCATCCATGAGGATGCAGGTTCGATCCCTGGCCTTGCTCAGTGGGTTAAGTATCCAGTGTTGCTGTAAGCTGTGGTGTAGGCCAGACGCGGCACAGATCTTGCTTTGCTGTGGCTGTGGTATAAGTCAGCAGCTGTAGTTCCGACTGGACCCCTAGCTCCATATGCTGGAACTTCCATGTGCTGCAGGTATGACCCTAAAAAGACCAAAAAAAAAAATGTAATTGCATAAGCATGAGAAGAACAACCTTAAATCTGTTCTAATGTTTTAATAATTGGATTATTTTCAAATGGGACTACTCACTAGTTTAAGGCATAAGTTACGAGAGGCATACCTGATACTGACTGGGATAGATCAGTGTACTGGGATAAACCTGTAGGCAATGAAGAGCCACAGGGCATTAGATGTGGGGTGATGAATGCAGAGACATTTAAAGAAGATGAATGAAGCATAAGTGTGCATGAAAGGTTGGGGGGACAGGGGCTGCATTGCAAGGAAGGATGTACAGCAATAAGATGGGTTGCAAAAATACAGAAACCACCTTAGAGTTACCCAAACCATTAGATTATTCTGAGAGCCCACACCCTCTCTTCCCATCCCCAGGATCTCGTTCACCAGGATACAATGAGTAGGAGGAAACCTAATCCAGCCTGGCAAATTCCAAGTGGCCCCTAAGTACCCCCCAGGACAGGTAAGAAAGGCTAGATGATGAATCTGCCTGACCCCAGGGATATTGATAGGGTCCTTTTCAGGGGAAGAGAAAAATTCGATCTGGGATTTACCTGTGACAGTCAGAGGGGATGGTGTACACTCATGAATAATCCAAGGGAATTCAGAACCCCAGAGTGTCTGCTGCCCTGTCGTCCTCTGGCTTGGCTGACAGCAGAGTCAGGCTGGTGGTTCTTACCCTGAGGTCAGTTCACCCCCACGGCACCTATTCTGCTCCTCCTTTGCCGCTCAGCTTCGCCACATCAAGGAAAGACATGGGGTTGGGGGAGTTAGAAGAGAGAGGAAGAGCTAACAGAAACATGCTGGATGCAATGTCCTGCTTGGCCTGAGAGGCCAGTCATGTCAGCCTCAGTCTTACTGGAGGCAGTAAAAACAGTGTCACCTCCATGCACACTTAGCCCTTCCACCACTGAGAACCAGATGGAAGTCTAGAAGGCAGGGTGTGAAGATAGGGGCTGCAAGAGAGAAGCCTGCAGTTGTCCTGTGACCGTGTTGGCAAAGAGTCAGGACCCCTTGACAATTATTAGCTGCTGTATTTGCAACTGCACCCAAGAAGCTACTACTACTTTTGGAGACGTGCACAGGGGATAAATGGAAAAAGGGAAAGGTTCCTGAATCAGCAGGGAATGAGCCTGAAGGAAGTTATGTTGTGCTGCAAAAATTGCAGGAGGGAAGGTCCAAGAGACTAGGGTTCAAATCCCATCTCAGCCAGTTTCTGGTTGTGTGACTTTGTACAGGTTTTGTCAGCTATTTGGGCCTCAGTTGCATCATCTGTAAAATAAGGGTAACCATGATGCCAATAAATCATAGCAGTTAATGTTTGGGGCAGTAAGCGATGCCAGAATTATTATATATTATACAGCATAATTTATAAAAGTTATAAAAATAGATTCAAACTGTGGGTTTGAGTCCTACCTCTGTAACTAATTAAGTAAACCTGGAAAATTAACTTATACATGTTCTAGTTTTCTCATCTGTTCAACGGAGATGGTAGCATCCCTGACTTTCATAGAAAAGGCCCAGTAAATATTTGTTGAATGAATGTGACTGGTTGAGAGGGTTCCATATCGATAATGTGTATGAAAAGTTAATCCTAATGCTTGGCACATAATAATCATTCAAAAAATAGTGGCCGTTATCAGTTAACAGGAATTTGTAAACAGAATAGGACATTGTGAACAGTTCCATAGCTGTTAGTTTCTCCCACCTTCTTTCCTTTTCTAGCTCCATGAATGTCTCTTCAAAACTCCCTCTCACCTAGCTTTGACCTCTATCCAAACATCTCTACAGCTCCAAGTTGGTTAGGGATTTGTAAGTTTAAGTAAAATCAGTCTGTGCAATAGACCTGAGGAAAAGGGCACTGAGGCTGGCACAGAGGCTGGCTGGTGGTGGATTATTTCCAGAAGCTGTAGGTTTCCTCCCTGTGATACCATACTGCTCATAGCATCTGGACATCTTGCTCAGCAGCCATCCTGGGAAATCTCACCCCATCTGTGCTGATCTTGGCCTCTTGTAAGAAGATAGGGAGCAGACCCCTAAGTAAACTGCTGAAGACAGTCCATAAAAAAGTGGTCCATCCCATTCAAAGCCAGAATTTTATCCCTGGAGACAAGTTTCCCACCATTACAACCATTCAGCCAAATTACCAGATATCCTTCTCCCTCATTTCTGCCCAGTTGATCCTAACTGCTCCTCAAAGTCTCATGTCAGTGACACTCTATCTACTACTTTTCTCACAGTCTGATGCAGCAGGTTGATTACTAGAACACAGGAGTCCTCTTATGTCCTGAGCAGAGCAGCTCATGTTAAGTAAATGATCTGCCATGTAGAGAACACTTTCACACACACTGAACTTCCTAGAATGTAGGTTGCCTGAGGGAAGAGACATTTGTCTGTTTTGTTTATTCTCTAACTCTGGCTTCTAGAAGAAGGCCTGGCGCAGGCTAGGAACTTAGCACACATTTGTTGCTTGAAGGACCGTGTCACATGAGATTCTCACTGAAGCTCTGTGACTTTGGTAGGGCAGGTGTTATTCTGATCCTCCACATACACAACAAGGGAAAGAGAGTCTCAGAGGCATAAATACCCTGAGGCTGGGAGCTGATGGACAACAGAGCTGAGACGTAGACCTTGATCTTAGCCTTTGAGTCATCCTCTTTCCAATAAACCATCTTTAACCCCATGTTTATCTCCCCAACTACTTTTGAAGTTCCCCTGAAGCCCTGTATGAGAAAGCCCTCAAGAAATAGTTCCTCCAAGTGGAGTTCTCACTGTGATATTCTTCATGGTGCCTTCCCGACTTGACTTGTAGGTCTTGATCAATTTCAGGCTTCAGGCCTGACTTGGCTTAAGACACCTACTTGGCCTTTAGTTTGTCAATATGGAAACCTGCAGAGCTCTGCTCCTAGCTTCCAGTTCCAGCACATTCTCTTACTAATGTCTGGCTATGGTAGGATTACCAACCCTCTGGGTCAATGGGCACTGTCAGTGACAGTGTTATTTCTTTATAAAACCTTTGACATTTTGCTCACTTGACAACATGTACTTGAATATAAGTGTATATGTTTTGACAGTTGTTGTCCAAAGGTGGGGCAGAATTCTACTTTCTACTTTGTGTAATTGTGAATTAGAAGCAAAATGAAATTTTTACAAGGAGTATTACTTTTGTAATTAGCAAAAATTAAATAAAAAAATTCTTGTCATCAGCTTAGGAAGACACACTGGAAATTCTCTGGCAGACATTAACGATACACAGCTTTAGTCTTGAATTGTCCCATCGGCTTCACTTGTGTTTTGATCCATTCTATTCACTACTTGCTTTGTTCACTCAGTGGTCCCTTCAAGTTACCAAGCTCTAGTTCTTTCCTCCTGGCGTATTTATTTTAGTTCTCATACCTCCTGGAGACCCTACAACTCCCTTTCTGGTAGATGAGCCAATGATCTGTGAAGGTGACCTTCATCAAGGGGGGAAGGTGCCGACGGAAAGAGGATTAGAATATAAAGCTTCATTCTCTGGTCCCACACAGTCAGGCACCAGGTTATGGACCTAAATATTTTCTCCCTGGTTCCTGGCATTTTCCTTATTTTTCTAGGTATATTTTAAAGTACTCAAAGGCAGGTATTTTAAATGTAGTTCTCTTTATCCCACTTAGAAGGAGCTAATTATTTTTTCCATGCACTGAATCTAGAGTCTTTCCTCAGTGAAGGGTGTTTTCCTACAGTATTTTGCTGAAGAGATTTCCTAGCAATCCCATTTGCTAAGAACCTCTCTCTAGGTTTATTTGATAAATGATTAAACTCAAGCTATCTATTATGGTTTACAAAATCCTCCCTAAGTGAGTACCAAACTATGTTACTGGGCTCATCCTGCTTCCCTCTTCCACACACGCAGCCCTGTTTCCAGTAATAACTCCTCACCATCCCACAAATACTTAGTTACCAATATTATTAATCATCATTAATGCTTTTGCATTTTGATGCTTTTCCCAGTGTGAATAGAATGTCCTTCCCTCACCTAATCTGATAGGGCCTTTTATCCCTTCTAAGACCCATTTCCATGACTCTCTTCCAGAACATTCTCTTCTATATTTTCCTGTAAAACTTTAATACTTGTTACCTTACTTATATGATTCTTTCTCTTTGACTTTCCTCAAGGTAAGACTTGGGTCCTATTTGTGTGTGGGTGGGTCCCTAACAGCACTTTTTACAAATATTTGACAGAGTTGGCACTTGATAAAAATATGCTGAAAGAATGCCTGGGCAGAAGACAGAAATGTTCTCCAGGTAGTTACCATGATGGATTTGAATGCAGAGCGATGGTGAACAATGGAAGAAAGGAAGGGGCGGGGTGGGGTGGGGTCATTTTACTGGAAGTCAAAGGGATTAGCTCTTGCATCACGCAGTGCAGCTGACCGCTCCCAGAAGGAAGACATCCAAATGTAAGATGCAGAACATTAAATATTAAAAGCAAAAGTTAAATATTAAATTTTAATATGAAACATTAATGCCAATAAACAAAGTCAGCCAGAGGGGGACAAAATTAGGACCAGGCCATAGCCAAAAAGGAAAGAGTCATGGCTCAGGCTGAAAGCTGAGCATGCCTTGGGCTTTCCCAGCAGGGCTCATTGGTAACAGTCACACCCATCAAATTTCCCAGGAGAAGCAGTGGGGGAGGGGAGGAAACCTTTTATAACCCACAGTCATAAAACCCAAATCTTTCCTACAAAACAAAACACAGTAAAGTGTTTCAGGACCGCGAAGGCTTCAGAACTCATGGTACACTGGAACAAAAATAGAGGCAGCAGAGAGGAAAATATGAGGTTGCTAAACCCTTGGGGCAGGAATCCTATCTTTACTTGTACTATGTGGGACTGGGCCTGTGTGTAGCCAACTTGGGCAGAAAGAAATAACAAGAGTCATAAAAGAAGCAAAAATAATGGGCTTGCTCCTGTTGATGCCAATGGGTGTTTTCCCTGAATGGGAAATAACCCTGGGAGCAGAAAATTAAAACTAGTACAGAAGATTTTTAACTTATTAGGACCCAAAGCTTATCCCACCTGGGGATGCAGGAGCACTTGTGTGTACCATGGCTGTTTAGTGTCAAGAACCTATCAGCCTTGTGCAACTCTAGCTAAATCTGACAGTCTCATGTATTGTGGGTTTTCCACCAGAAAGCCAGAGTTGGTTGGTAAAACTCAGTAATTAGGTAAGGTGTTAGGTTAGATGTCAAAAGGATCTGGATAACTTACTCTAGCACCTCTATTCAAATCTTGTTGGGCACCCTTAGTTTATGAAAAGCTCTTATTTTAAACATGAAGGCTGGGACTGCAGGAACAGATCAGACTCTTCTGGGGCAACTGCGGTAAGGTATTAGGAGTGCAAATCCATGACCATCAAAAGGAAATAACTTCATGGCATTGGCTTTCAGGGTCAGGATAAAACAGAAGATTATTTGTCTTGCTTTAAGCCTCAGAGTTGAAGGAAGAAGTGGAGAATTCTGAGAGCAATAGCCTCCATCACAGCAAAGGTTTCATATAACCAGTCCCTAGGCTACAGGAAACTTCAGAGGTCACTGAATGTAGAGCCTCTATTTCCAGTCACACTCTCTCCTAACCTGGGAAAGACACAAAAGCATACAGCATGGCAAGACAGAGGAAGCACTCCCCTATTCCCCAGAATCCTCACAGTTTCCTGGGGAAATATGGATGTGATAATAAAGGAATGAGGGTAATTTAGCTGGAAGGATAATCTTCACAAGAAATTAGCAAGCATAAGGGGGAAAATGAGCATGGATTGGTGGTTTAATTTTAACCATATGGAAGGATTAACTGATCGGTGCTATCGAGTGACCATATCAAGTGAAAGTCAATCAGGAGACAGCTTGGGGGAAAATTAGGTTTTTTTAAAGGAAACAAGGTATGAAAATGGAAGCTGGAGCCAAGAGACACAGGGTCAAATTATGTGCTCTTTTCTTTCCTTGAGGACTCTTTCTTTTTTATGGTATATTTTGGTTACTTTCTCTTCTTTCAAGTCTATTTGCACATTTGTATCTCCCCACTTTTGTCTAGCCCACATAATTCCATGAGGCTGAAAGAGGGTAGCCCTAGAAGCTAGGGTGGCATGCTGGGTGTCTGAGGAGAATGAGGAGTTTTAATGTCAGTTGTGCTATTCTTGGTGTAGATAACCTCACTTATGTCTACATCTGGGGTGAGTATAATCAAATCCGCTAATAAAATATTACCTCTTGTGCAAATATACATTGAACATGTTTTATAGGGAAACATTGAGCATATTTCTTTTTATAGGAAAAAAAGATAAGTTATAGTTTGTATGCTATCAACAACATTAAATTATTCTTAATACCTCACCAAATGCAGAGAAAAGATTAATGAGCCAGTCAGGAATAGAGCCCAGCCTTTGTTACTGAGTCACTGGGTGACTCGGAGGTGAGTTACTCAACAGGATAGGCTTTAGCCTCCATGCCTGAAATATGACAGGATTAGACCAATAAGTGGTTTTCACACTGTGACCCAAGGATCCCTCATGGTTCATGGAGCAGTGATGCAGGGTCCACCATAAAGGCAAAGGGATTGGAACAATGTGAGCTTCTTCAACCAGAGTAGTTCCATTCCAATCAATTTATTTACATACTGAATTTCAGCATAACAGTTTATATTTAAAAATGGATTCATGTTTTAAAGAATTAAAAACTCACTGGGCTATCATAGCTGATCACTCAACAATGCTGCCCTTTTTTTTCTATCTCCTTTTACACACATATAGAACCCTACTTCTAAGCACGAAGGAATTGTGGGGATCACATAGGTGAATTCCTTTCTTTGACATGAGATGAACCTGGGAGCCAGAGTAGAAGGGACCTGCCCAGGATCTCATGGCAAGCTGGTGACTGAGCAGATTTAGTTTTTCCACTATTCCAGATCTGTTGATCAGTGACAGTGAAGCTCAATGTATTAGTTTGTTAGGGCTGCTGTGACATATACCACAAACTTGTGGCTTAAACCATAGAAATCTATTTCCTCATAGTTCTGGAAGCTAGTTCAAGATCAAGGTGCCAGTAGGGTTGATTTCATTAAGAGGCTCCTCCTTATATCTTCACATGTTCTTCCCTCTGTGCATGTCTGTGTCCTAATCTCTTCTAATAAGGAAACCAGTCATATACTGGTTTAGAGCTCACCCATATGATCTCATTTAACCTTAATTACCTCTTGAAAGACTGTCTCCAAACACAGTCATGTGCTGAGTTCACTGGGATTTGGAGGAATTTGGAGGGCAAATAATTTAGCACATAATACTTAGTGATTATCAAAATCACTCTAAGAGTTCTCTTTTTTCAAAAAAATATTTTAATGCTTTTGAAAATGTAATATATGCACTTGTTAAAAAAAATGCAAGCAATTCAGAACGATATGTAGTGAATAATCACCTAAGCTCCCAGTTTCCCTTCCTAGAAGTAAATACTGCTACTTTTTCTTGTGTACCTTTCCAGAAATAATTGATGCGTATTCAAACCTACAACATAAGTATGTCTCCCTGGTATATACCGTGGAGATTTAAAACAAACCAAAACTCTCCTCTGGCTCAATCCCAGACTAATTAAATCAGAATCTTAGAGCTACTGATAGGATAGATTTGGGAAACTGCTCTAGACCCTCAAAGTGGTCCAAAGTCTTACAGTATCAGCATCAATAGAGTGAGAGTGAACAGGCCCAGCCAGAGCAGAGAAGAAAAGGCCAATGCCTTCAGGGGCAGGAAATAGGCCCCCCAAGTGGCCTGTTACCTGGGCCAACAAGTCCTCTGACTAGTCCTGTAAGAAGAGAAAGAAAAGGCCTCAATAGCTGCCTTACCATGCCTTTCCTCTGCAAATGCTCAGTGCCCCCTTTGGTACCAGTTATTGAAAAGACTACTTCAGATGATGCCAGTTCTGCCATCAGACCATCCTTTGCTAGGGAACGAATGCGCCCACTGAGAGCTAGAGGATGGCTCCTGTAAAGCACAGTGAACACACTGCAGAATTGGCAGCCTGGAGTCCTCTAGGCTAATGCAATAAATTGCTGAGGCCATCATCCGTGGCAAATAACCCAGCTTTCCTGCCTGGCTGGCCTGGGAGGGATGTGCCCTGGGAGGGAGGTGTCAGCCAGTCAATTAGCCACGGAAACAGCATTCCTTCCTCCAGGGTAGATTTTCCTCTTTTCAGCACCACTAACTCAAATGTCAAACAAGTTGTAACTGCTATGGAGAGCAGGCCCTAGTTACAGTATTTGTTTCTCTGAGAAAAAGAAAACACCCCGCCTATTTCAGTCTTACCTTTGGAGTTCCAGGACTTGGGATTGGGCCAAGTGAGCCTCTGGTTAACCACTTTTCTGCTCCCACCCAGCTCCTTCCTACTCCAAGTGTTGCTAAAGACACCATTCCTGAGGTCTCATAGTGCTGGTACAAACCTAGGGCTGGGGGAGGGGAGAGCTAACCACGAAGAGCCATACTTCTGGGGCTGCTGTGGCTAGATGTCAGCCCATCAAATTAGACCATGTTGCAGCATCTTGAAACCCACCTAGAAAAGTTAATGAAGCCTTGGATTCAACCCAGTCCTGGAATGAACTGAGATGCCCTTCACAATCCTGTAATGCCAGGTGTTTGCCTCAAAGAGGCATTTATGGGAGCCATCTTTTTTGGCAATTCTCTTTGGCAACACCAACTGAGCCATGGAAACTGTCCACCTGGGGAATGTGTGATGCCAAGAGCCTCTGTGACTTGCCCAAGACCACTTGGCATGGAGGTCGCTAGGATCACAAATTCCTTGAACCTGAGCTCCTGGATAGCAGGCACCACAGTTTGTAGACTGACTTAATATGGTATCTGGGGGTTCTTTGGAGGGGAAGCATTTAGGAAAGGCTCAGTGTGAGGCAGTGGTGATGATGTCTGGGAGTGGATTGCACCCCACCCTGGAGCCACTAGGACACATCTGCCCCTACTGAAGATCTCAAGGCAGGTGGACATCTCAATCAGGGAGAGGCAACTTCCCAAAGTGGTTCTCATTTTCCTCCTTTACTTGAAATAATGGTGAAGGAGGTGGTAGTGGATATCTGATCTTCACTTTTGGGGACTGTGTAGACCTAAGCAAATTTCAATGCTCAGGGGCTAACAGGCATGTTAAAAGGCAGCCAGGAGTAGGAGGAAACATCAAGTGAGCAAAACTGGTTGTTCTGAGTGGGTCTGAATAGTGGAGGCTGAATTCTAAGAGGGAAAAGCAGGGCTGGAAACAGAAAGGAAAGATAAATAGTCAAAAGTTGGGGAGAACATGAATAGATGGTGGAGTGAGGCAGAGTAGAAACAGAGCCTGGGGCCTCCTAACTGGTTTTTCTTGGCTGCCAGCTGACTTGGCTATGGGTGTACTACTTGACTTAAGGAAAAGAAATGAAGTAGGGGTGAATGCGATCTTGGGCACAAAAGGCATGAGGCTCCCTCCCTCCACCATTAGCATAGCTAAGCTGTGCACATAAAGTTGTGGTTATGCTGGTCCCTCTCCACAGCTCTGGCCGTTATGTACCAATAATCTTTTCATTGCATCCTTATGTATGTGGACAATGGTTTGTCAAACACTATTCTAAACTCTCTTTACTTCGTGGAGATCAGCAGGGTATTTATTAACTGTGACCTCCATTAAGAGCTTATCTCATGGTTTCCTCTCCTTGACAATCAATTAAATGAACAGCCAACTCTAATATAATGTTTACTGTATTCCAGGCAATGTTCTAAGTACCACAGAAGTATTTATTCATTTAATCGTCACAGCAACACTATGAGGTAGGTACTAATATTCTTCCTATTTTACAGAGGAGGAAACTGAGGTATAGAGAGATTAAGGAACTTTCCTGAGGTCATACTTAGTGATTGACAGACAATGGACAGAAACCAAAACAATCTATCTCCAGAAGTGCGTTTTTAACCTTTACATTGAGTTGCATCTTGAGCTTATTCTTATACTGTTGTAGCTAAATTCATGTTATTTTCCTCTGGATTGGCCTGGAGGATTGGCAAAAATACCTATGGAGTAGCTGCTTTATAAAAATCCTTCATATATTGGGAGGAAGTATTTGAGCTAAGCTGAGGCCTTCTCTGCCAGGGCCCCTGTGGAGTTCATGGATTGCTTTAGGAAGTATTTTATCCAAGAAGCTCAAAACAGAGGTCTCTAGTAGATCCCTAGCCAAATGAGGAGTAAGTGACAAATGCTTCCAGGAAGCATAATATAACCTCAGTACAGCCAAGGGCCCATATGGTCCAGTCTATGCCTAGAGTCATATACAAAGATAATTATAAATGCATTTTGATTGTTAGTTGTTTCTAAAAAAATTAAATGGGATAAACTTCTTAATATATATAGACTTTAAAAGTCTTTTTGTCTCTCTTCCCTAACTTTTTTATGCCTCAAAAGTGTCCTGGTTCGCCTCTCTTTCCCATTTTACATATTTCATTCTTTCCTCCAAAACTTTCCCTGAGACCTATGCTGTCCTCTTCCCAGAAGTGGCATCTGGAGATTCTTTTCCATGATGATTAAGGGATTTGACAGCTTTGGGTCCTCTGCTCTTTGCTCACACCCCCCAGGAAAACACAAACTTGTCCAGAAAGTTTAGGTCTTTTCTTATTTTGACTTTCTTTTTCCTTTTTCTTTTCAGGGCCACACCTGAGGCATATGGAAATTCCCAGGTTAGATGTTGAATTGGAGCTGTAGCTGCCAGTCTACACCACAGCCACAGCAAAGGGGGATCCCAGTCACACCTGCAACTTATGCCAAAGCTTGTGGCAATGCTGGATCCTTAACCCACTGAGCTAGGCCAGGGATCCAGCTTGCATCCTCATGGATACTGGTCAGGTTGTTAACTCAATGAGCCACAAAAGGAACTCTTTGTTTTGAGTATTTCTTGATGAGGCTTTCTCCTGGAAAATTTCTAGAAAAAAAATTCTTACTTGTTACATTAATAAATATCATTTTTGAGGGCCTCCAGCCTGCCAGTCCCTGTACTAAGTCCTTCAAGTTTATTAACCCACTTTATTTTCACAACAATCTTCCTAGAAATGTATTATTGCTATATAAATTTTACAGTTGAGAAATTTGATGCTCACAGAAATTAAATAACCAGGCCTAAGGTCATTCAGCTAATAAGTAGCAGAGTCTGACCTAGTCAAATTCTTGCATTTCTTAAAGAGTGGTGTGCAGAACATGATGAGATGATCAAAAAAAACTCAGGTGCTTGATACAAAAGCAGATTCTTCGTCCCATCCTAGACAAGCTATTATGGGGAGTGGTCCTAGGAATCTTAATTAATATTGGAATGTAGGAACCTCTCATATACTTTCTTCCTTATTGGCTGCAGCTTTCCCCTCCCCTCCCAGTCAGCTCTCTGTTAGATCCAGAACCTGCCAGGCATCTAACTTTACTCCAGGTGCAGTCCAGGTCTTTTACTATCCTCCCCTTCCCCCATTGAACAAGGACCAGTAGCATGTGCTTGCTTCCTGCTGGGTCTGGATTGGCATTTTTCATTTGCAAAACACTCTCTTTCTTCCCTACCCACCCTGAGGTCTGTAAATAGATGTCCAGTCTATTCAAAAAGCAAACAAGGCTCCCCTCTGGAAAGATCCAGGGAGGGAGGGACTCCAGCTGTCAGGGGTTACTGAATGGAGGGAATCCAGGTCAATCCAGCTCTCTGGAGCAGATGACCCCTGGAAGGAAGGTGATTTGGCATTCTAAAAGGGGCTCTGGCTGTTAGTAAGCAATCCTGGTTCTAATTCTTGCTCTGTCTGTCACTGATCCCCATGAGTCAATGGCCTCTCTGAGCTCCATCTATATAAGTGGTTAAGTGATAGCTCTAAGGGTCCTGCTCCCTTCCAAGAACCTGTGATTCTAGAAAAGAAGGATCTTAGCCCATCTGGGAGCCATCCCAGAGAGGCCATGGTTTGGATACTGGGACACATTTTGTTATATTGGCTAGTTTTATTCTCTTCTAAGACATCAAAGTACGACATGACTAGCACTTCTGCTTAAGCAAGGAAAAGTCTTGATGTGGTCAGTGGTGAAGAATTAACATAGACATTCATTAAACAAACTTTACTAAGTACCTCCCATTTGCCAGATATGGTGCTAGGTACTTATGACAAAGCAGATATGACACTTGTGGAAAATTTATAATATGCCTAACACTGAGAGTTTCACATGCATTGCTTCATGTAATCTTTACAACAGTCTTACAGGTAGGTTTGTTATCTCGTATTATAAGTAAAGACGTTAATGCTCAGAGAAGGTCGCCCAGGGTTTGAATCCAGGCATCACATGACATAGTCAACTTTGGTCCAAGGTATCAGCTGTCAGGAGGGACATCTTTTCCAAGGTCTGGCCAGGCACTTGGCATTCCTGCCTGACTTTCCCATTTAGAATTCTATATCCAATGGCTGCCCCACTGCTTCCATCCCCACTCTGTCTCTTCACTGAATCCTCTTCTAGACCTGTAGACCACAGTCCAGACCCCTGCCTTTTCCTCCTAGATGAGGGCCACAGCACACTCATTAGTTTTCTGGGACCCACCTTGCTCCTTCCACTGCACACTGCCATATTCATCCTCCACCAGCTCCATGGCAACAGGCCCAACCCCAACACCTCAGGTTACACCAAGTTCAAACTTGACATTCCAGACCTACAACATCCTGGACCCTGAGTACCCACCTCAGCTTAGCCCTCTCTCTTCACACATCCCTGAAGAGTGAGCAATTCTAGGGGGGTTGACAGGCCTTATGTAATCTGGATTTCATAATAATCCTTCTACTGTTCTCATTTTATAGAAGTAGAAATAGAGGTTAGACTTTCCCAACATCAGGCAGCTGGTGAACAGTTGGAATTTGAACACAAATCATGTGGCTCAAATCCCATGCCCTACACCAGCATTTTCCTAACTTCACTTTTTCTTTTTTTGCTTTTTTCATGATTTATTTTTTGCTGTATCCTCAAGCATTGAACTTAGAATTTAATATTTTTCTTTAAAATAACCCCCTCCTTTTTTCTTCTTTAATACATCTTGCCCCAAACTAAACCAAAAATCTGAAATAATCATAAGTTTGAGGTGGGTTACTTTTTCTAGTACACATTCAAATAAATGTTTCCTACATTTATCTTCGTACCCCCACTGCTCTTCATTTACCTCACTGTTCTCCACAGATGTGATCCTAACGACAGGAATGATGACAAGCAACCTGGGATGTTGGAAAGACCCTGGACCAGGGGAAGGAAAAGCTGGCTCATCAGCCCAACTGTGCATCCAGAAAGCCATCTGACTTTGGGTGAGGAGACTCCCAGCCACCACTGTAAAATGAGGTCACTGGCCAAAGTGAGCACTAGGGTCTCTTTCAACTCTGCCACCCTAAGCCTTTCTTCAGAGCACACAGTGACAACTAGGCAGCTGGAAAAGACCCCCATTTTCCAGGGCTGCTTGAGGATCTGGAGTATTATATGTGCCCAGCACTCTGTACGATGCCTGGCACAGTATCAGTGCAGGGGAAGTGCAAGCTGTCTCTCACTGCTGGGGCTGCTGCAGAATTCCACCCTCCCCTTCCTACCTGTCTGTCTTAACCCCCCTCCACCTGCCAGGAACAGGGAGGGAAAGGAAACCAGAGAGGAGAAGCTGGTGCAGCTGGAGCAGAGAGGGAGGGCTGTAAAATAATCGTAGGGCAGCCGGCTGGTATCATTTTGCAATGATTGCTCTAGGAGGTTGGGTCAAAGTGAGAGACTGAGTCGCAATCATGAAACATTAGCACGTTGACACACGTGGCCCCGGCAGAGCAGGGCTCTCTGGTTACACAAGGGCATGACCTCTGCTGTGGCCCCTCAAAGCCAGGCCACCAATGACCCTCCAGGCTCCAGGTCTAGCGGTCCTCCTACATAGGGAGGCCCCATTGCCCTGAAGGAAGGCTAAACCCCTTGCTTACCTGTGACCTATGGCCCTGGAGAGACTTCTGGTGGACCTCCCTGCTGGGAAGTCATCAGGGCTCCTGTCAGATGCTGCGTGGGTGGTCTTCCCATGTCAAGGCAGCCGAAAGCCTTGTTTCAGACTTCATCAGCTCTTCCCTGGGCTTGCAGGTAAACTGACCATAATCCCATCTCCTGAAGGTTGTGTGACTTTGTAAAGTTACTTAGCTTCTCTGAACCTCAGTTTCCTTGTCCATGAATGAGGATATAGATATAAACCTGTCAAGGTAAATATCAAGGTCAAATCAAATGTTGTATGTAAAGGCCCCAGGGCAAAAACTCTAGACCAGGGGAGAGTAAAAGACTGTCAAGCTAGCAAAGGCAATAGAGGCAGTGTTTGGTTTCTTCTCTGTAAAGATAGCTGGGCCAATATCTCAGGTTCATGCATACAACTTTTGAGGAGGCTATAGAATGAACTTCTCTGAATGACCTTCTTAACCAGGGCTGCTTTTGCAGATAGGAGGCCTGGCTCTCTTGGATATATAGGTAGAGTCAAAGGCTGGTAAACACAAGTTAGGAATTTGTGTGTGATCCCTTAAGCAGACCTGTGACAGATGGGGAGACTTTCAGAGCTCAGAGTGCAGCATGGGTAAATTGCCCTAGTATCATCTTTTTTAATGCCATTAGTGCATTTATGTTCACATGGCTCCTACCCAAGGACTCACTCTCACAAAACTCCTTTCCTGTGAAGTTCCCATGATGGCTCCCCATGGTCCTTACGATACTCACACTCTTGTGTGGTCTCCTCAGACATTGAACCAGATATGTGTGACCAATAAGTTGTTGCAGAGGTTAAGGTGTAACTTACAAATCTAGGTCATAAAAAGCATCATGCCTTCCACCTTGGTCTCTTGGGTCACTTGCTCTTGAGGAAGTCAAACACCATATTGGAAGAACACTCAAGCAGCCCTGGAGAGGCCTATATGGAGAGGAACTAAGATTTTCTGCCAACAGTCAGCACTAAGATGCCAGCTCTGTGAGTGAGCCATCTTGGAAAGGAATCCTCTAGTACCAGTCAAACCTTCAGATGACTATAGCCTATCTATTGGCTGTAACTTCATAACAGCCCTTAAGCCAGCACTACCCACCTAAGCCATTCCCTCACCCACAGAAACTGTAAGAGATAATAAATATTTATTGTAGTCTTAAACCATTAGGTTGGGGATAATTTTATTAGCAATTAATAACTAACATAGAGCATCTCTAGAAAGCTCCTTATATATAATCCCATGTTAGTGAAAGTGCTCAACCTTGAAGGGGCTGCATTTAGAAACAGAGAGGCAGCTGAAAAGAGGTATTACAAATATTTAATAATGTGTTCCTGAATCCTGGCTCACAGATCTGTATCAGAATCTCTTTGGGAACTTGTGAAAATGTGTATTCTTGTGTCCCACCTGGGAAATTTGGATTCATGAGGTCTGGTCCCTACAGATCTATATTTTACCTACTTCTATTAGTCTCCTAGTAGTTTTTGATAAACAGACATTTTAGATCTAGACCAATGTCCTCATTTTATAGATCAGACAATGCTAAGATGAGAAGTGGCTCATCAAAGTCACAAAGCAAGGCAGGAACAGAGGAAAGAATAGAACTCGGGGGTTCTAGAATTGAGATTCTTGCCCCAAATTCACAGATTTATCAGTGGAGTTTAGATGTCAAAATAGGAGGGCAGCTAGAGAGCAATTCATCTCAGGTGTGGAGACACAGTGCTGCCCTTTTCTTCCAAGGAAGCGTTGGGTGGGCCACAACAGGCAGTCAGACAGGCTCCACTGCCTCTGCAGCTGGGCGAGTCACACCCATTTCTGCACAAATGCCAGGTAATAGCATTGTAATGAGCCTGCTGTGCTTTTAAAGTTGCAATGAACCCAGCATTTGAGTGAAGATGGCCGCTGGGTTTAGGATGGACTTCCATCTGTCAGCCCCTGCCAAATGCTACAGTAGCAATCCAGATTACTGTGACTGTCTTTACATATATGTGTGCATGCACTTGTACGTGTCTGAAACAATGGGCACATGAGTGGCCAAGGCCTGTCTGTGGGCCCTGATACATGGTGTGTGCCTATAAAATACGTGAACACATACATCTATTTGTGTGTTCCTTGCTACCATCACATCCCATACTCCAGTAAACACGCATGATTTGCAGACATAGGAAATGTCTTTGATGTCATGCATGCTTCTTGTCCATTCTTGGCAGCATGCATGGTGACTGACAAAGCCAACATCCCATATTGGATCTGAGGGAGACCTGTCATGGAGCTGTCAACCTGGTGGCTTTGTAAATGTTTTCAGTGCTCTAGTCACAATGGGCACTGAGAGCTCTGTGAAGATCAAAGGCCTCCCCTCTGCCATGGGATTTGTAAGAGAAAGGGATGCAGCCAAGTAAGTGTGAGGGTGTTTGTAGAAACATTATGTGAGAAGTGGGTTGGTGGCAGAGGATCACATACCAAAACTAGCTCCCCCCGTCATTGCTCTCATCTTCCCAGCTTAGGGCTTTGTCTCTCCTCCCTGTGGGCCTATTTCCAGCTGAAGGAGGGAGGGGTGAACTTGAGGAGCTCTATGCAGTGTTTGGCAACTCAGCTACTCATCAGTCTCAGACTTTAGTGTCCAAGTCCTAACAACCAATTGCTGGTGATTCCAGCAACGGCTCCTCTCTCGTTCTTCCTGAGGCTTTTGATGTATATGCTTCTATGAGTTATTTATCATGTTGTATTACAGAAAATTGTTCATGTGCCCAACTCTCCCACTGCCTAGTTCTATAGCTCTTTAGGAGCAGTAACTCTAGTTTGTCTTACTGCTGTCTCCTGAAACTCAGATGATGGCCAGGCAGCAGTACTTAGATTCTGAGTTATGACTTTGCTTCTATAACCAATCCTTTCCTTGAATCCCAGAGCCTTAATACAAAGATCTCCATCTTATGGCCTCAATCCATACCCTTGCTGGAGTCCCTACTCAGTGACCTGTCTGCAACCCCAAGTTATCCTTCTGGGTACCAGGCAGTGTCCTCCCTTACTCCTACCAGTTCCTGTAGAAGCTTAAAGCCTGCCCCTGCCTCCCACCCTATGCCAGATGACAAACATGGAGAGCCTGAATTGAGTGCCATCAAGGATCTGCATGTGCAAAGGGTCTAGAGCACTCAGACTGCTGCCTGGCTGAGGACACCATTCTCTAGCTGCCTGCACTATGTCTCAGTGCCATATTGCTACTTCCTAGTGCACTTTCAGGTGCCTATACAGTAGCAAGATCCTGTCCTGATAAAGGATCGTCACAATGATGATTATCATTTGAATGATGAAGCTGGTGTACAGTGAGCACCAAGTGTTTAATGTACTTTAATTCTCACAGAAAATGTTCTTTCATCTTACACTTTACAAGTGAAGAAACTGAGGCTCAGAGGCCTCAAATAACTTGCCTGAGGTGACATAGCCTCTGAAGTCAACACCAGTGGAGGGGGCACAGTGGGGTGGAGGGAACATGGGTTATGGACTTGGTCACTAATCTGCTGATTCACCCAGGACAACACATTCTTGGAGTCTTATCTGCAGAATAAGGAGCATAATAGCAACCTCTCTGAGTTATTATGATGATCCAATGAACTGCATTTGCAAACTGCCCAGTTCAGAGTTTGACACTTGGTAGGTACTCACTCGATAAATGTTTGTTCCCCTCGCTCCTCTTCCTGGCCTTTTCTAGTTCTAGCTTGATTTCAGGGACCCTGACAAAGAGGCAACACACTGATGTAACTTCTAATCAGAACTGTCAGAGCTATACTTTCCTCTTGTCACCTCTGTATTTCATTGTCTCTAATGGGACATAATGAGAAAGCTGGCATTCACCAATCTTAAAAAATTTCCCTCCTGACAATAAATGTATGTCCCCCCTTCCCTTACTGTTAGATCATTGTGAACATGACAAGAGAGAGCCTTATAGAGAAGCAATTATCCTGAGCAAATGAATTCCACACAAATTCAAAGGCAAAGATTACAATGAGAACAGAGACGTACATTATTAGGAAATTAAAGTGGAAATCAAACAAGGATTAGGAACCCTGAGTCTCAAATATTTAATTGTCATAATTGCCTAATTAAAATGGTTTTTAAGTACTCCTCTCCCCTCTTGCATGAGTACTAGGAGGTTTCTATTGCCAGGAAGACAATTGCAGCACTTACACTTATTATAACGTGAAGTCTGACCCCTGGCAAACCTTTTCCCTGAAAGAAAAGTTACGCTGCCTCTTCATTCATACCTTCATTTAGTAACTACAAAGTGAGTATCTCCTACTACACACTGTTTCATAGGCAGCCTTGGGGCCCACACCTTGGAGGTCAATGGGACTGAGAGGCCTTCAGAGACAGGCTGAACTGACTTGTAGTTTGCCAGTCCAAGAAGGAGCCAAGGCCAGTAGCCTGTACATGGAGGTGGATCATGGCCAAGAGGTAGGTCAGACTAGAAGGAATAAGAAGCGCAGACACTGGGAAGAGTCACACAGCAGAGCAAGTTGCAAAGATGGACCTGGTAATAGACAGCGGATTTAGTTTGTAAATTCAGATGTTTCCTAGGATACCTGTTGCTTGTTCTGCATCTGTCTTGCTAGACTGAATGTCTTTTGAGGACAGGAAACATGTCATCTGACCTGCTGTATCCCCAAGGCCTAACACACAGTAAGGATATTTAAAATGTGTTTAGTTGAATTAAAAGAAAATGACATCCCTTTGACGTAGACCTTGATGTATTTCTGGAGGACAGAGGCCTTGGAGAAGTCAGGCCAAGATGGACACCTACTGAGCCTGGCATATAGTAGCTGCTCATTAAGAATGTATTGGGTGAATGAATCCATGAATGAATGAATGTCAAGGACTGTTCTACACAGTGGAATAGAAAGATGATTAATGCATGGCTCTTGCCCTTGAATAACTTCTAGATGAATGAGGGACATAGATTTGTGACCAGTTAATGAGAACACAACCTAATCTGAGATGAGTCATACCATTTATCAAGCACAAGAGCTGGCATTTCATTTTCATTAATCTAGAGACTGCTGCCAGGATCATTTTTGTGGGTCTAGAGGCTTTATCTCCTCAACTTGAGTGTAAACTTTTTGATATAAGAGATCTGTATATTAGTAGGCTATCACTTTGTATTTGCTGGATGAAGACATAAATGGAAAAGCCAATGTAACTTTCCTTCAGTGGAAAAGTTTGCCTGAGGTTGTTTGCATATTGTGACAAGTGCTGTGATTATCTCCTGGAATAAATTTTATGCATTGCATCCAAGTTTGCCTCCTTGCTTTTTCCTCTGACACTTCAGATATCTTTAAAAATTGAGTTGCAATGCTCTTAATAAAGCCACTGCAAACATTATGCTAGATGCTAAGGGCAGAAGGACAGAAGCCTATGATTTGATCCCTGCTCTCAAAGGCTCATGCTCTAGGTGAGAGGATAAAGCCTAGATCCACCAACAAAGATCACTCTAGCAGCACCCAAGCAGAGAAAATGAGATGCCATGTCTCATTTTTGATAAATAATAACCTGTCTACCCCACCCCTCACCCCTTGAGCTTTTGCCTGCTTCACTATTCCAGTTCTTAAGTACTGTTGCCCTGCTAAATGAGTTGGTTAGGCTAGGAATATTGATTTATTGGAATGGACCTATATTTCCATCACTCCAGGTTAAAAATAAAAGGTGTTGGGGCCTAGGGCTGTCACAAAGAAACCCAAGGCAGTAGAGGTGATAAGCCACATGAGATGCATGAGTAACTGATGATATAAGATATCAGAGGTGGGTCAGGGAGCAATTCATTTGAGAGGTAGTATTTGAACAGTTCCTGGAAGGATGGGTAGAATTCTCTATGGGAGAAAGTGTCATTACAGAGGGAGAAGTGAGGAACTATGCTACAATGTGACATGTGTACCTTATCCTAGTTCATCCTCCCAAGAGTCTCATGAGGTAAGACCTGCTAATATCCCCTTTTGCATTTGAGGAAACTGAGTTCAGTGGGGTTGAGCTCCCTGCCCACAGACATCTCGCACCAAAGTGGTCAAGCCAGTCTCAGAAACTGGTGGTGGGACTTTGAAGCCACTCTTGCCCCGCAGAGTTCTGTGAAGGGAGGTTGGGTTTGATGGAATTGGAAAGAATATTTGAATTCACTGAAGTCAATGAGCTAGAGCATTTATAAAAATAGAATTGGAACCCTTTTCTAATTTTCTAGGCCTTTCATTTCCTTTCATTTGACTGAGTCGTGTAGTTATTTTTGCCTTCACTTTGAAAGTGAAATCTTTGCAGGTTGGGGAAGCAGTCATATGACTGACAACTCCATTTGCATTCAAAGTCCAGGTCAGCTATTTCCAATGTCCAGCTTGAAAGAAAACAATCTTCTTTGAAGAGAGATTAAGAGAACATGGTAGAAAAATGGCAAACTTAGAGAAAGGGACCCCAGGAAAATGCTCTACTTTGATTTTTAACACTCATATCAATCAGACACAGAGAATTTCTGTCCTAGAGTTTCTGCAAAAACTGGGAATGGTTAGCATTTTCTTAAGAGGCACTTAAGTGACAAATAGAATGAATTGTACCAAATGTCCCCAAAGAGGGACTCACAACAGAAATAGAAATGAAGCTCAAAAGAAGGAGCCATGATATTTTTCAGAGTAGATACAGAGATACTTAATAATTTACTTCATTGCAGGATCCAACGTAACACTTGAAAGCTTCAATAAATAAGCATAATGGGTTCCCTTTAAAAATGTATTGGTTGGCAATTTATTTACTCATGTATATGCACGTCATGGTATGTGACATGTTGCCCTTACTCTCTTCGAGGAAAAGTACTCTACAAGAGGCTTTAATTAGTACTGGCAGCCAAGATCAGAAACACTTTTCCTTTCCATTCTTAATTTCTCTCATTCTGCATAGCCTTTTAGGTCTATATTTCTTTCTCTTCATCTATCTTTCCTCTCTCTCTTTTTAATATCCCTCTCTCTCTTTCTCTGTTTCTATTATTTCTTTTTCTTCCTCTCACGTTTTTCTGCTCATTTCTTTTTTTTTCCTTTTTTCCTTTTTTTTCTGTCTTTCTAGGGTTGCACCCGTGGCATATGGAAGTTCCCAGGCTAGGGGTAGAATTGTAGCCAGCAGCCTAAACCACAGCCACAGCAAAGTGGAATCCAGGCCACATCAGCGACTGACACTGCAGCTCACAGCAATGCTGGATCCTTAACCCACTGAGTGAGTCCAGGGATCAAACCCATGTCCTCATGGATACAAGTCGGGTTTGTTATTACTGAGCCATGATGGGAACTCTCATTTCTTTCTTTCTTCTTTCTCTCTCTCTTGTACCTGTTTCTTTCCTTTCTTTTTCATTCTTTCCTCCACCTCTCCCTTCCTCTTTCCCTTCCTTCTTTCCTTCTCCTTTCTTTCATTTCTTCTTTCTCACTCATGCATTCAATCCTCAACAAATTTCAACAAATCTGACCCCAGAAGATCCCAACTGTGTGGAGGGAAAACATATAGAAAAACTATGCTATAGTATTACTGGTATTATATTATAAATGATGTATGTAGTAGGTACATATATTAAGGTCAGGTAAAATTCTAGGCACACAGGTGATATGTATGTGAAAAGTAATATAAACTCTCTAGAAAGAAATTTGAAAATATATAGCTAAAGCTTTAAAAGTGGACTTATACATTGACCCATTAATTCAATTTGGGGGAATCTACCTTAAATAATGGAGGGAAAAATAAATCTCTGAATATGAAGAAAGATTTACGCAAAAGATGTTTATGATAAGAAGCAGAATAGAAGGACTGGAGCTCAATGTCTCTCATAAAACAACAAAATTACAATGAAATGCTGAACAACCATCAACTAAATGGACTGGAAACTTACAAAAAGATATCCTACTCCAGAAGACAAAGAAGAGACCACATCAAGAGGTAGGAGGGGCGATTACACAAAATAAGCAACCCCATACCTCTCAGGTGGGAAGCCCATAGACTGGAAAGTAACTGTATCACAGAGACTCACCTACAGGAGTGAAAGTTCTGAGCCCCACATCAAGTCCCCATGCCTGGGGATCTGGCATTGGGAGAAAGAGCTCCTGGAGCATCTGGCATAGAAGGCCAGTGGGGCTTGTGTGCAGGAGCTCCATGGGACTGGGGAAAACAGAGACTCCACTCCTGAACGATGCATACAGATTTTCATGTGCACTGGGTCCTAGGGCAAAACAGAGGCTCCACAGAAATCTGGGTCGGACCTGACTGCAGTTCTTGGAGGATCTCCTGGGAAAAAGGGGGGGTGGGGGCGGTGACTGTGGCTCATTGTGGAGGAAGAACATTGGAGGCAGAGCTCTCGGGAATATTCATCAGCATGTGTTTCTTTGGAGGTGGCCATTTTTTAAATTAATTTTTTAATTTTTTTCCCCATTATACACAGCTGCACAGCATGGTGACAGGGTTACACATACATATATGGATTCATCACAAATGGTTAGACATATTTCCCAGTGCTATACGGTAGGATCTCCTTGATTTTCCATCCCAGAGGCAACAGTCTACAACTATTAACCCAGACCCCCCTACCATCACATTTCCTTCCCCACCCTCTTGGCAACCACAAGTCTGTTCTCCAAGTCCTTGATTTTCTTTTCTGTAGAAAGGTTCATTTGTGCAGTATATTAGATTCCAGATATTAGTGATATCATATGGTATTTGTCTTTCTCCTTCTGACTTACTTCACTCAGTATGAGGGTCTCTAATTCCATCCATGTTGCTGCAAATGACATTATTTTATTCTTTTTTATGGCTGAGTAGTATTCCATTGTGTATATATAACACGTCTTCCTAATCCAATCATCTGTTGATGGACATTTGGGTTGTTTCCATGTCTTGGTTATTGTGAATAGTGCTGCAAAGAACATGTGTGTGCAGGTGTCTTTTTCAAGGAGATTTTTGTCCAGATATATGCCCAAGAGTGGGATTGCTGGGTCATATGGTAGTTCTATGTATGGTTTTCTAAGGTACCTCCATACTTTTTTCCATAGTGGTTGTAAGAGTTTACATTCCCACCAACAGTGTAGGAGGGTTCCCTTTTCTCCACAGCCCCTCCAGCATTTGTTGTTTGTGGACTTGTTAATGATGGCCATTCTGACTGGTGTGAGGTGGTATCTTGTGGTAGTTTTGATTTTCATTTCTCTAATCATCAGTGATGTTGAGCATTTTTTCATGTGTTTGTTGGCCATTTGCATATCTTCTTTGGAGAAATGTCTATTCAGGTCCTTTGCCCATTTTTCAATGGGATTGTTGGTTTTTTTGCTGTTGAGCTGCATAAGTTGTTTGCATATTTTTGAGATTAAGCCCTTGTCAGTTGCATCATTTGACACTATATTCTCCCATTCTGTAAGTTGTCTTTTGGTTTTCTTTTTGGTTTCCTTTGCTGTGCAAAAGCTTGTCAGCTTGATGAGGTCCCATTGGTTTATCTTTGCTTTGATTTCTGTTGCTTCGGGAGACTGACCTGAGAAAACATTTGTAAGGCTGATGTCAGAGAATGTTTTGCCAATGTTTTCTTCCAGGAATTTAATGGTGTCTTGTCTTATATTTCAGTCTTTAAGCCATTTTGAGTTTATTTTTGTGCATGGTGTGAGAGTGTGTTCTAGTTTCATTGATTTGCATGCAGCTGTCCAGGTTTCCCAGCAATACTTATTGAACAGACTGTCTTTTTCCCATTTTATGTTCTTGCCTCCTTTGTCAAAGATCAATTGACTGTAGGCATCTGGGTTTATTTCTGGGTTCTCTATTCTGTTCCATTGGTCCATATGTCTGTTTTGGTACCAGTACCACACTGTCTTGATTAAGGTGGCTATTTTGGGAAAATCTGTCCCCACCCATCAGCACTGAGAAGCCCTAGGCCAAACAATAATCTGGGTGGGATCACACCTCCACCTGTCAGTAAACAGGCTGCATAAAGACCCCTCAGGCACACAGCCACTTCTAATCTCACCCAGAGACAAAGCCCCACCCACCAGAGGGATAGGAATTAACCCCACCTACCAGTGAGTAGACATCAGTCCCTTCCATCAGGAAGCCTATGGCAAGCCCTTGTACCAGCCTCAGCCACAAGAGGGGCAGACATCAGAAGTAAGAGAGGCTACAACTCTATTATCTGCAAAAAGGACACCACACCAAAAACCTAAAAAATTTAAAAGACAGAGAACTATAACTCAGATAAGGGAGAAAGAAAAAAACCCTAGAAAAACAGCTAAGTTATCTGGAGATTATCAGCCTCCAGGAAAAAGACTTTAGACTGATGATGCTGGAGATGATAGAAGACACTGGAAATAAACTGGAGGCAAAAATTGATAATTTACAGGAAACACTGAGCAAAGAAATACAAGATTTAAAACTTAAGCAAGAAGAGATGCAAAATACAGTAACTGAAAAAAAAAAACTTCATTAGAAGCAACCAACAGCAGAATATAGGAGGCAGAAGAACAAATAAGCAAGGTAGAGGACAGACTAGTGGAAATCACTGATGCTGGACAAAAAAGAGAAAAAATATTGAAAAGAAATGATGAGAATCTCAGGGAACTCTGGGACAATGTTAAACACACCAACAGCTGTATTATAAGGGTGCCAGAAGGAGAAGAGAGAGAGAAAGGGACAGAAAAAATATTTGAAGAGATAAAGCTGAAAATTTCCCTAACAGGGGAAAGGAATCACTCACCCAAATCCGGGAAGCACAATGAGTACCATATAAAAATAAACCCAAGGAGGAACACTCCAAGGCACATACTAATCAAACTGACCAAAATTAAAGACAAAGAGAAAGCAGCTAGGGAAAAGAAACAAAATAACATACAAAGGAACTGCAATAAGGTTATTGGCAGATTTTTCAGCAGAAACTCTGCAGGCCAGAAGGGAGTATTATGATATACTTAATGTGATGAAAGGAAAAAAACCTCCAACCAAGATTACTTTACCCAGCAAGACTCTCATTCAGATTTGAAGGAGAAATCAAAAGCTTTACAGATAAGCAAAAGCTAAGAGAATTCAGCAACACTAGACCAGCTTTACAACAAATACGAAAGGAACTTATATAGGCAGAAAAGAAAAGGCCACAACTAGAAATGTACCACAAATGACGAAGCTAACCAGTAAAAGCATATATAGAGTAAAGATACTAAATCATCCATGCACAATTATGCTACCAAAAGCAGAAATCATGAGAAGAGAAGGGTACAAATGCAGGACACTGGAGATGGACTTGCAGTTAAGAGACCAACAACTTAAAACAATCTCGAATATATATAGACTCCTATATCAAAATCTCAGGGCAACTGCAAAACAAAAATCTATAATTGATACACAAACAAATAAGAAAAATCACTCAAATACAACATTAAAGATAGCCATCTTGTGAGAGGAGACAACAAGAGAATAAGGGAAGAAAAAAAAGCAACAAAAACCCCAAACAGTTAATACAATGGCAATGAGAACATACATATTAATAATTACCTTAAATGTTAATGGACTGAATGCCCCAACCAAAAGACATAGACTAGCTGAATAGATACAAAAACAAGACCCATATATATGCTGTCTTCAAGAGACCCACTTCACTTCTAGGTACACATACAAATCGAAAGTGAGAAGATGGAAGAAAATATTCCATGTAAATGGAAATCAAAAGAAAGCTGGGGTAGCAGTACTCATATCAGAAAAAATAGACCTTAAAATGAAGAATATTTTAAGAGACAAGGAAGGACACTACATAATTGATCAAAGGATCAATCCAAGAAGATATAACAATTTTAAATATCTATGCACACAACATAAGATCAGCACAATATATAAGGAAACTACTAACAACCTTAAAAGGAGAAACTGACAATAACACAATCATAGTGGGGGACTTTAACACCCCACTTACAGCAGTGGACAGATCATCCAGACAGAAAATCAATAAGGAAACACAGGCCCTGAATGAAGCATTAGACCAGATGGACTTAACAGATGTTTACAGGACATTCCATCCAAAAGCATCAGAATGCACATTCTTCTCAAGCATACATGGAACATTCTCTAAGATTTATCACATTCTGGGCTACAAATCAAGCCTTGGTAACTTTAAGAAAATTGAAATCATATCAAGCATCTTTTCCAACCACAACAGTATACGACTGGAAATCAACAAGAAAAAAACTGCCAAGAACACAAACACGTGGAGACTAAACAACATGCAACTAAACAACCAATGGATCACTGAAGAAATCAAAGAGGAAATTAAAAAAAAATACCTAGAAGCAAATGACAACAAAGACACGACACCCCAAAACCTCTGGGATACAGCAAAATCAGTTCTACGAGGGAAGTTTATAGCAATACAAGCGTACCTCAGGAAACAAGAAAAAGCTCAAATAAACAACCTAACTTTACAGCTAGAGAGAGAACAGACAAGACCTAAAGTTAGCAGAAGGAAAGAAATCATAAAGATCAGAGCAGAAATCAATGAAATAGAAATGAAGAAAACCATGGGAAAGATCAATGAAACTAAAAGCTGGTTCTTTGAAAAGATCAAGAAAATTGATTAACTCTTAGCCAGACTTATCAAGAAAAAAAGAAAGAGGACTCAAATCAATAAAATTAGAAATGAAAAAAAAGTTACAGTGGACACCACAGAAATACAAAGGGTCATAAGATACTACTATATGCAACTATATGGCAATAAAATGGAAAACCTAGAAGAAATGCACAAATTCTTAGAAAAGTACAATCTTCTAAGACTAAACCAAGATGAAATAGATAATATGAATAGACCAATCACAAGTTCTGAAATTGAAACTGTGATTAAAAAATTTCCAACAAACAAAAGTCCAGGACCAGATGGCTTCACAGGTGAATTCTAGTAAACATTTAGCAAAGAGCTAACACCTATCCTTCTGAAACTATTCCAAAAAATTGCAGAAGAAGGAACACTCCCTAAACTCATTCTATGAGGCCACCATCACCCTGATACCAAAACTGGACAAAGATACAACAAAAAAAGAAAATTACAGGCCAATTTCACTGATGAACATAGATGTAAAAATCCTCAACAAAATACTAGCAAGCCGAATCCAAGATTACATTTAAAGGATTGTACATCATGATCAAGTGAGAGTTATCCCAGGGATGCAAGGATTCTTCAATATCCAAAAATCAGTCAGTGTGATATACCACATTAACAAACTGAAGAATAAAAACCACATGATCCTCTCAATAGATGCAGAAAAAGCCTTTGACAAAATCCAACACCCATTTCTGAAAAAAACTCTTCAGAAACTGGGCATAGAGGCAACCTACCTCAACACAGTAAAGGCCATATATGACAAACCCAGACTAACATCATCCTCAATGGTGAAAAGCTGAAAGAATTCCCACTGAGATCAGGAGCAATACTAGAATGAATGCTCTCACCACTTCTTCTTTTTTTTTTTTTTTTTGCAATTCTCCAGTACATTTTATTTATTTATTTTTTCCAGAGATGATTTTTATTTTCTTTTTTAATTACTCAATGAATTTTATTACATTTATATCTGTACTGTGATGATAACAATCCAATTTTATAGCATCTCCATCCCAGACCCCCAACACTTCCCCCACCCCCCCAACCTGTCTCATTTGGAAACCATAAGTTTTCAAAGTCTGTAAGTCAGTATCTGTTCTGCAAAGAAGTTCATTGTTCCTTTTTTTTTGAGATTCCACAAGTAAGTGGTAGCATTTGACGCTGCTGTCTCATTGTCTGACTGACTTCATTTAGTATGATAATTTCTAGTTCCATCCATGTTTGCTCTCACCACTTCTATTCAACATAGTTTTGGAAGTCCTACCCACGGCAATCAGAGAAGTAAAAGAAATAAAAGAAATCCAAATTGGAAAGGAAGAAGTAAAACTATTATTATTTGCAGCTGACATGATACTATACCTAGAGAATCCTAAAGACTCTACCAGAAAACTGTTAGAGTTCATCAATGAATTTGGTAAAGTCACAGGATAGAAAATTAATACACAGAAATCAACTGCATTTCTATATACTGACAATGAAAGATCAGAAGGAGAAATTAGGGAAGCAATCCCATTTACCATTGCATCAAAAAGAATAAAATATTTAGGAATAAACCTACCTAAAAAGACAAAAGACCTATACTCTTAAAACTATATGATGCTAATGAAAGAAATCAAAGATGACACAGATGGAAAGACATACCATGCCCTTGGATTGGAAGAGTCAATATTATTAAAATGACTATACTACCCAAGGCAATCTACACATTCAATGCAATCTCTATCAAATTACCAATGACATTTTTCAAAGAACTAGAACAAAATATTTTAAAGTTTGTTTGGAAGTACAAAAGACCCAGAATAGTCAAAGACATCTTGGAAAATGAAAAGTGGAGCTGGAAGAATCAGACTCCCTGACTTCAGACTATACTACAAAGCTACAGTCATCAAAACCATATGGTACTGGCACAAAGACATAAATATAGATCAGTGGAACAGGATAGAAAGCCCAGAATTAAACCCATGCACCTATAGTCAACTAATCTATGACAAAGGAGGCAAAAATGTACAATGAAGAAAAAACAGCCTCTTCAATAAGTGGTGCTGGGAAAACTGGACAGCCACATGTAAAAGAATGAAATTAGAACACTTCCTAGCACCATACACAAAAATAAACTCAAAATGCATCAAAGACCTAAATATAAGACCAGATACTATAAAACTCTTAGACGAAAACATAGGTCAAACACTCTCCAACGTAAACCACAGCAACATCTTCTCAGATCCACCTCCTAGGGTAATGACAATAAAAACAAACAAAAAAACCCACAAATGGGCCTTAGATATTTCTGCACAGCAAAAGAAACCCTAAACAAAATGAAAAGACAACCCACAGAATGGGAGAAAATATTTGCAAATGAAGTGACTGACAAGGGATTAATCTCCAAAATTTATAAACACCTTCTACAGCTCAATATGAAAAAAAAAAAACCATCAAAAAATGGGCAGAAGATCTAACAATTCTCCAAAGAATTGTTAGATGGCCAAAAAAAACACATGAAAAGATGTTCAACATGACTAATTATTAGAGAAATGCAAATCAAAACCACTATGAGGTACCACCTTACACAGGCCAGAATGGCCATCATCAAAAACTCTACAAACAACAAGTACTGGAGAGCATGTGGAGAAAAGGGAACCCTATTACGTTGTTGGTGGGAATGTAAATTGGTGCAACCACTGTGGAAAACAGTATGGCAATTCATCAGAAAACTAAAAATAAAATTACCATTTGATCCAGCAATCCCATTCCTAGACATCTATCCAGAGAAAACCATGACTCAAAAAGACGCATGTATTCCAATGTTCATTGCAGCACTCTATACAATAGCCAAGACATGAAACAACCTAAATGCCCATCGACAGAGGAGTGGATAAAGAAGATGTGGTACTTACACACAACGGAATATTAGCCATTAAAGGGAAAGAAATAATGGCATTTGCAGTAACATGGATGGACCTAGAAATTATCATGCTAAGTGAAGTCAGTCAGACAATGAGACACCAACATCAAATGCTATCACTTACATGTGGAATCTAAAAAAGGACACAGTGAACTTCTTTGCAGAACAGATATTGACTCACAGACTTTGAAAAACGTATAGCTTCCAAATGAGACAGGTTGGGGGATGGAGTAAAAAATGTATGGTTTCCAAATGAGACAGGTTGGGGGATGGAGGGATGCACTGAGGGTTTGGGATGGAAATGCTATAAAATCTGGTTGTGGTGATTATTGTACAACAATAAATGTAATAAAATTCATTGAGTAATAAAAAATAATCATAAAAAAGATGTTCATCATAATATTATTTATTATAAAAACAAAAATAATTCAAATTTGTTTTTTAAAACTCTAAATTGTTTAAAAAATAACAGTGCCTCTACTCAATTAGGTCAATTCTGGGGTAGGGACTGGATGAAGATTCTAGAAATGCTTCCTGGAAGAGTTGACAAATAAGCAAAATTTTGGGTCAAAAGCCAAATAATTACTCTAGAAATGGCATTAACCAATAATCTCAAGCAACTGCCAAGGGAAATGCAATATATAGATTTTAACATACTCGTCTTTCACTATCCTTTATTGAACACCTACTCTGTGGCATTTTGCTAGATTTTCAATTTGTGCTTTGACATACTGTGATCTTTTTTGTCTCCCAAGAAAAGTTTCTATAAGTATCCTTATTTTAAATATCAGGAAAACGAAGCTCAAAGTAGAGAAACAACTTGCCCAAGGTCAAACAAGAAAGCCATAGTTGTGGGATTTAAGTCCAAAGTTCAAAGTCTGGTGTTTGTTCCACAGTCTGGGCTGACTGAATGGGGATTTCTGCATTGGCACATAAAGTATGCAAAACTCATAAGCATCAACTACCTCTGGAAGTAGAGACAGTTCTTGTCCCTAGGCCACTGCATTAGTTTGTTTCCCATTTGGGAGACAAAGCTCCACACCATTTGGGAAAAAGTACCACACCATTCTTGTTAAGTGAGCAACGCTCCTCTTGGGAGTTACCAAATTAAGACACTAGTTATTTCAGTCATGAAATCCTGGCCACAGTTGCTTACTGTGGTTACACTGAAAGGCTGGTCAGGGCTGCAATGTACCGTAAGCTTAATTGAACAGGATGTGTTGTGAGTTTGCACCACAGGTGGTCTCAGCTGCCTGGGGGAAGGTCATGTTTAGAACACCATCCCTACCTCTAGATGCCACTTGGTCTAATCAATTGCTATCACCAAAGAGAAATGACTACAGTGATATATCTTATGGCACTTTCCGAAGCATGTCTACATACATATATACACAATAATTGCATAAAGTACCCTCGATAGACAGATGTCTAGTGAATGTAAGTGTTATGGCAATGCTGTAAATCTGTGTATTCATTTTTGGAAAGTAAATTGAGCACACACATACAGCAACTTAAAACTCTGCATCTTCTTTCACTCTAGTAATTCCACTTTAGAGAAACTGTCCTAAGGAAAGAACTCCCCAAAAAACAAAAAGCTGTGTTGTCAAAGATAATTATAACAATATTATTCGAAATAACAGTGATTGGAAACCACCAGCATGTCAACACCTTTGGGAGGAAATTACATCATAAGAGTAGAGCCCTTCTGAATGAAATTTGTGCCTTTATAAAAGAGACCCCAAGAGCTCTCCAGACCTCTTTCTGCCATGTGAGGATACAATGAGAAGGCAGCAGTTTACAACCTGAAAGAACCTGACCTTGCTGGCATCCTGATCTTGGACTTCCAGCCTCCAGAACTGTGAGAAATAGATTCCTACAGTTTACAAGCCACCCAGTCTATGGCATATTTGTTATAGCCATTTGAATTAAGACAATAGCCCTATAAGACAATGATATAATAGTAACTTCAAAATTATAGATGAAGTTGCAGCATCCTTCAGTCTGTTTGTAAGTGGCAGAGCTGGGCTGCATACCCAGAACACCTAGGTGTTCCAGTTTTTGAGCCCACACACACCCATAGTGCTCTGCTGAACTTTTTTGACATCTAAGAACCCACAGAGTGCTTACTAGGTTTCTAGGTCTTACCTACAGCATCTCATTTCATTCTCACGCTAGCACTATGAGGAATATACTACAATTATTCTTATTTTTACAGATAAAGAAGCTGGCATTTGAAGAAATGAAGTTCCTTGTTCAAAGTCCTATAAACCAATGCAGGCAGGCTGACTCCAGGGTCCTTGCCTTTGACCCCTACAATAAACTGCCAGCTTCCTCTTCTTTTTTTTTTTAGGGCCACACCTGAGGCTAGGGGTCAAATCAGAGCTTCATTTGCCAGTCTACGCCACGACCATAGCAATGCTGGATCCAAGCCGCATCTGTGACCTCACCACAGTTGCGGCAACACCAGATCCTCAAAGCCACTGAGAGAGGCCGGGGATCAAACCCTCATCCTCACAGACAGTGTCAAGTTCTTAACCTGCTGAGCTGCAAAAAAAAAAAACCCTCCTGGCTGCTTCTTCTTGGTATTCATTTCTATGTTTTCCTAAAACTTCAGCAATGAAAGGGCTTTTCATTATGATTTTAATTAAATGTTCACCCTCCTGAATTTTCTTATATAAGAAGTTTTTTTGGAACACACTTATGCCTGTTTGTTTACATATTATCTATGGCTGCTTCTGCTACAACGGCAGAGTTGAGTAGTCAAGAGACAGACTGTATGACCTACAAACCCTAAAAATTCACTATGTGGCCTTTTATAGAAAAAGTTTGCTGACCCCTGATTTTAATCCTCAGCAAGCTTGTAAGGGTAACAAAGGAACTCGAATTCTGGTCTTCCAATCATTGATTTCTTGGAGGCAGTAAGTAGGTGAGAAATGAAGGATCGTGCCCCTAGGTACAGATGTAGGTGTAACACACTTGGGCCCTAAATCAGTAGCTAGCTCTCTCTCTTCTCAGATCAGATCAAACTGATAGAGATAGGGTAGGCACAGATGGTGGTAGAAGTTCCAATAGGGTCATAGATAGAGGGAAACCTACCTGGGAGATGTTGGGAGACCACTGTAAGTTCAGGAAAACCATCAGCACAAGGCAGGCTTGCTTTACTAGTGGAGGTGTGAGAATTACTTTAGGTCATTAGGTTCAGGGATGGGATGAGGCCTGCATTTAGGTTCAGACCAAGGGCTAGAGTTTGAGGACTGCCCTTCAGCTGATTTGAATACACACTTTACTGGATACTAAGGAGGAGCTAATTACTCCCAGAAAGGAAGAGGTGGTCTTTTCCGACCCCCACTCCCCTTGGATGATAAAAATGTGGCCCTTCGGATCCTCAGGGTAGAGCTTCCTTGCCTGCCTGCTTGCATTGCTCACAAGTGTCCTGTCTTAATAAATCTGTTTCTTGCCTATTACTTTGTCTCTCACTGAATTCCTTCTACTCGGAGGCATAAAGAACCTGAACCTTAGTGAGTCCAGACACAGGGTGAGTAATTCGAATGTAAAACCATGGGTTCAAGTCCCAATCTGGGTTTAGGCTGGGTTCGAGTTCCAGCACGTGGGTTCAAATCGAGTCCCAGCACATGGCTAGGTTCAGGCCATTAGTGCTGTCAGTTTCAAAGCTAGCAAAATCTAGAACAAATGGTGTGACTAGCAAGTTTTTTTCTTTAAACTATTCTATGAAAGCCTAGACAACCATAAAAGTAGCAATGAGTGACTCTAGGGTTTGTAAATTGCCAACATTAAAAGCACTTTGAGTAAAATAATCCTAAAAATTTGAAAGTCAAAAAAAAAAAAAAGCACTTTGAAAGACTTGGGTGTGTTCATAGGATAAAAAATTTGAGCAGACAAGTAAGAACTGAGAGTGTTTTGAAGAGCGTTCAAGTCATTTCAGAAGTTTCCCATCAAAACAGAAACTCCCTAAATGGAAAGGCACACACTTTAGAACTTAAGGAGTCTTTCTATACAGTGGGCCTTGGGGGCAATCCAGCTTAGGAGAGGGGTGGAATGATATTTGGCATCTTCTGAAATTTAAAGTGTGTGTGGGGGGGTTTGGAGGGCAACTAAAAAACAGATAATACAACCTCAAGACAGTGAAGCTGAGCTATAAGCAACTGAAAAACTGGAGCCAATCAGGTTTTATGCTAGACTGGTCTCTGCCTCCTTGGGCTGGGGATGTTCTTTTAAACAAACAAACAAAAAGATATTTAAGATCTCAAGTGAGAAGAAAAACATTTTGAGTATTTCTGTATATTTTACATATTACTATAGGTTGTCTTTGTGCATAATCTTACAAGATGTATTGTTGCTATCCCCAATTTACAGGTGAGAAAACAGGCTCAGAAAGACCAAAGAACTTGTTCAAGATTACACATCTAATTAGAACAATAAGAAAGACTTATGGTAGAGTAGTTTAGAGGATGGACTCCAAAACCAAAACGCTGGGATTTGTACTTCAACTCTGCCTCTTACCTTTGAGTAAATTACTTAACTTCTCTATGGCTCATCTTCTTCAGCTGTAAAGTAGGGATAATATTTGCACTCACCTTGGGCAGACTTCTTAAAATTATTTAAGAAGTAAATAATTAATTTGAACAGTGCTAACAACACTGTCTGGCAATATAGTGAGGATAATATAAGTGTTTACATTAAAATTATATGGTAGGCAGTATCCCGAGTACTTCTTATACATTATTTATGTAATCTAACAATAATCTGATAAGACAGGTACTCTCTCACATTATATGTGAAAAATCCAAGGCCCCAAACAAACAAGCAATTTTTTTCAAATTGTAAAGCCAAAGGGCAAGTGCAAATAGCCTAATTCCAGAGCTGACACTTTTATCTATGTCACTCTGCTGCCTTTACCTGGTGAGCAGCAGAGGTCTACCTACTTCCTGTACTCATGACCTAGATGTTTTATGTCTTGGCATCCTCCTTGGTGCTGCAGCTCTATTTGAGCACAGTCTCTATCACAGGAGACCCAAGTGGTCCCAAGCTTCAGACTCTGGCTCACCTCAAGGTCACCTGTCTCTTGTCTGGGTGTGCTCTGTGCCTGGACCTGAATCCAATGGCTTGCTCTTTGTCTACCCTCAATTCTGTGTCAGTTTTGTATTAACAAAGAGAGACTTTGCTCAGAATAGTTTCCAGCTGGGCCTTGTTAATGCCTTCAATATATTCTGAGAAGATTGTCCAGGAAGGAAATCTGGTCAAGAGGTTGTACAGTAAAGTAGAGAAGACATGGCAGTTGGAATCTAAGGATAAGGCTCAAGACCTGAGTAGTAATCTGCTCAGGCTGCCATAACAGGCTGGGTCACTTAAACAACATAAATCTATTTCTCATAGTTCTGGAGGCTGGAAGTCCAAGATCAAGGTGCTGTCAGGGCTAGTCTCTTCTGAGGCTTCTCTGCCATGTCTTCACATGATTTTCTCTTTGTGTCTATTTCCTAATCTTCTCTTCTTATGAGATTGCTAGTCAAATTAGGTCTCATCCATATGAACTTAATTTACCTTAACTATGTTTTTAAAGAGGGCCTGTCTTGGAATTCAGTCACATTCCAAGGTACTGGGTATTAGGACTTCAACATTTGGACTTTGGTGAGACACGATTCGGCTGTGGGAAGACAAAACCAAGCTCCATCGCTTTTTACCTATATGACTTTGGATAAGCCATATTACTGCTCCAGTCTTTAATTCCCCTTGATCTGTAAACTAGAACAAGAGAAACGCCTACCTTACCACAGGATTGCTGTATAATGTAAAGCAACTGTACCAACATTTGAACCTGCAAATTAATTTTGTCTCCCTAGACTATATAAAAAAGAGATAATGGTAACATATCTCTGGTGGAATATATTGTGTATAATGTCGGATTTTGGACATTGTACTTTAGCAGGAACATTGGCAAAGTGGCATAGCCAATTTGAAGGGTCTGGAATAGAGAACATGGAAGGAACTATTGAGTTACCAAGACATTAAGCCCAAAGAAGACAAGATGGAAAGGAAAGATACAGAGAGCCATCTTAAAATGCTTGTATACTATAACGGGGAAAAGGGGATGGAATTAGTCTGGTTTCAGAGAGGAGACCCAGTGATGAAAATGTATAGGGAGGAAGATCTGGGCCCACTAATAAGAGGAGTTTCTGGTAGAGCATCCAAAGTTGAAGTACTATTTCCTATCTCAGAAGGTATAAAATTCAGGTGGTATTTTGAACATCGTCTCTGTTAAACATGATGTTAAACAATTTCACATAGAGTGGAGTAGAGAGAACCAATCCTGCACTGGATGGGAGGCTGGAAGAGCTGGCTTCTAAATTCTCTACAATTTTGAGGTTCTATCTCCCATAAATTATATTGCCTATAAGAAAGGAAAATGTATGCAAGCAAATTTTAGTTCATGGAGTTATCTTGGAAACAGAGATGCTCATGAAACTTACTGCAAAATATAAGTTTCTTATAAGGCACTGGGACTAGGAACTAAAGCATTTTTGAGGATAGAAGCAATTTCTCTCTCTCCTTTACTGTGTGTGGCTCTCAAACTTCCCTCTTTACACCAGATTATAGCTCACATTTCAAGTCCAGCATACTCAGCCAATTGGCTAGAGCTCCTGGCTTTCAAGTCTAAAGGAACTCAGCTTGAGTAGAATGTGCATACTTGGTTCAGGGAGCTATGGCAAGGGCAGGCTGGAATGGATAGGTTCCAGGCTCAGGCAGCTGTTGTGACCCATCCTTATAAGAGTAGATCAAAGCTTTCAGAACACGGGACTGGGTAGCTGCTTTAAATCATGTTTACACAAGGATTTCTCAAATACCTGGATAGAGAATTTTGACGTCATCTTTCCACAGAAATTCTGACTCCATAGGTATTGGATAGGGTCTGGAAATCTATATATTTTTGAATTGCTCTTCTGAGTGATTCTAACATAAACCACTATACTATATTGTGATTCTGTCCTTCACGCTGCTAACTTCCCCTTTCCTCAATCAAAACACACACTACTTGTGGGGAAAAGGGAATACTTCTAACATTGCTGATGGGAATGTAAAATGGTACAGCCAATGTGAAGAACAGTATGGAGGTTCCTTAAAAAACTAAAAATAGAGATGCCATGTGATCTAGCAATCCCACTCCTGGGCATACATATGGAAAAGATGAAAACTCTAATTCAAAAAGATACATGCATCCCGGTGTTCATTGCAACACTATATACAATAGCCAAGCCATGGTAACAACCTAAATGTCCATTGATGGAGGAATGGATAAAGAAGACGTGATATATAGACACAATGGAATATTACTCAGCAATAAAAAAGAATGAAATAATGCCACTTGCACAACATGGATGGACCTAAAGATTATCACACTAAGTAAGTCGGTCAGAGAAAAACAAATATCACATGATACCACTCATATGTGGAATCTAGAGAAATGATGCCAATGAAATTATTTACAAACAGAAATAGATTCACATACATAGAAAACAAACTAATGGTTACTAGAGGAAAAGGGGTGGGGAGGGATAAATTGGGGAATTTGGGATTAACAGATATATACTATTACATATAAGATAAATAATCAACAAGGACCTACTATATAGCATTCAATATCTTGTAAAACCCATAGTGGAAAAAAATCTGGAAAAGAATTTGTGTATATAAATATAAAACTGACTCACTCTGCTGTATACCTGAAACACTTATAAATCAATCAACCATACTTCAGTTAAAAAGTAAACACACACACACACACACCCTTACCTCATCGGAACATATTTGTACCTCTCATACAACATCTATCATGTTATACTTACTCTAATTTTGTCTTATACCCCCCAATTTAGTTATGTATTCCTGGGGGCACAGATAATTTCTTCCAGATCTTGCCAATTGCTACAGCATTTACCACAGTGTCAGCGCAGCACTGATTTCCCATCAAATCAATACGGTTCTGAGAACCTACAATAAGTGACATTAATAAGATGTTTTCTATCTCTCCAACCCAGGCAGGGAAATCCACTCAGAAAATGCCTAATTGTTCTGTGATTCGACGTAGCTGGGTAGTCAGGCTGGGATGAGGGTGATTAATTACAAGCAGCATGCTGTGCTGCCCCAGAGGCTGGTAGCCTATGTTACATAGTCAATTAGCTACCAGACACAATCATCCAGGTTGTTATTTATTACCGGGTATGTCTGAGCACTGAATCCTGTGAGGCAGAGAACAAGTGAGGGGCTCTGTCACCATGGGCCTCCAGGCAGAAAAACCAGAGAACTTGGTGGGGGTAAGGGAGCACCAGGGACCTTTGAACAGGGACCATTCTTTCCAAGTCAGGCAGCTGGAGAGGTTCCAGGTGCTTCCACCCACAGCTCTCAATACACAAGATGAGGAGGAGCTAAACAAATTCAGTTCAATCAGGGTGTGCAAGACACTAGAAAGGCCCCGGGGTAGAGAAATTAGAAAATAAAAAGATCCATACAGCATGAGAAGTCTACAAACTGGTGGGTGAGGAAGAGGATTGCACTAGAGAAAAGAAAGATGACAACAAAATATTTTCTTTTCTTTTCTTTTTGCTTTTTAGGGCTGCAACTGGGGCATGCAGAAGTTCCCAGGCTACAGGTCACCTCAGAGCTACAGCTGCTGGCTTACGCCACAGCCATAGCAACACAGGATCCGAGCCGCATCTGTGACCTACACCACAGCTCATGGCAATGCCAGGTCCTTAGCCCACTGAGCGAGGCCAGGGATCAAACCCACACCCTCATGGATACTAGTGAGGCTTGTTTCTGAGGAGCCACAACGGGAACTCCAACAAATGCTTTAAGTAGTTCTCCCTGGCCTCAGTAGATGGGTTATAGATGAGAAATCAAAAGATAGTTTATGAGTGGTATGGATCATCATTGTTGGCAGGCAAAAAAATATCACTTTTGATAACGGTAATATAGTAGGAGGTGGAATGTCAGGCAGACCTGGAAGGTAAAAGGAAGAGCATTGCAGGGAAAAGGGGAAAAAAAGGAAGCTTAAGCTTTGTGGATACCTCTTCTCAGAACTGTACTTGACATTGTTGAAAGACAGTGCTACATAGTGGAAATGCCATGGATATTGGGACCAGATTCAATCTGACTTTGAAAATAGTGGGTTCTGCCACTTATCTTGGGCTAATTTCTTAACCCATCTGGGGCTGTTTCCTAATCTGTGAAAAGGGAAAAAGATATTTATCGCAATGTGCGGTTATGAAGATAGATTGAGATAATCATGTGTGTGGAACACCTGGCTGGTTCTCAAAAAGTGATAATTTGTGTTATTTTATTGCAGTTCAAAACAGACCTAAGAAGCTGGCTTATCCATTCCATAGATGAGAATGAGGGAAATGATGTAATTTATCCATGAATACAAACTGCTAGATGGCAGAGTTGAAATTTAAACTCCTGTTTGACTCTGAAGTGCATGCCTTTCCCAGTACACTTTAAAGAGAATGGGGAAACATGGGGTGTATTTAAGGGAAAATAAGAACAAAATTTTATTTATAAGTGAAAGTTCATAGAAAGAAGTGTGCTTACATGAGCGAAAAAGTCCAGGATGAAACTCACCATTGGCTTCAATGGCTCTGAGCTCCCCGCCCACCTCTGCCCTCCTCTCCTGGACTTCTTCCTCTGGCCTTGCTTCCACTGGCTTCGGTTTCTCCCTAGCATCCTTATACCTGAGGTCTAAGGCAGCATGGCAATACCTTCGAGAATTTTTCCCTCTTCTTAATAAACTAAGCAGAGCCCCAAGTAGAATTTTTCAGACCTCAGCGACTAAAAACCCAACTCTGTAATGTCACACTCTATAGCCTTTTTTCTCTGCAAGGGGATCCCACACCAACAGAGAAGCAAGGATAGACATAAGAACAAATTTACAAAATGCTTGAAGACCGACAGCTCTCCTTTTATCCTGGAGACAACATCCAGTTCCTTAGGCTAGATTCCCACCATTTTGATGAATTATCTTTCTAGTGTCCACGATAATTGCTGATTTGCAATTTTGCTCCAAATAAGCCCCACCTATCCACACTTCCACATGAAATCTGTGCCCACTGGTATTTGACCCTATGAACTGGAAGTGAGTTTCTCTCTAGGAGGCTCTTCAACTTCCAAGTAATTTATCATGGTATAGATGCCGTGATAAGGTGGTAACACAGGTCCACTTTCTAGTAACTCCTGAATATCAGTTCCCGTGTAGGTGTTGGAATATTATTACTTGTTGCAATATTATTACTACTGTTACTATTTTAGGTGCTAGCTCTGTAAGCCAATTTTCTTAGCCAGGAAGCCCAGATTCTTCTTTTTCTTCTTTCTCTTCCCTTCCTCATCTTTACCCAGTTCCTCATCCTTCTTTTTCTTTTAAAATAGGAGTAACTGTATCACTGAGTCATCCAGAAAGAAATCCCTGCCATTTCCTCCAAAATTATAATGTTAATGTAGGGCTAAACACTCAGTCCCTAAACCTGGTCTTAAACTTAGAACTAAATTCTCAAGAAGTGTTTCTTGGGCCTTGAGCACTCTTACATGGGGATGATGATGAGAGACTCTTCTGTTGGAGCAATGGTTCTCAAAGTCTAGCATGCTTTGGAATTACTCAGTTTCTAAAATGTCTACCATGGTGATGTTGATGCTGCTGGCCTGGGACCACTTTGAGAACCAATTTATTAGAATACCTCTTTACTTCTGCATTGCTGAAGTTTAGTCAACTGTATTAGAATTCTGGGACGCTCTCCGCTCTCCCTTCTGCTGACCTTCTGTTCTTAATTAGGACCAGGAATGGTCTCTAGTTGGCTTTTTGTGACACCGATTTTTCCAAATGGTGAAAACAATCTCCCACTGAGAGTCAGCACAAATGGTACCAAAGAGTGACTCTATTTAGGTATGCTCCAAGATAGGCTGACTTCCTAACCTGAAAAGAAAGCTCATTTAAGTTCAAAAGCGGAGAATGTCAAGTGTGTAAATTATATGGAAATCTTGCACAACAGGGAAAGTCAATATGGAAATACTATTAGAAGTATCATGTTTCTTTTTCCTTTGGGTTATAATGTGAAAAAGAGGACTTTCACTTACTCGGGCCACTTCATGTTTATTGTTTAACAACCCTCTCCCCTGATGCCTTTTTTATGCATGCATAAGCTCACATGGCCAAAGGCTAGATGTGAATTCTCATTATCAAGTGATCTGTATATTCGATTTTTTTTAAATATAGTTGAAAATTCTGACTTGGCTCAGAAAAGAGAGTTAGTCAGAGGAAAGTGATTTTCTTCCACTTTACTCAGAGGCTAATATAAAACTATAATTGGTTTCCTCACGAAAGGATTTCACTCAAGGGTTAGTTCTCTTGAGTAGGGTCCTTTGAGCAGGGCTTCCAATCAGGACACAGGGCCTGGGGCAACCACAGGCAGTTTAAGGCTCTAAGACAGTGTTTCTTACCATAGCAGACATTACAGTAATAAGTGAGATGTGTTTAAGAATCAAATATATTTGGCAAATTCTGGAATAAACAGTTAAACAAGCTTATTATAGGACTTTTCAGAATCCTTATCTCAGTGGTATTCATCATGGATCTCTTAGAAGCAGAAGGGATAATTCTGCAGAAGTCTCATAAATTTAATTTTTGAGTAGGCAATACAGTCATATGGTTTCAACTTCGAAACTATAAAAGGGTATACACTGAAAGAATCTTTTTTTCACTATCCAGTTCATCTTTCCAGAAGTAAGGTTATTATTTTCTTGTATAACCTTCTAGAAATACTTCAATCATGTAGCAAATACATAGATTTCTTCTATTTCTAAACAAATAGTATATCATAAATACCAGTGTATAACAAATTTTTCTTTTACCAAACATTTTCCATATTAGTACATTAAAAAGAATCCTTATATTTTAATGACACTAGCATACCATTTCATGAGTGTACCAGTTCTTTCATGAATATACATATTTTTTTAATTTTAAGTTATTAGAAATATTGCTGCAATATATAATCTCATATATAGGTATTTTTACATATGTGAGACAAATTCCCAAAAGTGAAATCCTCACATCAATGTATATAAAATACAGGCTGTATGAGAATGCAATATCAAATTTTTGGAGATACGCCAAAATGATAGGTGAAGAATGGGGGGGTTGGTATAGCAATAATTTCCATTTTTCTTATTAAAAATGGTATTGAGGGAATTCCCATTGTGACACAGCAGAAACAAATCCAACTAGTGTCCATGAGGATGTGGGTTCGACTCCTGGCCTTGCTCAGTGGGTAAGGATCTTGCATTGTCTGTGAGAAAGACAAGTGGTGTAGGTCACAGATGTGGCTCAGATCCCACATTGCTGTGGCTGTGGCATAGGCTGGCAGCTGTAGCTCCAATTCGACCCCTAGTCTGGGAACTTCCATAGGCTGGGGTGTGGACCTAAAAAGCAATATATCTATCTATATAACATTTTTCATAATTTGAGTTGTTTGCATTTATTTTCTGTGATTTCTTCATGAACTTTGCCCTTCTGCTAGATTGTTGGTCTGTTTTTATTGATTTTTAATTGCTCTTAATTGTTATAAGAAATTAGCCCTTTGTTATATGAGTTGAAAATATTTTTCCCCAATTTTTTGCCTTTTATCTTTGATTCTGGTGCTTCTTTGCCATAGGGTTTTATAAATGCAAACAAAATTATTATTGTCTTTTTAAAGACCCTAGACTTTTAAAATCATAGTTTAAAAGCTTTTTCTACTGTGAAATTGTAAAATAATTCTTCTATAGTTTCTTTTGGTATTTTTAAGGTCTCATTCTTACATTTAAATAGTTGATTCTTTTAAAATTTATACTGGGATAAAATATGGTTTATACATCCATTTTTTTCCCAGTTGGTTAACCAATTGTTCCAACAATTATTGAATAATTCATCTTGCCTCTAATGATTTGAAATACCACTTTTTATTATTTATTAATTTCCTGTGAGTATTTAGGCCTATCTCCAAACTTTTGTTATATGAATTGCTTTCCATTCATGTATCAGTAGCACACTTTTAATTATTAAGGCTTTAAATAGTACGCTTTAATACCTGGTAGGCTTGTTCCCTTTTTACTCTTCTATTTCAAAATTTTCCTGACTATACATTTTTGTTTATTTTTACAATGAACTTTGGAACCAGCTTGTCTGATTTAAAAAAAATTCCAATTGGTATATCTATGGGATTGTTTTAATCTTATGGATTACCTACTGAGATTTGACCTCCTTTTGAGGTTGCAGCTTCCTTTCCAACAATATGGAATTTTTTTTTCATTTGTTTAAGCCTTTCTGAATCCCTCAAAATAGTTTAAAATTTTTTATAATATAGATCTCACATATTCCTTGTTAAGTTTATTTCTAGAAATTTCATCTTTTGTTGCTATTGTAAATGGGGTCTTTTCTGCTATTACTCTGAGGCTTTTTTTGAAGAGAATATTTATGGGACTACTGGTCTGTAGGGCCACTTTGGGAAATTCTACTTGACTTTGTGCATCCTCTGTGCTCTAAGTGTCCTGGATGGGAAAATTATAGATCCACAGAACATCCAGAGATCATGTGAGTAAGGGGAGGAGAAAGACCATTCTTTTGCCTTTGAAAAAGTTGGCCCCATTCCGTGTTGTATAGGAGCACTCAGAGAATGTTTGAACTAGAAGAATGCTAAAAGATCAGGCAATTAAATCCTCTCATATGGCGATGAGAAAAAAAATTATCAGAAATTTTTAAATGACCTACTGAGGTTGGTCAGAGCCTAGGTTCTGGTCCATAGCTGTGAATGTCTGGAGCTTCCTTCCTTAGTTTCCTTGACACCAGTAATAGACAACACTCTTATTCCATCTTGAATTTCTTTATGATATCCTGAGGGTTTGAGGGAATGTACACAAGACTTATTTTGCCCTAGTTATGTGCCAGACATTGCATCACTTACTGCACCTACACTGTATTTTTGACAATACACCTTCCCCTCTCCTGGACCTGGCAATCCTGATTGACCTGACTTTCTATTCTGGTAGACCTATTATCTCTTTTCTTGACCTAGGCAAATGATTGGGTCAATTTGTCATTGCACTTGTAGTTAAAGCTTGGTTGTTGGGTGTGTGTGAGCTTGTCATTGCACTTGTAGTTAAAGCTTGGTTGTTGGGTGTGTGTGAGCCATGGCTAAGGTGCAATAGGGACCTGAAATGAGCTCTCCTATCTAAAGGGGTTCAGACAATGAGGAGTTGCTTCTCTCACAGAATAGGAGCAGGGTCTAGAACCCTGCTTATGCTGCTCCTTCCTTGATCTCCCAGCCCTCCTCATTCAGGTAATAGGGCTTAACTGTGGAAAATTTTTAAGCCTGATTTGGATTATTGATTCTGCATACTTTCTTTGACTTTCATGATGTTCTCCTTCCTAGTCAATCAGGAGTTAAGCACAGTTTACCATCAAGGTTCTTTTAGGGATAACAATCATGCCGATAAGCTTTTTCCATACAACCTGGTGGAAGGAGCACTGACTTGGGTAAGCAAAAGGACTGGACTGATGTTTTGCCCTTATGGCCTCTAGTTGCATGATCACCTAAACTCTCAGGCTTGTTTCTTCCTCCCATCAATAGGAGATTGAGTAAATGAACTGTGGTGAAGTATTATTCAGCAAATTATAAGAATTATGGTGATAATGCAAAAATCTGGATGACCCTTAACAATATACTTTTTGTGTTTGTTTACTTTGTTCATTTTGAAGTCAAATCAAACTTACAGGAAAGTTGTAAGCACAATCCAAATTCCTTTTTTCTCTGATACCATTTAAAAAGAAGTTGCCATTCTGATAATCTATCACCTTTTACTACTTTAGGGTATATTTTTTATGTACAAGGGCGTTTTCTTACATTACCACAGTACAACCATCAAATCAAGAAATTGCAATAAAATTTGACCACCATGTAATCCTCAAACCCCATTTAAGTCTCATCAATTGTTCCAAAATGCCTTTTAGAGCAGTAGAGTCTAGTTCAGAAGCATATATTACATTTAGTTGTCATGTCCTTTTAGTCTCCTTCATCCGGAATAGTTCTTCAATTTTTCTTTAACTTTTATGACCTTTGTACTTTTGAAGAATATGGCAGAGTTATTTCATAGAAAATCCCTCAAGTCAGTTTTTCTGATGTTTTCTCATGATTAGATTCAGGTTATGTATCTTTGGCAAGAATATCCCAGAAGCAATGCTGTACTCTTTTCATTGCATTCTATCAAGCACATGATTTTGATTTGTCCCATTGCTGATGAAGTTCACTTTGATCCCTTGATTAAGACGATGTCTGCCAGGCTTCTCTGCTGTGAAGTTGCTTTTTTCCCTTTAGCAGTATAATTTTAAGTAAAAATAGTAAGTCCAGAAATTTTAAACAGTTTATGTCATTTTATAAAGTTAATAATAACTAATTTAAAAAAATGCTTAGGGTTTTATCTTTTATTAAGATAAAACCACATAAAAAAGAAAGCAGAAGAATAATGAACGTAAAATTCAGGTTAGAAACCACATTAGACGAGAAGGTGAAGATGAGAGGGGACGGAGTGCACAAGCTTATATAAGTTATTGCCAAGTTCCTAGTGTTTGTTTGGGGTGGTAGGCTCAGAGAGACTTATTATATTATTAGAAACAAAGTAAGAGGTAGAAGGTGATGCTTAGACCAATGGTACAAGTGAATCAAGAACCACTGATTATGATTAATTCAATTCTATGCACGTAAGGTCCAATTTTTAAAAGCTAAAGATTGTTTGATAGGAAGTAAAGAGATATTGAAGAGTGGAAGAGAGGAACTTCCACATTCACTCTAAAACCCACTGCCTTCAGCCCCAGCAACAGTGAGGGTGCTTATATGAAGGAAGCCAACCACTCCACATCCTTCTACTACCGTAGCCATAGCTGATTGGTTGGAGCGCAGAGAACAGATGGTACAGACCTAGGAAAGCCACGAAAGCTTAGAGTGTTTTGATAATAAAATCTAGGAAAATTCTCTTTCCTGGAGCAATTTTGCATGCTTAGAACTTTTGCATGTTTCCATCTTCATTTCCATTTGCAAGAACACATATGGACTTCACAGTCCTCTACCTCATCCAGGCCTTGGCTCTTGCATGTATGGGTTTGGCATAGTTGACACTGGCAGACCTTTACTGGAAAGAGTCCTGGGTTCTAATCCCACTTGCATCTTTGCTTAGTGACATAAGGCAAATTGCTTCTCTGCCACAGGCCTCAATTTATCTGGCTGGGATTATACACCCTTTTCTTTACTCCAGAGTTTCCGATTTATTAGGTGTAGGTAGAGCCCGAGCAGGTATATTTTGAAAAAGCTACTCAGATATGAATCAATGTACTTATTGATCTCTACATCTCATTTGCACTCCAAATGGTCTTACTTCAATGCCATGGTGCTTTTGTTTTTCTGGTTGTTCCACTCTGTGGTAGTTGTCCATTGAGTTGAGTTTTTTTCTGGAAAGTGACCACACTCCACAGAAGTTGGCAGCCATATGTCTTCCCTGTGACTCTCACCCTTGACTGTAGCCAATTTGTCTAGGGGTTATCACCTGACTCAAAACAGGTCAATTATAGACTCTTTTCTGGAAATTTGGAATTGGGACAAAAATATCCTTGTCTCGGTCTTGGGCATTCTCTTGAGTCCCAATGGAGATTTCTGCAACAGTAAGTTTGGGTAACGGAAAAGTTTTAGAATGAAGCTGATACACCAAAAAGAGGAGAGATAGGAAGTGAGATGTGTACACTGACTTCTCAATTGTTTTGATTTCTTGGTTTTAGTCCTTCAGTATGTCTGATTTTCTCCATGCCCTTATGTGATGGTTAATTTTAAGTGTCAACTTGACTGGGCTAAAGGATGCCCAGAGAGCTGGTAAATCATTATTTCTAGGTATGTCTTTGAAGGTGTCTCCAGAATCATTTGAGTCAGTAGACTGAGTAAAGAAGATCATCCTTCTTTTTTACATGGATGGCCATCATCCAATCCACTAAAGGGCTAAAGGGAACAAAATGGTGAAGGAAGGACAAATTCACCCTCTTTGCTTGAGTTGAGACATATATTTTCTCCTGCTCTTGGACATTGGCACTTGAGTTCTTGACTTTCAGACTCAAACTGGGACTTATACCATCAGCCCCAAGATTCTCAGGCCATTGGGTTTGGAATCAAGTTACAACACTGGCCTTCCTGATTTTCCAGCTTGAAAACAGCAGACTCTGGGGCTTCTTGGTCTCCAAAACCACATGAGCCAATTCCTGTAATAATCTTTACATGTATATATTCTATTGGTTTTTTTCTCCAGAAAAACATGCTGACTAATACACTTTGAGTAGATGAGATGATGAAATAATATCTCCTTTATTTTGCTTAATTTGCCTTTTTTTTTTTTTGAGATAATTGGCATGGTAATCTACTCTCTCCTGCCCACTGCCTACCTCATCCTCTTTCATTGTGGACTATAAGAACCTTGTTATGGGTTGACAAATTATAGACTGAACTGGCAATAGGTAGAAAAAGAGCTGTTAAACTAGAGGGTGGAAGTAGGAAAGTTATGGGATGTAAAAGTGAGCTAAAGTTCTTAGCTTGCCAGAAGGAGATAAATACTTATTAATTCTAAATTATAGAAAAATATATTTGAATATATATATTAAAATTTTCAGAGGGACCAGTGGACAGTTGAATATAAATATGTATTTCTTTAAGATAATTGGAGTAACACAAAATGGGCAGAGAGAACTACAGACTTTTTAATATTATAGATCTCCCCACTAGAAAAACAAAACAAAAAACAGGAAGTCACCCTCAATGAAAAGAATTATGATGTTAAATAAATAATGAGAATGCCACCTTTGTCCTACCAAATTGACAAACAAATAAAGATTACACTATCTAGTATTGTCAAGGGTATGGAGAAATAAACTCGATGTGAACTTCTGGTGTGAATATCTATTGCTACAATCTTTCTAAAACGGAATTAGGCAACGTAAGCCAAAATTGTGATTCACCGAATCTTTGATTTTTTTTTTTTTTGTCTTTTTGCCTTTTCTAGGGCTGCTCCCGTGGCATATGGAGGTTCCCAGGCTAGGGGTCTAACAGGAGCTATAGCTGCCAGCCTTCACCACAGCCACAGCAAGGGATCCGAGCCATGTCTGCAACCTACACCACTGCTCACCACAATGCTGGATCTTTAACCCACTGAGCAAGGCCAGGTATCGAACCCGCAACCTCATGGTTCCTAGTCGGATTCGTTAACCACTGAGCCACGACGGGAACTCCTAGATGTATTATTATTATTACCCCTATTTCAAAGACACTAAAACTAAAACCAGCAAGGTTAAGAAACTTGCCCAAGGCCATTTATTCCCAAGTTGGCCTAGAACCAGGAGGTGGGGATCTGATTGTACCTGAAGCCAAAGCCTCATTATCTTGGCATGAATTAACCATGTTTAGGCCCAGTAGGGATCTTGAGTGAGTTCAGCTCTCTGGTAGAGCTCAAAAATCAGGTTTCTGCCAAGATTACCCAGGTAGAGATAGTTCATCAGTAGGAGGATATGGAAGAGTGAAACTTGAGAAAGTAGTCTGTGCTGGAGGCACAAGAATAGGGATTATCAGCAAATGAGTGGTAATTGAAGGAAGTCTGATGAGTGAAAGGGATTATTTAAAGAAAGGGAATTGAGTTCCTGTCGTGGTGCAGCAGTTAATGAATCTGACTAGAAACCATGAGGTTGTGGGTTCAATCCCTGGCCTTGCTCAGTGGGTTAAGGATCTGGCATTGCTGTGAGCTGTGATGTAGGTCGCAGACACGGCTTGGATCTGGCGTTGCTGTGGCTGTGGCATAGGCCAGCAGCTGTAGCTCTGATTAGATCCCTAGCCTGGGAACCTCTATATGCTGCGAGTGCAGCCCTAAAAAGCAAAGATAAAAAAATAAAGAAAGGGAGTTGAAAGGAGATGAGTAGATGTGAGAATATCAAAGTGGAAGAAGCTTGGGGACCTCGGAGGATGTCAACATTTGCGGGTCTGGTAGAGGAAGACAGACCTCTCAAGGAGACAGAAAAGGAGCATTCAGAGAGGAAGGAAGCCTCCTATTAGTCAGTTCATGGAGGCCAAAAATAAGATACCTTTAAGAAGGAGAGAGAACATTAGGGTCAGAGGCTGCAATGGTACAAGGTGAGAGTAAAGGTGCAGAGTATCCATTAGTTTTAGCAGTCAGGAGGCTGATGTTGACTTTGGTAAGAGCAGTTGGAGAAGAAGACCACAAGCTGGCCTTAGAGTGATCATGAGGTGAGAACTGGGACCCTGTAAGCACAGACCACTCTTTGATGAAGATGGTTGATACAAGTTTATCAGGCAGGAACCACTCAGGGAGACACAGTCATTGTGAGTACCATGGAAATTATTACAGGAGTGAGTCCCTATACAAATGTGGGAGGAGCTAGGGAAGAAGGGAGTTGGAGGGTCTGAGAGGCAGTCACTAAAAAAACTGCCAAAGCACCAGTGCATGCGGACAAGTTGGAACTAGCAGGGCAATCTCAGAAGCAGGTCTGATTGCTTCTAAGTGGAGAGTTCTGTAGAAACTGCTTCCTCTGGGATCTGCTGGTGGGCCTGGGGGAGTTGTTGGTCAGCAGGGCTAGCAGCCACTAGGCACTTCTGCACCTATTCTATCGTCACCATGTCTAACTATGGTGACCTTCTGATTCACCTCTGCCTTCCAAATTTGGTGCCAGTTCTTAGACAGGAAAATAATGACCAAAGCCATATGAGGAAGAATATCTTGGGAAACATGGCCTTAGCCAAGTTGACAAGGCCCAGTCCAGCATGGAAAGGGAAGAAATATAAATGGAGGTAGGTTTGCTTTAGTGGAGGACACTTGAGAATGCTGCAGAGGGCAAAGTTGTAGCATTGAGGTGATGGCTCAAAAGGGGCATGAAGGGGTGCAATCCAAGACACATGTGAAAAGATTAGTCAATCACGGGAGGATGGACTCAATTCTCAGAAGAAGGAAAGGTGCCAAGGATACCTGTAGCCATTAATACCTTCATAGGGAGAAGGGAGGGAGCCCTTACTGTGTAGGGGAATAGAGTAAATTAAACCAACACGGACAATAGTGACTAGTAAGCAAAGCCAAGGCCTTGGAATTTTTCTGGAGGCCAGGATAGTGAATGGCGTGGCTCTAAAATGGACCATATAGCTAAAAAGCACATGAACACAGACTGAGTAATTGAATAAAGGCTGAGAGTTTGGTTGCTAAGAGCAACATGGACAAGGAAAAGCAATTTCCACTGATCTGGGAAAAGAGCTTTTGCAGTGCAAGGTGTGATTCAGTGCATGGAGCTGCATCTTTGTCATGTCTGTGACCAGCGCAATGCTCTATTTGTATTTGATGAATTGAGGTGAAAAGGTGGCAATAAGGAACTACGAAGAAAGGGACTAGCATGGAGATCTTCTAATACAGCCCACTTGAGTTTATAATTACATTTAGACTGGTATGTAAAGCAATCTCTCAACCTCAGTAAAACTGACATTTTAGACTGAATAATTCTTTGTTATAGGGAGCTGTCTTCTACATTGTAGAATGTTTAGCATCCTTGTAGAATGTTTAGCAACATCTCTGTCCTATACATTGTAGAATGTTTAGCAACATACACCCAGTGCCAGGAGTAGTCCTCTAGTTTTAACAACCGAAAACTTTTCAGATATTGCTAAATGTCCCCTGGAGGGCAAAATCACCCCTTGTTGAAAACTACTAATTTAGAGGAAAGAAGCCAACCTTTTTCCATTTTGTTAAACTAAACTTCCACTGTACTAGGAGGGATTTGGGGTGGAGATCAATAGGGCTTTCCTGAAATTAGGAAACAACCTACATAGGTCCAAAGAAGATTAGCCAAATTACTCATGGTATGCCTATATAAAGAACAATCACATAGCCCTTAAAAATAATGGTGTAAAAATATATGAACATAGAAATGTGCTCCAGGTTAATTTTTCTAAAAGCGTGTAAATGTATATATTTAGCCTAGGCAAAAATGTGTAAGAGGATATACATAAAGATGTTAGCAGTGAAGGTCTTAGGAAGAGAATAGGCTTTTCCTTTCTTCCTTTGTTTCTGAATTTTATATAAGAATATACAGTTTTTTAAAAGGTGGATATTGGAGGAAATGGATATGCTATTATAGGCCAAAAGAGTGGGTATTTGCTTGTTTGTATTTGTTTGGTTTATTTTTAGTCCTGAAGTTATATGCCAAAGAGGTGCCATAATTTTTCCTTTGGTATGGCTTCTTTAGTGTGTGCATTTTTCTGGTAAAATCGAACAAAGTTTAACTGAAGGCTAGAGAATGAGTAAACTGGGCTTTTTCTTCAACCCCCTTCTTCCATGAAACAGTTCAGGTAAGGGAACCTCTCCAAAGAGTCTGAAAGAAAGTGTACCCAATAAAATGGCCTGGAAGACCCTCTCTCTGCTGATGACCCAATAGGGAAAGGCAGCCCCAGGCTTCTCTTTGGGATCATTCATTCTTTGGTTTAAATTGACTGAAGGCCTTTTGATGTGACAGCCACTTATTGGACTGCATGCCTATCTTTAATTACCCACTGGCTCCAGCAAGCAGCTCTTTCTCTTCCCCACAGGCCATAACCCTGAGGAAGCAAAGCATTCAGGCTTTAGTGAGTCAGCCCTAAGAACAAAATGAGGGGAGGGCAGCTGCTTTGGGTGATCCTGGGTGCCTGAAGCCAGTCAAGCTGTGGGCAGCTAGGGTGCATGTACCTCTCCTGCAGCCCTTTTGTTTGAGGAGCTCAGAGTGAGGGCCAGAAGGGGAGGTAGAGGAAGTGAAGAAACCTTTCAAAAGCAACATAAGTGATTTCTCCTTGTGTATTTATAAAGACAAGTTTTTAAAAGTGAGATTTGTTTGACAGTGAGTCATCCCCAACATTTGATGGATATGATTCAGATGACCTTCCCTGACAACATATTCTGAAAATACAGGCTAAAGTTTCCTGATTGTTCAGAAACCCTCAAAGAGTTCTAAAAGGCAACATTATCAGCCTGGTTTTTAATCATCTATTTGGGGGGGGGGTGTTATTGATAAGTTAAAAGCAAATAATAACAACCCTTGACTCTTCTGGGAGGACTTGATGCTTACCCGGGATGGGTAATAACTGAGTTGCCATCAGATACAGAGCATAGAAATGAAGTCGAATTTGAGAGTCTTGAATTCTAAAAATTCCTCAATGATCAGCAGGGTGACCTGACTGTGAACAAGACACTTTACCAACCTCATATGTAACATGATGGTAGAGTTAGACTACAGGGTGTTAAAGTCTCCATCAGGCATCCATGATAGCCCAACAGTCATCAAGGTTAAATGTCCATCCTCTGTGAAGTCTCAGCATCTTGTGTTTATCCCTGTAATAATACTGCTCGCAGAATATTATCATTGCCTCTCTGGTCCATTAAGTCCTCATTAGACTGTAGACAGAATCCCTGCCTCACTCATCCTGTATTCCAAGAACCTGGAACATTGTCTATATGTAACACATAATCAACACATATTTGTTGAATGAAAGTATGACTGATCTTAAGAGTTTCCCAGTTCCAGCTTCCAGTCTCATTCTTTTGCTTTCTATTATTTCCCTAGCCTTCTCACTGGGTCTAAAGTAGAAACTTTGACTCAACCTTTGAGTCACTCTGGGGAATCAGCTACCCTAGACACTTTGAGGTGTTCACTCTGTTCTTCATGACCATTGCTGTGACCATGGGAATGTTCTTCTCAGATGTTCACCTATGAGAGTATGGTCAACCTGCTGAGCTTTGTAATGCATTGCCATGTTTTCTAAGACCACTCACCCAAAGGCTAATTCTAGCCAATGACTGAGTCCAACAGGGACTCTTTACCTCTTCCTGGTAGGCATAGGTTTCCCCTGATGAGCAAATTTGGCATGAGTGGTATTGCTGAACTCTCCCTGGAACTTCAAACTTGGACTTAGAAGCAGTCTAAGACACTTTTCTCTTCCTTCCCTCCTTCCCTTCTTCCTTCCTTCCTTCCTTCCTTCCTTTCTTTCTTCTTTTCTTCTCTTCACTTGGGGTCATATTTACATCTGATGACTCTCCCCAGGCTCCTTTACCATTATATCTCACAAACATTTCACATAATATATTTTTTCCAATTTAATCTTATCTTGGCATCTACTTCTTGCTGGACTAACACAGCCATTTTCTCTGAAAGTTTCCTCTACACCATTGGATGGACCCCAAGTGTTTTCTTTGCTTTCCCTTTTTTTTTCTTTTTTTCTTTTTTTAGGGCCGCACCGGCAGCATATGGAAGTTCCCAGGCTAGGGGTCAAATCGGAGCAGTTGCCAGTGTAGCCGCTGGCCTACACCACAGCCACAGCAACTCTGGATCCAAGCCATGTCTGCGACCTACACCACAGTTCATGGCAACACCAGATCCTTAACCCCCGAGAGAGGCCAGTGGTCAAACCCTCAACCTCATGATTACTAGTAGGATTCGTTTCCGTTGTGCCCCAACAGGAACTCCCCAAGTGTTTTCTTTGTCTTTCACCCCTCTCCTAGCAAAAATGGACAAGGGGTAACCTAATCACATTTTCTTTTCAAAGAATTTGGAATTGGTAATAAGTTAGTCTCTGTGCATGGCTGTAACTGAGAGTAACAAATGGTAGCCATAGCCGTCTTCTAATCATTATAAACTTGAAGAAGCAGAGAAAGCCAGTCTGGAGAGAAAGAAACCACAAACTCAGAGAACTAAAGATACTATTACCTGGGACCTGATAACATTTCTCTCTCTTGGTTCAGACCCCCAGAAGTTTTGTCATCCTTAACTTCTGCAAAATACTTTAGTATCTATCCAATACATTCCATTTTTTGGCTTAAGCTAATTTAAAAATGAATTCAGTTGCTTATAATCAGAAGAAGCTAGGCTGCAAGTCAGTACTCATACCCAATAAACTTTCAATAATGAAATAGGCCCATGGTTAACATATAATAACAGAAGGTAGCAGTCATTATCCCATGGTCTATCATGAGGGTGACTACATAAATATCATCTAAACTGTGATGCTTTAGAGAGTGAAAGGGTTTCTACTCATAATTGCACTGAAACAACAGGCTTAATCCATGACTGTCCTGGACCAACTGGAGCTATTATGTTCACTTTACCTCCATAAAGAAAGAGAGGCAATTTAGAAAAACATTAAAGGTTGGACACAGCTGTGGTAAGACAAACCCTTTATAATTATCATGGAAATCCAAGGTGTCTCTAAAACAGGAATCTTTGAGATTATTTTTTCCATGTTCTCATTTTTTAGACAAGGAAAATGAAGTTCAGAAAGAAGTAATTAGCTCAGGTCCACTTAGCTAGTAACAAGAAGAGCTAGATTCAAACCCATGTCTCTGGTCCCCTAGTCTAGTGCTCTTTCCTCCATGCAAGAGCCCTCAGAAGTGTTGACTTACTTTCAGCCTGAGTTCACCACTCCTCTCCCTTTCTGGAACATCAAGGCCATTTGAAGCACATATTCTTTATATTCTTTGTTTTTTTTTTTTTGTTTTTTTTTGCTTTTTAGGGCTGAAGTTCCCAGGCTAGGGGTCCATTTGGAGCAATAGCTGCCAGCCTACACCACAGCCACAGCAATGCCAGATCCAAGCCCAGTCTGCGACCTACACCACAGCTCAGAACAACACAGATTGTTAATCCACCGAGAGAGGCCATGGATCGAACCCATGTCCTCATGGATACTAGTCGTGTTTGTTACTGCTGAGCCACAACAGGAACTCCAGAGCACATATTCTTAATAAGAGTATATTCTTAAAACACTCTTGGGGAGCATCTTCCTTGTACCAGTGTGAAAAATTGTTTTTACCAAAGGTGGTTGCGATGGTATCTCTCAACTCATATGCTCTTCTACAGTGGGTTATTGTCACTCCTCCATCAAGAGATAAGGTCTATTTTTCTATCACTTTGAATCTGGGTGAGCCCTATGACTGCTTTGATCAAGAGAATACAGTGGAACTAATGCTGATGTAGCATGACCTCTTTTCAGTTTTTGCTCAGGTTGTTCAGAATGCATTCTCTTAGGAAGTTCCCATTTGGAACCCACCCATCATTCTGTGAGAGTTACAGCCATCTGAAGAGGTTGTGGTTACAGCCCAACTAAGCTTCTTGCCAACAGCCAGCATCAACTCCCAGCCATGTTAATGAGCCATCTTGGACACCCAACCGTGTTGAACCTTCAGATGCCTGTAGCCCAGGTATGATTAACTGCAGTCCCACAAGCAACACTAAGTAAGGATCACTCAAGTGAACTAAGTCAACCCATAGAATCATCAAACATACTAATAAATTGTTGTTTTAAGATATTAAATTTTGAAGTGTTTTTTTTAGGTGGCAGTAGATAACCAGAATGTCCAGAATCCTTTCTCCAAGTCCAAACCAGGTCCAAGCTGGGAATGGACCTCCATATTGGGGTAAATACTCACCTCCTAATTATAGACACTGAGAATGACCTATTGTTTGTCAAGGAAACTCCTGAGGGGGAGATGAAGCCATTCATCTGAATTTTTATTACCTGAGATAAGAACTATGAGTTCCTTTGGGATTTTTTTCATGGAACAAGCTAAGGTAAATTCCAAGAATACTCGGCACTCCATCCGTGATTTGTCCTCCCCCACCCCCGCCCCTTACCTGACTCATCTCCTGAACTCTATACTGTGATCTGACAACACTTCATGGCTTTAGTGTCTCACTGACAGTGGGTATTTTCCTGCATCATGTTGTGCTCATGTGATGGCCTCACCTTGAAATTCCATTCCTATCTCAATTCACCTACTCCCATCTTACTCATTTTTGATATATTTTGAGACTGGACATTCTTCTCTCAATGAGATGTCCCCGAAGGCTCTGTATTCATCTATCTTTAGAAGGTAACACATTTTATTGGAGTTACCTGTTAATATATCTAACTTCTCAAGGAGGATGTAAGCCTCTGGATGATGGAACTGTCTCTATCTATCTACCTACCTTTTATTTATTTACTTATTCATCTACTTCTGTATTTATTTTATTTGGGATCAGATTCCTTTTTAAATCCTCACCATTAGGTCAGACACTGATCAAGAAATATTCGATAAGATAAAACCAAGGAGGGTCAATAAAAATAAATGGAATGTTTTTCAAGAATTCCTTCTCTTTTAACCAGCCGCTCTCACCAAAAATTACTCCTACCAATAAGAATCACAGTAACAGCAAAAGCAAATACTTACAAAGCATTTACTATGGGCCAGGAACTCTTCTAAGTGCCATATGTACATAATACATACATCCTCATAGCCCCTTATGAGGTGGATATTATTACCATCTCCATTTAGAGATGAAAAATCGAGCACTTCACATAAGAACTCACAGTCTATAAGGGGCAGATCTAGGATATGAACCCACCCAGTCTGGTTCTACAGCCTGGGCTCTTACCTACCTTCAGTGTAGTCTCCCTGGAATGAATCACCACGATTTGAAATCCCTGGGAATGCTCGGGGTTAAGCGCCCCAGGCAGTGTTCTACAGTGCTCTGTCTGGGGCAAGTTGCTAGTAACTGCCGTGTTCCCAAAGGGAGACGAGGTTACTGAAAAAGGAAGAAAGGCAGATAAATAATTTACCACCTGAGCATTGAGAAGAGATTTCTTGGATTAAGAGTCAGGAAATTCAAAAGACACAATTGAGACAATAAGGTAATAAATGACACAATTATTATCCAATTGACTACAGGCTCATTCCGGCTCTGGAGGCTGTATTTCCCCCGACGCGTCTCCTGCTTCTGCCCCTCCAGTATAATCCCTCCACAAAGAGACAGATTTCCTCCCATCCACCTCTACCAAAATGAATTTGCTTGAAAAGCCTGGATTCTAGTTTTTTTAAAGGAGTGAATCTTCCAAGTTATTAAGGGTATGTTTTGAGCTATGGAACTGGGAAAGGAGTTGGGGAGAGAGAGATGAAAAAAGGGAGTCACTCAGAAAAAGCTGCAGAGAAGGGGAAATATTGGAACTGTATACAAACACACACACGCGCATACACACACACACACACACACAGTGGAATATTACTCAGCCACAAAAATAATGCAATTTGTCATCTTTCCATCTGTTGCAATACTGATAGAACTAGAGAATATGCTTTGTGAGATTAGCCAGACAAAGAAAGACAAATACTATATGATTTTACTTACGTGCGGAATCTAAAAGGTAATACAAATGAATCTATATACAGTACAGAAACATACAGATATAGGAAACAAACTCATAGTCACCAAAGGGGATGGGGGAGGGACAGATGAGGAATAAGAACTTTAACAGATACCAAATACTATATAACACATAGATAAGCAACAAAGATTTACTGTATAGCACAGGAAATTATACCCAACATCTTGTAATAAACTATAATGGAATATAATCTTCAAAAAATCCTGAAACATTGTGCTGTACACATGAAAGTAACACTATACTGTAAATCAACTATACTTCAATTTTATAGATAGATAGATAGATAGATAGACAGACAGACAGACAGACAGACAGACATAGATATATGAAAGGGGATGGCAGGGTCAAAGAAAGGAAATTCAGTGAGTCAGAGAAGGGAGAAAGAGGTCAGAGATGAAGTGAAAAGGTTAATCAGGCCAGGTCTTAAAGGAGATCTTCCTTAACCAAAAATGGAGGTTAAACTTTATCCTCTAGGTGAACATTTCTCAAGATTTGTTCTGTAAAACACTTAGGTTAGGAAATGTGAGTAGCTGCTGCATGAACACAGTCTCCCCTCCAGTAAATCTGGTAAATTCTGGGTGGAACTAAGGTGAGTTCTTTTCTCTCAGACTCTCCAGCAACTCTGAATTTTTTTAAAGATTTTATACAAATTTTAAAAGTTACTTTCCATTTACTGTTATTACAAAATTATTGGCTATATTCCCTGTGTCGTACAACACATCCTTGAGCCTTACACCCAATAGCTTTTTCCTCCCACTCCCACTCCTATATGAGGACTGCCTCCCAAAGAACGCACATACACAACATTTCCAAAAAAGTTTGTCCCGTACCTTGTAATATTGGTTTGGAAAAATTCAGTTAGGCAAATACTGATATAGGTATGGGAACAGAGGCTGTAACTTCAGATCTGCATTCATTAAACAATGGGAAGAATGGAAATTTAAAGAATGGATTGAGGTGACAAGACTGAAGATGGGAGATCAGTATGGAGGTTAGTAGGGTGCATGTGACAGATGGTCAGTCTCCAGCGAAATGCCAGTGGTGAAAAGGGAGGCCAGCTTAGAGTAGCAGTAAAGATCGTGGACTCTGCAGCCAAACCAACTGGGTTGGAATCCCAGCTTTGTCTCTTAGTAGCTAATGACCTTTCATCAATGATTGTGCCTCCCCACGCCTCAGTCTCTGCTGTAAAATCAGAGTAGTGGAGGGTATTATGAGGATTGAATGAGATAATATCTATAAAGCACTTAGACTAGTGCCTGGCATATATTAACACTGCAAGAGATTTTTCTTAATTAAATGGAGAAGACAGGATAGATTTCTCAAAGGAGTTTTGTCCCAGCAAATCAAAAAAGAGACTGCGCACTGTCCAAAACATGTCTCTGCTCTCTTGGCCCGTTGCTGGTTCCTTTTCTCTTTCTTAATTCCCATGGTTCCCTTTCTCCCTTTCTTGTTTTGTTTGCAGATCAGACCAGTCACACTGCTTGATAAAGAAGCAAATTGGGAAATTATATGAGCAGTTGATGTACATAAATGCAAATAAGACAAAATAAAATGGAAATAAACATACATTAAAATTGTACATTATATAAAAATGCAATAAAAATGACATTTGTGTACGACTTTAAGTGGTGTGGGCCGTTAATCTTCCCACTCTACACTCAGGGATCTGCAACTGCTGTGGGCCCAAGGGGTCTCTATCCTGTGTGCTGCTCAGAGACAAAGCAATGACAAGCTGAGGATGATTCCAGGATTTAAAGGTAGCTCTTTTCTTATGACTTGTTTCCTAAATGCAACCCAGGTTGGTGTGTTGCTGAACTGGAGAAGCAGAGACCTGTTTCTGGAAGAAATACTGTCTCTGTTGGTCTTACTCAAGGCAACTCTATAAAGATTTTTCAAGGTAGTCCTGATGTTTTATTTTTGTCTAACACACGTTAAACATCCCTGAAAACTCTCTTGAAATGTAAAACTACGATTATGACCTGGGTCTTCCTGACCCCGAAGTCCTTGCTTTTTCCACCATGTAGATCCTTGTAGACAAGTGCTTGTGAGTCATCCACTTGTTAATTCAACACCTCTTTACGAGGTGTCTGCAGCAAGCATGGAACTGTGTCAGTGCTTAGAGATGGAGCACAGAACAAGTCAGATACAGCCCCTATTTTAACGCGGCTTCCAGGCTCTAGGGAAGGTGCTGAGCAAGGAATAAACTGCTGCCAGGTAGAATGAGGAGAAACATTTCCCCATTCACATGCACATACAGCACTGGCCTAATCTACTTCTTAAGTCTAACATAAGTTAGGGTCCTGGGGGTCATGATCAAATCAAATCAAAACCAGGGCTAACTTTTGGAGTGTGGGATTTCAGAGAGTATGGCTTAGCCCAGTTATCGTCTACCTTGGCTGCCCATGAGAATCAACTGGGAAGTATATGTGCTCAGGCCTTATTCCAGATAAATGCGATAAAAATCTCTGTTTAAGTTAGAGACTAAGATCTGACCCAAAGCTTGAGAAGATGCTCTGTCTCGACACATCTGCCCACACACTACATGAAAAATGCCCTAGATCCTAGAGACAGAAGTGTGTATGGAACGGTCTTTAACATACCAGCTGTGGAGATGGATCGTCAAAGCTGGAATTCTAGCTCCACTGCTTCTAGCTATGTGACTTATGTTACTCAACCACATAGGGTCCCAGTTTTCAAGTAAGAGGATCAAATAAATTAGTAGGTGTAAAACCTCTTAAAAGAGAAAATGTATAGCAAATACTTGGTAAATGTTGGCTCTCACTGGTTTTCTCATTATTAGAAAATCTCACAGACAAATACGCAGCTTAGAGGAGTAGCCCTTAACCTCTTTCCTTGGACTCTTGCTGGGTCCCTTCCTCTGAGGTTCAGGTCTTCGCACATCATTTGTGCCTCCTATTGTCCTGAGTTTCTAAATTACCACACTTTATACCCCAATGTCTCTTTTAATTGAGGCTTTCCGTGTTTTTGGCTTTGGGTATTGTGGTAAATTAAAAATGGCTTCAAATTCTTTGCTGCTCATCCTATCGAGAAGTAGAGTAGTTTCTGTTCCCTTGAATCAGCTGAGTTTAGCATTTTGCTTGGTGATAGAATGCAGTGGCAATGGTGTTCTACAATTCTGAGACCAAGTGATAAGATGCCTTGGAGCTTCAGCTTGTGCACTTTGGAGTACTCACCCTGGGAAGCCAAGTGCCATGGAAGATGTCTAAACACTGAGGCCCCAGGCTAGAAAGAGACAGGAAGTGGCCACCCAGAGCTGTCCTGAGACTGCAGGAGGAGGGAGATGTGCTTGAACAGCTCCCTGCAGCTAGTCTCTCACCTGATGCTACAGGCTTCATGTGGAGTAAGATGAATTGCCCCTGCCGAGCCTGGCCTAGGTTGTAGATTCACAAGCACAAGAAAGTGGAAAGGGTTAGGATGATTTGATTCACAGCAATAGATAAGGAGAACAGAAATTTATAAGCTCAGTGCAGGAGCTGCTTCTTTGGGAGAGCGGAGACATACATTTAACATGATATAGCTGGCTCAATTGAAGAAATGAAGCACTTTTTGTGAAGCTGGGTGACACTGGCCTCAGTAATTCTGCGGTCCACTTACATGTTGCTGATTTAGCTAGAGTTGAACTCAAGATTTCTCCCATTGCTGGAAAGTTTGCTCTTGTGTTCTCTAGAGCTATAAACATATTCCAGAAGAGGGGTGCTGAGGATAACTGAGAGGCAGAGCTGATTCACAAAGCTGAGGCTAAAAAAGGAAATGATTCATATGTGAAGGATGTGAAATTCCCTTCAACAAAACTTTATTGTGCATCTAGGATGTGCCAGCCTAGGCACTAGAGAAGCACAGGTGAAATTCCCATGGGTGCATGGGTGGAGCATGGGGCCAGTCATTGCCTTCCATTGTGTTAAGAGCTATCCCAGAGGTTATGTGCAGGGTTCAGTGGCGGACAAGAAAGGATATGTTCAACCCTACCTGAAGAGGTCAGAAAAAAATTCAGGGAGGAGGAGGTGCTTCAGTGGAGTACTGAAGAATGAAGAGGGGTTCGTCAGGAAGCCACAGGAGAGGCATCTGTAGTTTAGGGGTTAAATACATGCAGTCTAGAAGCAAAGTGCATATATCCCATTCCTAGCTCTATCACCATTAGCTTTGTAGACTAGGATAAATTACTTAACCATGTACTGTAATAGGATCAACAATTGTGGTACCATATAGGATTGTTCTGATGGTTAAAAGAGTTAAAACATGTAAATCTTGCTTACTGTAAGCAACAGTGTCTAGTACATTGCAAGCATGCAGTAAGTGTCGGCTCTGACAGAAAATTGCCCGTGCAAATGTGCAGAGGCGAGAAGCAGTGCAGTAGAGTGGGTGAGCTGCTGGTAGTTCACAATAACTAGCACAAGGAGTTGATGGGGACACAGGGGATGGGGTGAGCTGGCAAGCTGTGGGAGATGAAGCCACAGATGACAGCAGGGACCTGATCATGAAAAAGCTTGCACGCAATGCATGGATTTTCTCTCCTAGGGAAGCTATTTCTCCCTATGTGTCTCTGGGAAGGAAATATCAGAATCACTGGGTAGGCACTATATTTTGTTCAAAGCATTTTCAACATTATAAGTTCCCACTGTTTTGATAATGCACACTGCCAAATACAAAGGCAGACAAACTCTTCTTGACACACAAGGTACTCTGTCTCCAGAGTATGGGGGATCTGTCACTTCAGAGAAAGGGCAGGCAATGGGGGCATATCCAAAGCCGGACAAGAATGAGGGTTTTTTTTTTTTTTTTCCATCTAGGGCTGTGAGGAGCTGAGCACACTGTAGTGGGAAATAGGGGGACACTGAAAGGTTGCAATCAGATGACAGTCATGATGAGCCTTGCATTTTAGAAACAGGACTTTGGTAGAAGTTTGAAGGAAGCACTGGATGGTAGAAGAAGCTGGTAAGTGCTGGAGGCAGATATATGAATAGGAGAATTGTGCAATTCTAGTCCAAGCTAGAGATTATTAGGAATTGCATTAAGGTAGTGGTCATAAAAATTGAGGGATGTCATAAAATCACCCAAATAGCTGAGTGCTCTTGGATTCCTCTGCCCGTGACAGGACCCTGGCCCTTACTGTAAGCATCTCCATGTCTTCTTTCTCAGATAAAACTGAACAGATTCAACCTTTGATCTCAAATTTGTGAGTTCCTACACTATGGCAGGTGCTGTGCTAGGCAACAAAAGTGAAGCTTGCAACTGTTCTCTCCTGGGATTACCTCATTGTATAGAGTCTAAAGACCACAAATAATCTTGACCCACTAACTTGTAGGTTTTTTCAGCTGAGAGCCAGAACCACAGGAAGGTCATTTCTTAAAACCCATAATCAGGCAGATTTCCCCCAGGCTGGTTTCACAACCAGGTGCAGACCTAATTTCTGAATCCTGCCTAACGCAAGAACAGTCTTTGCTGTAAAGCAGAGATGTGAGGGGAGAGGAGAGCAGCCAAAACCATTCTGTCTTCACACCCAAATCCCTGGGGATTAGACGCATCATCATATGGTGACTCGGAGGCTTCTGACAGGAAAAGCCAAGATATTAAATCCTGTCCATTGTAAAACCATGCAGGAAGTAGGCCAGCCCATGTTTGAGCGCCTCATTCACAAAATCTCTCTGATCTCTAGGAGCTTCACTCAGCGTCTGAATGCCTGTGGTTCCCCGCCTATAAAGCCATGGGGACAGCCTGCTGGCTGCTGCTGTCTTCTTCCTAGGGGAGGAGGAAGACGCCTGTGTGGATGCTCCCAGCTCTGAGCTCATTAACAGAGGGTACTTCCTGGAAAAGTGAGGTCTGCTGGTGCAACAGCAATGTTTCTTTTCAAACTGTTATTTTTATAATAATTAGATTACCATGTAAGTAAACACTGTGACTTTAGCCCACAAAGGCCAAAGGTAAAAAGGAGATGGTGCAAGGAGTGCAAAGGGTAAAAGACAGCAAGGATGCTAAATATACCTTCATGAAAAGGGGAGGCTGCGGTCTTGGCTCCTGGCAGGGTCTGAGGGTGTGAGCTAAGCAATGGGACTGTAGTAAGAGGGGTGATTCTGGGGCTGAAGGAGGATTTCATTTGCCTGTTGCTTCCTTCCAATTCAGGAACTGAGTGCCTATGTAAGGAGAGATATCTTGGGATCAACTCAAAATCAATTTGCTGCCAGACTCCCAAGCATAGGTCATTTGGAAAGGAGCAAAGAGATGCTAAGTCTTGGGAGGGTGACTAGGAGACTGGTTAGGAGTAAAAAACATTTGTCAGAGAGGATCAGAAGCCTCACTAAGCTTTCTGGCCTAAAGAACATGGGGGTAAGGCTTTGAGTACATCCAGTAAAGCTGCTCTAGAAGCACTGACCTGACTGGCTGAAATCCCAGGGTCTGATTCTGGATGCCTCACTCACTGGGCAATCAAGGAACTGGAGAGCAGGATTCAGTTCCCAGTTTTACAGATAAGGAAACTGAGGCTCAGAGAGGTGAAACAAATCACCCAGGTTTGTACATGTAGTGAATACCAGAGCCAGGATCTAATCCAGGACATGTGACTCTAAACATGATGTCCTTTCTACTATACCAAATGTCTTACAAATGTCTGAAGAGGGAGCTTCCAAATTGTAAGGCAGAAGTGAATCAAGTGAACTAATCAGATTGATAATGGTCCCTAGAAACTGGAAATGGGCAAGAGTCAGGGAGGCACTGAAGATGCAGAGGGAGAGTACAGAAAGGCAGGCACCTCCAAGGCAGGCAGATGAGAGTAGATCTAGAAAGGGGGCTGGATTCAGAGGTGGGGTCCACCTCAGAGTGATGTTGCTGGGCTGCCAAAGTGGATACATGCTGCCTGTCAGCAAAGGGATACAGGTTGTTCTCTGAAAGGCATTTACTACTTCAGTTTCTTTAAGGGAACATGCAGGGTTATAACAACAATTATAGGTCTCAGTCCAAAAGGCAAATGTGGGCCACTTGTCTAAGAAGCACAAAAAAAGTATTAAAGTTATTAGAATATAACTCTTTTCCCTGCCTTTGGTTCTCTTTCTCAATCTGTCATGGTGGGTTTTTTTTGTTTTGTTTTGTTTTTTTAGGGCTGTACCTGTGGCGTATGGAGGTTCCAGTCTAGGTGTCGAAACAGAGCTGCGGCTTCCAGCCTATATCACAGCTCATGGCAAGACCAGATCCTTAACCCACTGAGCACGGCCAGGGATCGAACCTGTGTCCTCATGGATGCTAGTCAGATTGGTTTCCACTGAGTCACAACAGGAACTCCTGCCATGGTATTTTTATCTGCTGTTTAATGTTGCACTCCCTCAGGCATGGGAGTTCTCACCAGGTAAGTGCAGATCCTCACAGGCATCTGAGGCTCCGCTCTGCAATTTGGCAGGTGTGCAAGCAGCCTACCAGCTGCAGGGCCCCCCCTCCTGCCACCAAACACAGTATCCAGGGTCGGGGTAGGGAAGTCAGCCTCCCTTTTCCACAGGCCCTCGGTCCAACTCACAGTGTACAACAGATGTCCAAGGGATTCAACCTTTGCCCCAGGATGTGCTTGTACTGAGATGGGGACAGTCAAGGTAATGCCAACCCCATCAGGAATGGCTGCCACCATGCTGCCACACTCACCTCAACTTGGATCCTATTGTGCTTGTACCCAGGCCCCTGCCAGAGGCAGGAGAGGGAAGGTCAGGCAGGTTGGCACTTGGGGGCAGAGGAGTGGGCTACTGAAAACTTACCCTGGGGAGGTAGGAAGGCAACAGGAGGCAGAACAAATGTGAGCTGAGACCCCAAGTCCTTGGAACATATTTTCTCATTGGACCTGAATTATGAAATATAATATCAAAGACATAAATTAAGAATTTCAAGACTGGAATTCCCGTCGTGGCTCAGTAGTTAATGAACCTGACTAGTATCCATGAGAATGAGGGTTCAATCCCTGGCTTCGCTCAGTGGGTTAAGGATCCAGCGTTGTTGTGAGCTGTGGTGTAGGTCGCAGACGCAGCTCGGATCTGGCATTGCTGTGGCTGTGGCGTAGGCCGGCAGCTACAGCTCCAGTTGTACCCCTAGCCTGGGAACCTCCACATGCCACAGGTGCAGTCCTAAAAAGACAAAAAGACCAAAAAAAAAAAAAAAAGAATTTCAAGATGGCGACTGCAGAACATTAAACCCAAAAGCAGGGTTCTTCTGAGGGCAGGGTCCTCAGTGTGCACATCCATGAAACTAGCTCTGAGAACATGCAAACCCCAGTAGCAATGGTCTTAAACTACCTGGTAATCTGAGGAATACTAAATTCCCCATCCCACCCACACCCAGACTTCTAACTTCTTACTGCCAGTGTCCAGATGACTTTAATGATCTCAGAAGTTATGAGAATTCCCTCTATAGTCACTGATGCTGTCCTTGACTCTGCAGCCTCTAGTGCTGTTGCTATTGTTGTTGCTGCCTCCCTGAGTCAGACAAGTAAGAAAGGTTCTCTTCCTGCAGGTGTTTATACGTCACTTATTATGTTCTAGAAGATGTAGCCTGGCTTATTGCATTTCTCCTATACCTTGAATTGTAGAATCTGGGAAAAGTCTGTTAATGCTCCTGTGACTATATAATTATCTAATCTCTATTGAGCATGAAAGGGGGTTAAATTAGTAATTACCTTAGGACAGCTGGAGTAAATGGGACTGTCTCAAGAAAACCAGGACACAAGTTCATCCCACTTAGACTGAGTAAGACATTCGACTGGTCTTATGCATTGTGACACACCTAAAATTTTTAATCCTATCACCTCAACCTAGTTCCTTAATATGAAACCCACACATCTCAATTCTCTCCTTCCTTAAGGTAACTTCTCAGCACTTCCAAGAGAAAGATCGGCCCTTACCCACTCTAGCTTTTTCCCAAATAGTATTTCTAATCTCAGTGTCTGAACCCAAATAACAGTTGCAAAGTTCCTTATGCTCCCTTTCTCTGCTAGGAAGACTAGATGGTCATTATTCAAATTTGATTTTTAGTGATTCCAGGATTTTGAGTGGGAATGGGAACAACCATGAAGGTGTCTCTTGTGTCCCTACTATGTCTGTAAATGGACTGATTTTTCCTTCGTTTCCAACAGCTATTGGAAAAACATGGAAAACCTACTGAGACAGGTCCATGTGTGCTGATGCTCTTTCAAAGGTACCAGAAGATCGGTGTCACTGGCTGAGAAATCTTAATTGGCCTTAAACAACATATTTCAGAGTTCAGAAGGGATTTTTATTAATAATTTCACTCTAAAGGTAGAGTTCACTATTGCTTAACCTTTGCTGTAAAGGTAATTGCTCAGCCCAAACTACTCTTCTAAGAGGGTGAAATCATTCTTACCCTTTCTGAAGAGACTATCAATAAAAGAGAGATCTCCTTTACACTGCTATTCTCCGCATCTTTTTTTTCCCTCTCAGACGCTATCCCTCTTTCCTCCATGGGAATGTGGTAAAAAAAAATCAACTCATTGGGTTTCCTATTTGACAACTGAAATGATTTTTTTTCTTCACATTATTTTTCTTGAACAAGAACCACCTTTTTATTTTTTTTAATTTAATTTTTTTTTTGTCTTTTTGCCTTATCTAGGGCCGCACCCGCGGCATATGGAGGTTCCCAGGCTAGGTGTCTAACAGGAGCTGTAGCCACCGGCCTACGCCACAGCCACAGCAACGTGGGATCCGAGCCGCGTCTGCAATCTACACCACAGCTCACAGCAACGCTGGATCCTTAACCCACTGAGCAAGGCCAGGGATCGAACCCGCAACCTCATGGTTCCTAGTCAGATTCGTTAACCACTGAGCCATGACAGGAACTCCGTTTTTTGTTTTTTTTTAAGAACCACCTTTTTAAAGAGTTCTATTTATGCCGTGAAGCACAAGTATAACCTTTTTGGTTCCTCTGGAAACAACAATAACAACAACAATTTCAAGGGGGTGTAATTTCAGCGGTGTCAGCTCTAAGGCCTTGGGAAATTAATGGCTCCTCCAAATCTTCCCTTACAATAAGAAAATATGGGAGGTCTAATCTTAAACTCTCAATTTTTTTCATCATTTAATAATTCTGTTTGAAAGTTACCATTCGAGCAACTGTGTTGACACCCTTCTTTTCTCCTATGCAAGGTTTCCTACATTTCCTTTTCTGTTTTTGATTGAGCTAGGATCCACAAAGCAGACACAAAGTTTGTTTGTTTTTTTAAGGACTGCATCCGCAGCATACGGAGTTTCCCAGGCTAGGGGTCGAGTCAGAGCTGAAGCCTCCGTCCTACTCCACAGCCACAGCAACACGGGATCCGAGACATGTCTGCAACCTGCACAACAGCTCATGGCAACGCCAGATCTTTAACCCACTGATAAAGGCCAAGGATCAAACCCATGTCCTTGTTAACCTCTGAGCCACAATGGGAACTCCCCCCTTTTTTTTTTTTTGATGCAAAGTTTTTTGATTAATAATTTTTTTCAGAGTCCTATGGCCTCACCAGTATTAAATAAAAATAAGTGGCTATTTAAGTGTGATAGGCTGAACTGTGGTCCCCTCAAAATTCATATGTTTAAGTTTCGACCCCCAGTATCTCAGAGGTGACTGCATTTGGAAATAGGGCCTTTAAAGAGGTAACTAAGTTAAATGAGACTACTAAGGTGAGTTCTAACCTAGTATGATTGATTTAGTGTCCTTATAAGAAGAAAAGATTAGGACACAGACCCTCTCAGAAGGAAGAGGATATGAAGACAAACAGAAGACAACCATCCACAAGCCAAAGAGAAAAGCTTCAGGAGAAATCAACCCTGTTGACACCTTGATCTTAGACTTTCAGCCTCCAGAATCACGTGAAAATAAATTTCTGTTGTTTAAGCTACCAATATTTGGTAGTTTTTCATGCAGCCCTAGCAAACAAATAAGACATTTATCTTGCATCCATTCAATTTAGCACTCTTTTCAATTCTTTTAATTTCTAAAATTGACTTTACTAAAGGATAATTTACATGTAAATTACCCTTCTTTTAAGATAATTAATGATTTAAGACAAATTCATTAATTCTTAATTAATTAATTAATTACATTAATTGATTATTAAGATAAGTTATTTACTTCTTTTAAGTGTGTCGTTCAATGAATTTTTGACAAATGTATACATCCATGTAAACATGCCATAATCAAAATACAAAAAGAGGAGTTTCTCTCATGGCTCAGGGGTTAACAAACCTGACTAGGATCCATGAGGATGTGGGTTCGATCCCTGGTCTCAATCAGTGGGTTAGGGATCCAGCGTTGCTGTGAGCTGTGGTGTAGGTCACAGATGTAGCTCGGATCTTGCATTGCTGTGGCTGTGGCTGTGGTATAGGCTGGCAGCCGTAGCTCTGATTTGACTTCTAGCCTGAGAATTTCCATATGCTGCAGGTGCAGGCCCTCCCCCCCCCAAAAAAATACACACACATAAGGTTCCTGCAACCCAAAAAGTTCTTTTATACCTCTTTGCAATCAATCCCCATTCCCCAGCTACAGGCAACATCTGACCTGCTTCCTTCTACAATAGACAAATTTTGCCTGTTCTAGAATTGCATATGAACAGAAACAGACAATATGTATTTCTTTATATCTAGTTTCCTTCACTCAGCATATTTTTGAGATTCATCCATGTTATTTCACATAACAGTAGTTCCTTTTTACTGCTGAACTGTATTCTGTTATATATATATATATATATATATATATATATATATATATATATATATATAACAATGTGGATTCATTCACCTGTTGATAGACATATGAGGTTTTGAACTTCTGTGAACTTCTATGCTTCCATGAATAAAACAACTGTGAACATTTGTGTTTTGAGTCTTTATGTGGATATCTGTTTTTATTTCTCTTGGGTAAATACAGACACACCTCACAGATATTTAGGTTTGGTTCCAGACCACCAAAATAGAATGAATATCACAACAACATGAGTCACAAAAAATTTTTTGGTTTCTCAGTCCATATAAACATTATGTTTACACCATTCTGCAATCTATTAGGTGCACAATAGCATTATGCCTACAAGATAACATACATACCTACTTAAAAATATTTTATTACTGAAAAACTGTAACCATCACCTGAGCCTCAGTGAGTCATAATCTTTTTGCAATAGTAACATCAGAAATCACTGATGACAAGGAACCATAACAAATATAATAAACAGTTTGAAATAGTGCAAGAATTACTAAAGTGTGACACAAAGACAGAAGTGAGCAAATGCTGTTGGAAAATAGTGCTAGTAGATTTACAGGATTGCCACACCCTTCAATTTGTAAAAAACACAATGTCTATGAAGAAGAATAAAGCAAAGCACAATAAAATGAGGTATGCCTGTACCTAGGAGTAGAATTGCTGTGTTGTATGTTAAGTGTATGCTTAATTTGTTTAAGAAAGAAAGGAATACAGAGAAAAAAAGAGAAAAGAAAGACTGACAAACTTGTTTATCAAATTGTTTTACTTTCCCACTAATTTCACCTTCTTAAATGATGAATTTATCATCTTACCTTCCTACCAATAACGAAGGAGAGTTCCACTTGCTCTATATCCCAACCCTAGGTATTGTCAGTTTAAAGCTCAGTGGGTTAAGGATCCGGTGTTGCCGTGAGCTGAGGTGTAGCAGGTTGCAGACGCGGCTCGGATCCTGCGTTGCTGTGGCTGTGGGCGAAGGCCGGCAGCTACAGCTCCTGTTAGACCCCTAGCCTGGGAACCTCCATATGCCGCAGGTGCGGCTCTAGATAAAGGCAAAAAGACAAAAAAAAAAAAAATGCAGCCATTCTAACGGTTGTGTAGTGGTCTCTTATTGTGGTTTTAATTTCAGTTGCCCAGGTGTTTAATGATGTTGAGCATCTTTTCATGTGTTCAACTGAAAGCCTGTGAAGAAATGTCTGGTCAAATATTTTGAACATTTAAAAAATTTATTTATTTTTGGAGTTCCCATCGTGGCTCAGTGGTTAACGATTCCGACTAGGAACCATGAGGTTGCAGGTTCGATCCCTGGCCTTGCTCAGTGGGTTAAGGATCTGACGTTGCTGTGAGCTGTGGTTTAGGTTGCAGACGCGGCTCGGATCCTGTGTTGCTGCGGCTGTGGCGAAGGCCGGCAGCTTCAGCTCCTGTTAGACCCCCTAGCCTGGTAATCTCCATATGCTGTGGGTGTGGCCCTAGATAAGGCAAAAAGACAAAAAAAAAATTGTTTATTTTTGGCTGTACCCCCACGCAAAAATTCTGGGGCTAGAGATTGAACACATGACCAGAGCAACATCAGTGACAATGCTGGATCCTTAACCCTCTGTGCCACCAGGGAACTCCTTGAGCATTTTAAATAGGGTTATCATTGAATTGTAAGTGTTCTTTATATATTCTGGTTACAAGTCTCTTGTTTGATATATGTATGAAGATTTTTTCCTCTACGGCTTACTTTTTCATTTTCTTGATGATGTCTTTTGACAAGCATAAGATTTTAACTTGTAGTTCCCCAGTGGCTCAGTGGGTTAAGCATCTGGTGTTGTCACTGCTGTAGCACAGGTTTGATTCTTGGCCCAGGAATTTCCGCATGCCATAGGCATAGCCAAAAAATTATATATATATATATATATATATATATATGTGTGTGTGTATATATATATATATATATATACACACACACACATTTTTAACTTTAATGATGTCCTTATTTGTCAATTTTTCCTTTTAATAATTATTGAGTTTTGTGTTCAAAGATATCCCAAATTTGCAAACAATTTCTCCTATTTTCTTTTCTTTTCTTTTCTTTTTTTGTTTTTTTTTTACGGCTGCATTTGCAGCATATGGAGGTTCCCGGGCTAGGGGTCTAATCAGAGCTACAGCTGCTGGCACACACCACAGCCACAGCAACTTAGGACCCTAGCCACATCTGTGACTTACACCACAGCTCACAGCAATGCTGGATCCTTAACCCACTGAGCGAGGCCAGGGATGGAACCTGCAACCCCTTTGTTACTAGTCAGATTCATTTTCACTGCACCACAACAGGAACTCCTCCTGTTTTCTTCTAAAAGATTTGTAGTTTAGTTTTCACTTCCAGATATACAATTAATTTTGAGGTTTCCTTTTGTGTGTGTATGATATAAGGTAAAGGTAAGGGTTTGTTTGTTTTGGGCTGTGCCTGCAGCATGCAGAAATTCCAGGGCCGGGGGGTCAAATCCATGCCATAGCAGTGACCCAAGCCACAGCAGTGACAATGACAGATACCCAACCCACTGAGACACCAGGGAACTCTCAATGTTGTTTCTGTGTATTCATGTGGCTGTTCAATTATCCCAGCACTGTTAGTTGTAAAAACTCTTCTTTTCCCATTGAATCACCTTGGCAACTTTGACAACAATTTATTAGCCATATTTATATAAGTTTATTTCTAGATGCTCTATTGTCCAATTGCTCTATATGTCTGTTCTTATGTCAACACTGCACCTCTTGATTACTGTAGTTTTATAATAAGGCCTCAGGTCCAATTTTGTTCTTCTATTTCAAAACGGTTTTGGCTATTCTAAGTCCTTTACATTTCTGTACACATCTTATTATCAATTTATCCAAAATCTGCTAGGATTTAAATTGGGATCGTGTTAAATCCATGGGTCAGTTTCAGAAGAATGGGCATTTTAATAACAATGAATCTTCTCATGCATGAACGTGTCTTTTACTTCCCATTATTTAGGTCTTCAATCTCTCAACAATATATTTTAGTTTTCATTATACAGGTCTTGTATACGTTTTGTAAAATTATCCCAATAATTCAGTATTTGTTGATGTTGTAAAATGGGGCCTTGTTAAAACCCCTATTAGTTATACTATCTCTATTGTAGATTCTTAGAATTTCCTACGCACATGGTTATGTTGTCTGTGAACAAAGGTAGTTTTACTACTTCCTTTTCAATGTATATGATATCTATTTCTTTTTACTGCCTATAGCACATGCTAGATTCTCAGTACAATGTTGAATAGAAATGATGAGAACAGACATTCTTACTTTGTTTCTGTTCTGAGTGTAAAAGCATTCACTGTTTTGACATAACTTTGATGTTAGCTAAGGTTTTCCACAGATGTCCTTTATCAGGTTGAGGAATTTCCCATCCACTCCTAGTTTGTTCGTGGCTTTTATCATGAATAAGTATGGAATTTTGTCAAATGCTTTTTCAAAAAAGATCTACTGAGATTATCCAATGATTTTCCACTTTTAGTTTGCTAATATGACAAATAAATTAGATTTTCAAATGTTAAACCAAACTTGAATTTCTTAAAATCAGGTCCTACTGGAAGTTCCAGACAAGCTTTGTGCTGCCTCATCAAAGGAACTAGCAACAGTGAAGTCTTGTCCTCAGACGTCTGAGCACCAGTTCTGCATGGACGTTTCCTCTAATACCCTGAAGCATGCAGGCCTTTCTCAGAGGTCTGAGGATCAACTACTCAGGATCCACTCTCTGGGAAACTAATTTCTGGTAATCCCACCTCTTCCTTTTCTCTTCCCATCCCTAGGTCTCATTGTGCTTTAGTAAAATCATGGTCTCTGAAAAGTTGAAAATACCTTAGAGATCGTTTGGTATAACCTTCCAGCCAAAGCATGAATCCTTGCGACGGTATTTCTGTTAAATGGTCATCCATGGTAGGGTTGAAATCACCTGAGACAGGGAACCCAGTACCTCCTGCAAACACAAAGAAAAAAGGCAGATTAAGAAGAGATCCTTGGAGTTCCCATCATGGCTCAGTGGTTAATGAACCCAATCCATGAGGACACAAGTCTGATCCCTGGCCTCGCTCAGTGGGTTAAGGATCTGACATTGCCATCAGCTGTGGTGTAGGTCACAGATGCAGCTCAGATCCCACATTGCTACGGCTGTGGCGTAGGCCAGCAGCTATAGCTCCGATTCAATCCCTAGCCTGGGAACCTCCATATGCCACCCGTGTGGCCCTAAAAAGACAAAAGACCAAAAAAAAAAAAAGGAAGAAGAGATCCTGTTACAGTTAATGTTTTAGCTTTTCTGAGCAGAGCTAAAAAGGTATTATGCAAGTTCCCATTGTGGCCCAGTAGGTTAAGGACCAGAAATAGTGTCTGTGAGGACGTGGGTTTGATTCCCAGCCTCGCTCAGTCAGTTAAGTGGTTTTGCTAAGTGGGATCTGGCGTTGCTGTGAGCTGCTCAGATCTGACCCCTAGCCTGGGAAATTCTGCATGTCACAGAGGCAGATGTAAAAATAAAATATAAACTAAAATAAAAAGCCATTATCCACAATTTAATCTGTTTCAGTGTTTTTGCTTTTGTTTGTTGGGTTCTGCAAACTCTATGGACACACTCTTAGTCACGGGTCTGTTGACTTAAAAAAAATGCACAACCTGAAAGTTGAGAGTTAAGTTTTATTTGGGACGAAATTAGGGTGATGCAAAACTAACAAAAGTTTGAATTTCTTTAGGTGCCCAACACCTTTGCCATAACAAGTCTGTCTGTTGATGGCCTTATTCCCCACTTTTCAGATGACGAAAATAAGGCTCAGGAAGTTAATAACTTGCCTACAGTCACAGAGCTAGAAAGTAGGAGAGCCAAAGTTCTCACCCAGGCTGTCTGGCTTCAAAGCTCATCATTTTACATTATCACTTTGTCCCTGAAAGCCACAGACAAGATCTGAGATGAGACCTGTAACCTGTTTGGCACTTGCCATAAGCTGCTACATGAATTAAAACATGAAGCACTGCAGCTGCCTACCCCCATCACCCCCTGAGCAGATCTCAGGGTGGAGACCAGGAGTGAGGTACTCTGTGCTCCGGAAAAACTGGAAGAGCAGGTCTTCAGAAAGTTAGATATTTTTAGGAGAAGATTTTATGAGCCCACTTCTTGCATGTCTCATATCTGGAAAAACTCTAAAACCGTTCATGGTGATGTCTGCTCCTTGTGATTAGGAGTAAGCTTCATGAGACAAGCAGCAAAGTTTATTAAATGTGTATGTGGTTGCATGAACCTTCCCCTTCACCTTTGTCACATATATCCTGATATTTCCCCTTTCCTCTTTGGGGCAGTATTTCAGAACTGGGCTGTAGTTAAGAGGACAAGACAAAAGATATTACGGGCCATCTCTGAGTGCGGTCACTCCCAAGGGTGAGCCAGTGAGCCCTGAGGGAACTCAGGAAAGAAAGAATACTGGCCCATAGCTGAGGTGCATACCTAAGGAGAGATTCCAGTAAGCCCTGACCTTTATATCTTCCCATAGCAACTGGTTTTCTGTAAATCTTTTGTTTCTACTACCTTTCCTTTATTGCAAAAACTCCTATACATCCTAGCTCCCCCACCACCTCCTTGGAGCAATTTCTCAGGGCTACTTGAGATGCTGTCTCCTGGGCTTAAGTCCTAATTTCATTCACTCATACGTTCTAAACCTTGTTTCCACATACTCTCCACATACTTCTGGAGTTGAGTGCAATAGGAAACATTCAAGTCACATACAACTTCTAACCTTGAACTTTCAGATCACATCACCAGGTTAGTCAGCACAGAAGGCCATACGATTATTCCTGGAAGCCATCTCTGTGCTAGGATGGCTAATCATAATGTAACTGTATAGGGAAGTGACCTTGAATATATACCACCAGTCTCAAGTTCATTGTGTCCCCAATTCAACTTCCCCTTGGGATCTCCAAGATGCCTATGGTCAGTCCGATACAACTTGATAAGTAGGAGATTGTGAGAGAGAGGAAGTGGGGGAGGAAAGGGTGGTCTTAACAAAGTGCTGTTGAATGTAACATATTGCAAAACTTATAAGACGAAAGACCAAAATAACACATTGCTAGAGTTCTCCCCACAGACTTGGAAGTGATTGATGCAAATCAGCCATAAAGCTTAAGCTTCATTAGCTTCATAATCCGTCTTTGCTTTGCATTTGGAGTGTGTGAACATCTTATTCTCCATAGTCCATTTTTCTTTAGTGTTCACAGTATCTTTAAAGGTGCCCAAATATTTCTTGATTTTTCTTTCTTTCTTTATGAGATGGCCTTCCTAGATGGCTGAGATAGATCACTAGTCTTCAATTATTACTTAAATAATGAATTTACCCTAATGAACATTACAGAGAGCTGCCCATGAAAGAAAGAGCAATCTGAAGGGTCTTGCGCTTGTGACTTTCAATTTGGGACTCCCTAAAAGTAAATTCCATGTACAAAACATTGCCTATACGGGTCTAGTGTTACCAAACAGAGACTCCAAATTTGTTGAAAATCTTGACTACTTGTCCACACTACATTGTCATGTGGTGTATTTACAAATAGGCCAAATATATGTTTACTTGAATGGTTTCATTCTCTACATCATTCCCTAAAGGATTTGAGGTCCTAGGTAATTATAACTTTTTTTATGTTGTTCTCATACAACTAGAAAAAGACCTAGAAAAAAAGTGAAAGATAAAACTCAGAGGAAAAGGAAATGGTGTAGAATTGTCACTATAGAAAAGCAGAAATATAAATGTGATGACCACATCTGGGTTAGTAAACAAATTCTGAGTTTCTTTGTTAAAAATTTGAAAAGGGAGGAGCTCCTGTCGTGGCTCAGTGGTTAACGAATTCGACTAGGAACCATGAGGTTGCGGGTTCCATCCCTGGCCTCGCTCAGTGGGTTAAGGATCCGGCGTTGCTGTGAGCTGTGGTGTAGGTTGCAGACGTGGTTCGGATCCCACGTTGCTGTGGCTGTGGCGAAAGCCGGCATCTACAGCTCCTGTTAGATCCCTAGCCTGGGAACCTCCATATGCCGCGGGTGCGGCTCTAGATAAGGCAAAAAGACAAAAATAAAAATAAAAAAACAAAAATTTGAAAAGTGAAACCTGATTAGTTATAAGATACACAGTGTTGAGCAGATCAAACCATCACTGTTTCTCAGAATCTCAGCTTTTCTTGGTTATGAGATGGGATCCAGGATATATTTCATTCACTATTTAAATCCCAGAGTGGTACCTGGTACCTCGGAAATATTAATTAAATACTTCTTGGGAAAACAAGCAAATGCATAAAATTGTTTGCTTCTCTAATAAGTTAGAAGTTATTTGAATGCCTATCCTGTGCTTCATTCATCTTCTTATTCCCCAAAATATTTTCTATGGTTCATTCATTCATTCAACACAGCACTTATTGAGGGCCTGATATGTGCTAGGCATTGTTCTAAGCTCTAGGGATATGGTTGTGAACAAAACATTCTAATGAAGAAACAATAAATGAGATAATTTATAAATATGTGTATATTTATATTTATACAGTATGTTAGGTAGTGAGTGATCCATTAATATAGTGAGCACTTGTTTGAATTCTATATGAATTCCTAGAGGAGTGCCCCCTTTCCCAGAAAATCTTGGAGGCCTCATAATTTGATGTAACAACAGAGTCTGTGGGATGGCTTCACTGGAGGCCTTAGAATGGCTCCTGGATATTGTTCCAATAGTGGCTGGGATGTCTTGAAAATCCTAAATCAGAAGACTGTGGGCTGGGATACCTTGGAGCCTAGAAGCTCTCTTGGGAAAACCCCATCTTTCTCAAATTAAGCAGTGGGAGCCTGAACTGAAGACATCTTTAGAAACAGAATTTCCTCAGGGCCCATTTATAGCTCTGAGCGATTCTGCTTCCTACTAAGGGAACTCCCAGGATGGGGCCACCCCACTTCGCCAAATGCCCTGGTCAAACACGGTCATTGGCCCCTGAAGAATGTTCCCCTTGCTTCTCCTTTGGCTCTCCTTCTGCATACAGGGACTGTTCCAGCATCTCTGTTATCTGTGGCGCCAAGAAGACTAAGAGTCCCATGACAGCAGGGGCTCGTAGGGCATGCACTGGAGGCTGCCTGACGGCCAGGGCCCATTAACCTCCTCTTCCAGCTCATTGTTTTACAAGTGGTCATCACCACCTCACCGCCCAGTCAGAAGCTAGGAGCAGCTTTATAGCCTACTTACAGAAAATGGCTCAGCACTTAGGCATTTTCTGGTGCCCCAGGGTTCAAAGTAAAATTAATTTCCATTACCTCCCATAATAAATCACCTCACCTAACACATGTATGAAATTCCATTCAGGAGACTCAAGTCATTCTGGGGCTCCACAGAAAAGCATACACTCTTCAGCTTGCACTTACTTAATTTCTCTGCTTGGGGTAGAGCTGATGGGGCCCTACAAAACAATTAGCTTCCAAGAGAGCCAATGGAAAATGAAGCAGCCCTAAAACACCCAGACAGAAAGCTGGCCTGATGACCCTGGGTTTATGCAGAAGAGATGGGGGAGTTCTCTTGAAACACTTTTTTGTCCCTGTCCTCTCTCTGTGTGGACATTTTTTGTCACAGGCACAGATGCATAGAAGTTGATAAAGTAATAGGGGCAGTTGCAGACCCCTTGGTTTGATGTCACAACTTGGATCTGGTTGGAAACACTTTGAGGCCTTTAGGGGGGATGTGTGTGGCTAGTCATTCTAATTCTTAATCTTTTTATAAAAGAAACTGCTGAATGATCACTAGTGCATTGTACAGCTGGATAATGAAGAAGGTAAATAGAAAGGTACAGTGTCACCGAGACAAATCCACAAGGCTGGAAGGATGGTGAGCATGACTCACACTCAGAGAATCATGTCTGAGGAATGTAAGGCGGAAAGGCGAAGGGAGAGGGAAGGACAGAGGCCCACAGCCTTTGAGCTGGAAGAGTTTTACAAAGTCCCGAGTCCAAGCAATCAGACAGGACATTATAATATTAACTAATACTGTCTGTTTGGCCTCCACTATGACTGAGGGACTAATCTGTAACGTTTGTACCAATTAATCCCCTAGAAACCCTATTATTCTGTTGCTCTTTTCATTAGAATCACAGGTAGGAGAAAGGAGATGCAGATCCCCAAAGCAAGGAGATAGGGGCTAGACACAGTTACTGGAAGAAAGGGAAAGGGTACTGGTCAGACAAAAATAGCTCGTTTTCACCCCAGACTCTCTTCACAGAACGCTTTGCATTTGTAGAACTGTATCAGTTCCACAAATTAAAAAATTTTGTTCTGAATTAAAAAAAAAGAAAGAAAATCTGCCTCATAGGATTTCTACTTTTATCCTCATTTGCAAATGAGGAAACAAAGATTTAGTGGAATAAGGAGAATTACCTTAAATCGTGTCACCAAGAAGTGATGGAGCTGGGTTTGGAACCCAGGTCTTTCTGAATCCAGAAATAAAATTCTTAATATCATAATGTTTCTCTGTAACAATGAGTTAGAAGCCCAACTGGGACTTAAATCTGCAGCCCACACTGATGTTTTTTTCACAGAGATGGATGGATGATGGATAGATAAATGGTACATGGATGAACAAAGCGACAGGGAAGTAGATAAGTAGATAATAGATAGGTAGATAGATAGATGATAGGCTCTTTATAATTGCTTTCTGATGACATAAGTAATACAGTTTCACTGTAAAACATCAAGTGCAGTAGGTGTAGGAAGTGAGGGTGCCTTGTGAGCAACCCTTCTGAAATAAGTTACTGTTAGATACAGAGTCCTCCAGTTTTTTCTATGCTTATGCCATAAATTATTCCCTCACAATTTTTTTGAAAATAGAAGAAACGTTCCCTCAATTTCTCTGAAAACCTAAAATCACTCTAAAAAATAAAGTCTATTTTTATTTTTTTCTTTTTGGCTGGCCGCCCTACAGCACATGGAGTTCCTGGGCCAGGGATCATGTCCAAGCCACAGTTGTGACCTAAGGTGCTGTGGTAATGCCAGATCCTTAACCCACTGTGCCAGGCCAGGTATCAAACCTTTGTCCCGGCACTCCCAAGATGCCTCCAATCCCATTGCACCACCACAGGAACTCCTAAAGTCTATTTTTTAAAATGAAAGCATCTTATACATGTTCTGCATCTTTCTTCTCAATATATCACACAACTTTTATGAACTATATACATTTTTAGTTTGACATGAAACGTTTTACACACATTTAATTACTTGCTTCCTTGTAATGAACAGCAGTACAGTTTACTGCTGGTATTCTTTCCCTTAACATAGTGGGTCTAAAACTTCAGCATCACTTGGCAAGCTTATAGAAATGAGTATCATAGACACCAAGACAAGAGATTTTTATTCACAAGGTCTGGACTAGAACTCAGGAATTTAGACTTTTTAAAATAAACACATTATCTTCCTCCTGGGGTCTAAAGATGCAAGTGATTTTGAGAACATACTTTGCAAAAAAGTTTTGTCTTCTTCTTTGTATTTTGGAAGTATAGTCCTTCTACTCTGACATTAAAACTTAAGAAACACCAAGTAAGGCTAGAGTGGTATAAATCTAAATACGTAACTTTGAAAAAATATTGCCATTTGAAAGCTAAATGGGCTTGTCCTTCTCATCTTTGCGCCCGGCTCCAGTCTTTCATTTTTTAAAATACGCGGACTTTAGGAGAGCTCACGGTGCAGAGAAGAGTTCCCAGCTCTTCCTGTAACTTGCTGGACAAACTGAGGCAAATCACCTCTATCCCCAGGCCTTGTTGGTACTTCTGTAAAGCCCAGTGATCTCTAAGACCCCTTTGGGTACATGCTTCCCTGTGTCCCATCCCCTCCTGAATGAGGGAGAATTCTGAAACTGGAGAAAAGGAGACTTCCTTTGTGAGAAGCCTTTGTGGACCTCATTCACACAGCACCCATTTTTCAAAAGGCTTCATCTACTCAGAAGTCAGTATTTCTCAGTCTACTAATTTGACTCCCAGGTAAGAAAATGATCACTGCCAATGTGAACATGCACCTGCTCACAGAATGGAAAACAAGAGACTCTAACAGCTGGTTAGACTGAAGCATTCAGTGATTATTAGCCTTTCTATTTTTATTTGCACAGCAGTCTGCCTTAGACACAGACACACACACACACACACACACACACACACACACACACACACCCCTGCTAACCAATACAACCGCTTTATGAGGCAAAATGTCAGAGATCATCATCCCCTTCTTACAGATGAGAAAGCTCCCACCCCAGAGAGGAGATGTGGTTGGCACATGAGCCCCAAGGGGGGAGCTATTGGGACCCAGGTCTGCTGAGCTCTGGTCCAGTGCTCTTGGCACCAGTGCTAACAAGCATTCACAGTGTATCGCATTCAAATATATATATTTCAGATGTTTCATATCACTCAATCTTCACAATAGCCTTAAGAAATAGGTACAGGTATCCCCTCTCTTTTTGTAAGTCTGCTTTGCACATCACTTTTACCAAAGACTTATATTGGTATCTGTTTTCACTAACCAAAAGATATCTGTAGAGGATTTTTTGCTTTTAGGAAAAAAGCGAAAATCGAGTTCAGCATTTGTTAGGCAGAAACCTTTTATAGAGGCATCAGGCACCCCACCAGGGAGAGTGCTATGTACGGCCAAGTTTCTTCTCAGGGACCACACTCAGCATCTCAGCATCAAGCTGCCATACCTTTGAACCATGCTTGTGAGCATCTGTGCTTATCTCGATTTATTTTGTGCATATGTTAGCAAGATGTGTCCTAAGTTAATTGCTTCTTCACTTTACACCATTTCTGCTTCTGAAAGGCTTCATAGGAAAGCTCTGCTTTTGGATAATGGGGAAACCTGTACTATCATCTACTTTATAAACAAACTCAGAGCCCTACTAGACTTAAAATTTTCCCAGGGCAGTGTTTACATCACATGTGCCAGTGAACTCACCCAAAGTCACCTGGATTGAATGTGACAGAGTTGGGGCCACAGGCAGATCATTTCTCTGTTCAGCACAGACTTACAGATTCACATCTACCTGTGGTACAGAGCCAAAAGCCACCTGTGCAGTGGGCTCTGGGAAGAAGAGGGGCTGAAGAACAAGGAGCAGACAAAAGACCTGAATTCACTGATCACCTCCTCTATACAGGAGCTTTACTTCTATTACTGCATGAACTCAACCTCCTCTATTCAGGGGATTTCCTTCCATTATTGCATAAATCCCATCAGAATCAATGCCCCCAAGTTCCTGAAATAATGGGTTCATCCAGTTTTTACATTTTAATTTTTGCATTCTCTTTCCTCTGGTCAAGATGTAGGGTAAGACTAAAATATCAAGGATAACTATTAGGAAAGAGCAGCATTAACATCTCATCCGAACTCCAAGATCCATCCTGAACTGAAAAATTTCTTGAGACTGGCCAGAGATGGGCCTCAGTCCAGACTGAATGCCATTCAATTCAAGTTTCCCCACAGGGCATTCCTGAGGCAGGCACTGCATTAAGCACTGAGAAAACAGAAATTAGGAAGACTTCCCCTTCAGTGTAAAAGGGGAGATGGATGGGAAGAAATGGAGACAGCATGCCCTGTGGGCTTCAGAGTCAGACAGAGTGGGTGGAGCCCTGCTCCAGCCTTCACTGTGTGACCTGGAGTGATTTTCTGAACCTCTCTGTGCCTTAGTTGTTTCACCCGTAAAAGGAGAGATACGACACTAATCATACCCTAAGTACTGTTGTTGCCAGGATTAAGTGACTTAGTATATCTGGAGTATTTAGAACAATCCCTAACAGCAGGTAAGAATGAAACCTCCTTATAAGACATAGCGAGAAGTACAGTAACAGAAATAAATCTAAGGCACAGAGGAAGGAATGGTGAATTCTTCCCAGGGCAGCAAGCACCAGGGATGGATGGCATCCTTGGAAGAGTGACTAGGATTTCCCTTGGGAGAGGGTGGTCAGAGGGCAGATGGTACTGTTACTAAGAAAAGCAGCTGCCGCCTATTGAATGCTTACTTTTCTCAGGCCCTAGGATAGTGCTCGATATGAGCTATCTCACTTAATCTTCTCAACAGTTATTCCATGAAATTGGTACCATTATTACCATCATTAGACAGATGAGCAAATAGAGACCCAGAGAAGTCAAATAACTCACCCAGAGTCACACAGCTAGTGGGTGACAGAAGTAGGATTTGAACTAATGATGTTTAGTGCCAGAATAAATTTTTTAAACCATCCAGCTATGTTTTTGTGGTTCTCTGTCTCACCACAGTTATGGAGGGCAACTTTCCTCACTTCGACGTTTGAACCAGCCAGTCGTAGAGTTGGCCCTCTGTCTGTCTCTACTGCCCCAGTTTGTCCCGTCGGCTGACACATGCTATGCACAGAGTGAAGGAGCTGGAGGGGTGCCGGTTGAAAAATGGGAATTATCAGAGGCCAAGTCAGAGTAGAACAGAAAGAGGGATGACAAGGGAGCCTTCCAACTTTTCTCCCAGCCTGTTACAGGTACCACCCTCCCCCAACCCTTTCTCTAAATGACCCTCTGACGCCTGATGAAATTAAACCTGCTTCAGGAGCAAGCTATGGGCGTCTGGTTCCCTGGCACTTTTAGTCTAATTGCTGCCCAATGAATACAATAGCTCTCCGACTATCTTTTCAACAACACAGGTTTCTGAAGCGATTCAGAAAGAGCCCAACACCAATAACACTCACCCTACTGTCTGAGGGCTGAAATCCAATATCAGCCAGGCAGTCCTGGCTTACTACTTGGTTTTCATCTCAACAAGGTCCCTCAGTCTCAGGTTTACGTCCAGTTGCTAGACAGGAGCAATCTGTGACATCCCCCTAACCCCTCTCCTGCTTCTCACATCCCCGGGCTGCTAAAGTCAGGATAGGATCACAGGATTACTTTTCAGGATGAGAACAGGAGCGGCAAATTCCAGCTTAAACCCATTCTGTTGAGCCGCTACCTACTGACCTTGAAGAGGCAGCTGGTTCAAATTGTTCTGGGTTCTTGTTTGGAGACCAGATGGATCCTTGGCAGGTTAGTCAGACCTACTACTGCAGCTGACAAGTGTGGATGCAACACAGAAAACTTCCTGCATGTAGCTAGCACTTGTCTTCATCCTAGGTCAGGCAAGGAGCCAAGAGAAAACCCAGCTTCTCAGAATGAAATATCAGGTACTTCAGTGTTTCTGTTGTCTGTTGCAGGAGAACAAAACAGTCCACACCAAAAACTGAGTAGCTTAAAACAACAGCTATTTTGTTATCTTTTTCATTCCCATGGGTCCACTGGTATCAGCATGGCTGTTAATTTGCTGTCTTGCGTGGAGTATCTCACCTAGCTGACATCCAATGTTGGCTAGGGCTGAAGTCATCTGGAACCTCCAAGATAACTCACTCCCACGCATGACACCTTGGCAAAGGCAGCTGGAACCCTAAGGCAGGCAGGCCTATTTATCCTCCAGAGAGCCTCAGGGCCTCTTCCTTTCTACTCAGATTCTCCACATGATCTTTGCAACTTGGGAGCTGGACTTCTTACGCAGTTACCCAGGGCTCCTGAGAGTAGAAGCTGTCAGTGTTTAACACTTAGGCTCAGAACCGGCAGGGCATCTCTTCTACTGCATTTGCTGGTTAAAGTCACAGGGCTAACTCCCTTTCAGGGAGGGCCTTCTCAGGAGTGTGAATAGGGCAGGAGTGACTCAGTGGAAGCCAGCCTTGGAGAGCAGCTATTGCACTCAGTTATGCATCTGCTGTATACCCAAGCATGAATCACATTCCCCTATGCAAGCATCCTTTCATCTTATACAAGTACCATTTGTTCTGCGCTTACCTTAGGTGAGGGGCTATGGTAAACAGGTTATGTCATTGTCCTCTTAGGCCTACAAAAGCTGAGAGAGCTAGGTATTGGTACCACTAAATACACATACTAAAGTTCAAAGAGGCAGAGTAAACTTTCCTAAGGTATCCAGCTAGTAAGTGATGGAGCTAGGATTAAATCTATTATCGATGTGCCTACAAAAATCCGTCCTTTTTTTTAAAACATATGTAGACAAAAGTCACAGCATCATCACATCTTGTCATTCTGGTACATGGAAGCTAGCCACAGTTGGCCAAGCTGAGGCTATCATTGTTTTGCCTGAGAGCCTAAGGATGTTGGGAATCAATGTGGCTATAAACTCAGAATCTCTTTGCTCAGGAGTAGTTGGGCATCCCACCATGTGCCCCTGCCAGTCTCCGCTTTATGCTTCAGATGAGCTCAGGCACTGAACATCCAAAGCTCAGGCCTTTGCATCCACTCAGCTCATTCCCATTGCTGGGAGCCTAGACCTAGGAACTCAGCTCCCTGGCTAGATCTTTAGCACTTATTGCCCAGCCTTCTGCCTCATTCTTTGATCCTTTTGCCTGGATTCCTACTGGGCTCTCCTGAAGTCAGGGATTCTCCTGCCTAGGCTGACTTATCTGTCAACTCCATCCTTCTCTGCTTTACCTGACCTTGATGAACTTGACCCATGTTCATCTAACTAGGTATTTCCCTATTTCTGCTCCATTCTGATCTGTGCTTTTGTTCATTTATTCATTCAGTAGGTCAGTCAGTAGCTGTTTATTGAGGGCATTTGATGCCTAAGGCCCTATTACAGGCACTGGGGATGGGACAGGATCTAAAACCGACATGTTTCTTGCCTTCATGGAATTTCAACTCAAGTATAGGGACAATTAATAAATAAGAAAAATCAGAGGCTACTGGAGCACAGGCCTGGATAAGAAGGAACCAGCCCATAGGAACTAGAAAAGTGATCATTTTAGGTAGAGGGAACACCAGTCCAGAGGAAAAGAGTCATGTCAGTGGGCTGTAGGCTGTAGGGTAGTGAGGGGGGTGATGGTGGAGAGAACAATCACGTTTTGCTAGTTCCAACATGATGACCCTCCACCCTAAACTTCATTAGAATAAAAGCAGAGACCTACAGAAGCTGGGCTGGGGATGCTTCCTACATGATTTCACTTTTATGGTTCCCACCTAATTGCTCTTATAAAATTGTTCAGCTGTTTCCTCTTTGTCTACCTTCCATATTAAATTGTGACGTATTTCCTCTCTTTATACAGTGTCTGCAACTATGTCTGTTCAGTAAATGTTTATAGATGGAAGATGGAAGGAAGGAAGGAAGGAAGGAAGGAAGGAAGGAAGGAAGGAAGGGAGGGAGGGAGGGAGATATGTTTGGCAACTAACCTGTCCCAATCCTGCCATTTGTCACCTCTGGTTTTATAAATCAAGTTTCATGAAATGAGCCATCTCATTTGTGTGTGTCCTCAAGGTTTTTAGCAAAGCTGTTTCTCAAATGAGCTAGCAGCTAGTTTCTACTTTGTTTTTGCTCTTTCTACTTCCTGGGAAGCTGTTTCTCAGATGAGCTAGCAGATAGTTTCTACTTTGTTTTTGCTCTTTCCAGGTGATATAGCTGAGGGTCACTATTTGTCTTCCTAAACTCCCCAGTGAGGGAGACTTTCACGCAAAGTCCACACTCTGCCCAAAATTTCTAGGACCAGTCTGTAGTCCTTCCCTACTTGCTGAATAGTAGTAGATTTTAATCTTCCCCACTACAATCATTCTGTCTGTATTACGACTTCCTATCTCTTCCCAAAGGCAGAAGTTTCATAGAAAGGAGAGAAAGAGAAGCTGATTCTGGCCAATTTGGTTTTGGTTAATCAGATGCATGAAGGTCTAGTTCAAATAATAGTTCAAAGTGAGACTTTGGGTTAGGTAAGAATTTCACATCATTGTCGCTTCTTTGAGAGCTCAAACCTTCAGAGATGTTTATGTAAAAACTTAAAAGTCACTTCAACAAACACTTAACTGAGCATATCTTGTCCCCGGTACCAAGAATATAAGTTAACATGATAAACACAACTCATACCCCAGTTAGTAACAAGATAGTAACTGTGGAGAATGGGAAAATTCCACAATGCCATAGAACAATATAGGGTGAGAATATAGCCCTGTGAATCAGTCAGCATAGGACAGGTTATGCTGTAGCAAAAAAACAGTCTGTAAATTTCAGTTGCTTAAAACAGCAAGGGTCTGTTTCTTACTCATGCTGGGGTCCAGTGCAGGCTGGCAGGGGATCCAGGCTAACAGAGCAACTAGCAATAAAAGAGGAATTCTAGTTCAGGAGGGCCTTCAACTATGTATGAAATGCTATAGCCTGGGAGACACATACGTCACTTCTGGTCACAATTCATTAGCTAAATCCAGTCACAGCTCCTCCCCAACAGATGGGGTTCAGGCCATTCAGCGCTCCAATTGCACAGGATGTTTAAGGGTGAGAAGTAGTGAGGTGGAGAGTGAAGCGTGAGTATACGGGTACAGTAAGAACAGGACCAGAGGCTTAGGGCCAAAGAAGAAAATATTATTTAGGAAGACATAAGCTTGGAGAATGAAAGGTAGGGAAGAAAAAGAGAATTCTTGGTCACCACGGTAAGATTTAAAACATCATAGACATTTCCATATGAAAGAAGAAGCCATTCAATAAATCTATTGATAATAACCCATACATTCATTCATTTACCCATCCATATCAGATAAGCACTCATTTCAGTCATATTTTTAGTGGCTCTTCTAGTATTCTTTAAATAAGTTTGTCATTGTCACTGTGGGGGCAGATGGCTATGAAAGGACCTAGCAATTCCTTCAATGTTAACTTCATGGGTTTATTATGATATTTTACTTAACAAGGAACTATAGAAAAAAGTTTTAACCTTCATTAGTCACAAAGAAATTCTTAGAATTCAGGAAGCAGAGAGAGAGGAATGACATCTCTGAGAATGAACACTTTAAAAATCTGCAAACCAAACCCTATGTAGAAATGAATAATGGAATTCATCTTCTGAATGATGACTTTACTGAGCTATGATTTTCTTGTTATCGTTGATATCATTTCCATAGGCTTATATCAGAAGAACCGAAATTTCTAGGAAGTAGTATTTCACTGAAGTATTTCAATGGATTCATTCACTGTTTCTTTTATCACTACTAACAGAGCATGTATGATACACAGAGCTTAGGAACTGGTTACTATAGCCATGAACAAAACAGTCCCGGCCCTCACAGAGCTGACAATCTAGTGCGAAAGACAGATAATGAACAAGTAAACATAACAATGCATCAATGCATAAATATATAATGTGGTGGTGATAAATGCCATGGATAAAATTGAAAGGGTTAGGAACATAGGAAACTTAATAATGGTTAGGGAAGGCTTCTAACATAATAGGTCTGAAGGAGGGTATCCAGAAGAACAACTAAGGAAAGGCAAAGAAACAAGCAATAGTCAAAAACCTTGGGGCAGGATTGTCCTTGGAATGTTCATAGAAACACAGGGAGGCAATGTGGCTAGAAAAGTGTAAACAATGAGGAAAGAAGTAAGAGGTATTGTCTAAGAGATAAGGGAAGGAGACAGATAGTGTCTCTCTCCACTGTAAGGATTTTTGCTTTAAATCAGAGTGAAGTGAAAGCTGGTGGAAGATGTTTGAGCAGAGTGGGTTGATCTGATTTAGGGTTTAGAAGGACTCTGGCTGCTGTGTTGAGAACAGAGTTGGAGGCACTCAAGAATGAAAACAAAGAGATTCCTTCAAGGCTATTCTAGGTGAGAAATCATCGTAGTTGGCCTAAGGTAGTAGCAGTGGGTTGTAGTGACGAGTGGTCAGATTCTGGTTCTATTCTTAAGGAAAAACTGACAGAATTTGATATTGGATTGGATATGAAGTGAGAGGGAAGGAGTAGAGTCAAATAGGACTCCATGGTTTCTACCTTGAGCAACTGGAAGGATGGAACTGTCACTTACTGAAGTGGGAAAAGCTAAGGGTCTACCTTTTGACATGTTAAAATTAAAATACCTGTTAGAGGAGTTCTGGTCATGGCTCCGAGGTAACGAACCTGACCAGTATCCATGAAGATGCAGCTTTGATATTTGGCCTCATTCAGTGGATTAAGGATCTGACATTGCCGTGAGTTGTGTAGGTCACAGAAAAGGCTCGGATTTTGAGTTGCTGTGGTTAAGGTGTAGGCCAGCTGCTGAAGCTCTGATTCGACCTCTAGCCTGGGAACTTCCATATGGTACAGGGATAGCCCTAAAAAGCAAAAAATAAAATAAAATAAAATGCCTGTTAGACATTCAAGTTGAAATATCAGGTAGGTTTCTGGATGTCTGGGAAGTGAACAAGTTAGAAATTTGTTTGTAACTAAGGGGAAAACATTATCTAATTCATGAGGTTAACCAGTGCTACACTTAGAGGTTTATATAGTTCTTCGCCAAACACGATAGAAAGAATACATGGTAAAGAAGCAGAATGTTGTAGGGAAAGGAAATTCTTCAGTAGAGTTAAAAGTAGTTCTCAGAGGACTTCCTTTCATGCCTCAGTGGTTAACAAATCTGACTAGCATCCATGAGGATGCAGGTTCAGTCCCTGGCCTTGCTCAGTGTAGGTTGCAGAGCTGTGGTGTAGGTTGCAGATGCAGATCGGATCCCGGTTGCTGTGGCTGTGGTGCAGGCCAGCAGTTACAGTTCTGATTCCACCTCTAGCCTGGGAACCTCCATATGTCGCGGATGGGGTCCTAAAAAAAAAAAAATAAGTAGTTCTCAGACTATGACATTCCAAACTTGACACTGATTATTTCAGATAAACAAGTGAGAACCAGTATTTCAATGAGTTCAAAATTAAGCCAGATACATTTTTCTAACTTTGGTCAAGGCTAACACAGCCCAGAGCAGTCTATTTTATTTCATTCCACAAAATGCCAGGCACTATCACTGTTTCTACAAAGATGGAGGTTATGGATTTTACTTCAAGGAGCTTAGAGCAAAGTGGCTGTGCCTGGTGAGACATCCCACCTAGAGGGCACTTCTTGATCAGGTCAGTTCTCAAGAGGTTCAAAGGGATCTATAAACAGGGTTTGTGGCCACAGATGGGTCTAGAATAAGAAAAGCTGCAACCCTCTCATTGTCTATAACATTTAAAACATCCAGTTACAAGGATAAAGTTTTAAAAAAGAAAATGGCTTTTTTTTTTCATTCCAGAATTGTCCCCACTGAAGTAAAAATGAAGTATTCCAATCCATGGAGGAGATGTTTCTCTTTACGCTATTTAAAGAAATGAAAGGTAAAGTAACACAGAGGTACTAATTTATATCCACTAAATTAGTAAGAAGGAAACAACAGTGATAACATCTAGGGGTACTGAGATTGTGGGAACATCAACATGTATGAATACAGCAGAAAAGCATTTTGGTAGAATCTTTGGTAAGCACTGTGGCGTTACATATTTTGGTAAATTAAATTGTCCCAACTCTTTACTTCTCCCCTTGGCTCCTCTCTCTAAAGGTTGAATGCATTTCCCTGTTCTTGACTTTACGCTTAGCCATGTGAATTGTTTCGACTAATGGGGTGTTAGTAAGCAGGATACAAACAGAGGCTTGAAATGTGCTTGTGCAATTGGGTGTAACCTCTAATGTTTTCGTCATCTTTATTTTTTGTACACTCTTAATATACACAATTTTATTAGTCAATTATACTTCAAATATAATTAAAAACACTTCCATTATTAGACCCAATGCACAGACATTGCTTTAAATCTTCATTAGTTATTGAAAGCTTTTGATTTTTCTGACTGTTTACTTGTTTTAACTATCATAAATGAGTTAAGACTAGATACCTGAGCCCCAAATCCAGCACAGTACACATGGGGGCACATTAAAAAAAGGTTAATGAGAGCCTTTACGAGTGAAAAAGAAGGTTCTGAAACATACAACACAAAGGATGACTTAACTGGTTAAAGGTATGAAGTCTTCTAAAGCCAGTAACCTTAGCAATTACGATAGGATTCAGAGCCATTGTCAAGTACAGAGGGAAAATTAAATTATAAAATAATAACTAAACAATTTTTTAAAAAGCTCAGAGTTACCAACATTTATGGGTAAATAGCTTATAATTATCAGTTATGGATTCAGCCATTTGGGGTGTCATTCCTTAATCCCCACACATCCTTGAGCTCTGAGAATCTTGTGTCTTTATTGATGATATGGGAATAATAGCAGGACCTTGGGTTTTGTGACTGTTGAACAGATTAAGATTCCACCATCTGCAGCCAGAATGCTCTCACTTTGTGCCATAATCAGCCACTTATTAGCTCTTATTTTGTGTCAAGATCACCCATTTGTTAGCTTAGTCTTAGGTAGGGGATTTTATTTACACTCTAGATATCTGTTTTCTCATTTAAAAAGTAAAGTTTTTCAACATCTTTAGAAAAACATGCCTACATTAACCTGCTGCTTTTGGGTGGTTGAGATATGTAGAGTTAGATGTGCTGACCAGCAGATCCATGAGATTTAATGATCATTGTGTTGTTACTGAGTTTAGAAGTTTTTTACCCAGTATGTTTGAAGCACTAGCCAACAAATATACATATCAAGCATCATTAATAAGGTTAATACTCTTCAATCCTCCAATTATACTTTGAGAGCTTATTCAGACGATTTCACATGTGTATCGGTCAGCATGGACTAAGGTATTCTGATGTAACACATGAGGCTTTAGTCAACAACGATGTATTTCTCACTCAAGCAAAGCAAATATGGGAAAACATTAATAATATGTATTCAATGGTAGATGTTTTGAACCTGAGTAATGTCTACCCATAGCATACAAATGGAGCAGTGAGAGAGAAATTCAGCAGGTACCTAAACAACCAGATGAGCAGAACACCACCAGTAATCAGAGGGCTATCAGATTTCAGATCGTTCTCATTTGGCATAACTATTCCTTTTCTGCATATTTAGATTTTGTAAATAATTTAACAGGATAGTTTTTTAAAAATTTTGAATTACCATACTTTTTCTACTTTTGCCTATAGTAGCAGAAGAATTAGAAACAACCTACCTGTCAGGGTGTATGGGTAAGTAAATTAAGGTATAGGTAAGATCACAAAAGATATTTACAGCATGAGATTAGGGAAAAAAGAGAAATAAAATTTCTAATAGTATGATTTTTAATCATGTAAAATATTCATATAAGTGAACAAATTTTAGAAGGAAATATGAATAAGAGAAAACATACGGTGGGGATTATTAGGATATTTTTCCTTTAAAGACCTTTTAACCACATTTTTATGCTGTTGTCAAAATAAAAATAAAATGACTCTCATTAAATATCCTTCTGATGGTGCTTATCTGGGAAGCAACTAGTTAGAAAATACATTTGCTATGGAATGCTAGCCCCCTGGAGAAATGAGATAGTGCCTATTTAAACATCTTAAAGGTATCAGATGCTAAGGTGTAGTAACTTGCAATCAATACCTGTAATTTGATGAACTGGTAACCAAATCCAGCCACCTGGATCCAATCTTCCCTTTTTTTTTTTTTTTTCATCGTAGACTAGACTAAAAACAGCAAGGTATGAAGATATCAATCCAGGTGAAACATGGAATTTGATCTTAGTAAGCCTTAAAACATTATCTGCACAAAAGGGAGAAAGTTTGAGGGCCCAGAAAGAGGGGTGGCCCAACTATTGAGACAGGACACTTCCCTCAGGCTGGAGCCAACAAACACACTGGCATCCTTATACACTGAACGATGCTTAGCTCTCCTCCCCAAGGGAGTCATGGCTCCAGAGCAAGGCCTAAGCTCTGCCTCCCAGATCTCACATCAGTAGGCACTTTTCTGATGTGGGTCAGGGTCAAAGTTTTGGAGACAATTTCAGAAAGACTCACTATCTTTGGACATTATATGGACATATATCCTTAAACTTCCCAAAAGAGTATAAAAAATTGAACATAACTCGACATACATTTTGGGGAACTGTAAACAGGTAAATTCTCAACTGCTGTAGTAATAAGAGAAATCTTGATTTCTCAATACATTTCCTTCAAAATAAATTTTTCATTCATTCACCACAAAGAAACACACACTGAGTGGTATTTTGAACTCAAAGCAGGAGATACGGATAGCAAATAAGAAAGACAAAGATCTTTGCCCTTTTGAAGCATACATTCTACCAGGGAAATTATAGACTAGATCTGTTTTTCCTTCAGTTTTTGGCTAGAAAAAGATGAAGAGTTGACGCTCCAAAGTAAAGACTCACATTGGCTCTAAAAAATAATGAGGGAGTTCCCACTGTGGCATAGTGGAAATGAATCTGACTAGTATCCATGAGGATGTGGTTTGATCCCTGGCCTCACTCAGTGGGTTAAAGCTCCAGCGTTGCTGTGAGCTGTGGTGTAGGTTGCAGATGCGGTTCGAACCCTGTGTGGCTGTGGCTGTGGCTGTGGCTGTGGCTGTGGCTGTGGCATAGGCTGTCAGCTGCAGCTCTGATTCAGCTCCTAGCTGGGAACTTTCATATGCCGCATGTGCAGCCCTAAAAAGCCCTAAAAGAAAAAAAAAAGGGATGATAATGAAACAATACACTAACTAACCCAAATGAATTCCCTCACTCAAAACATGTAGAAAGACTTTATCATTTAATCTCAAATACCCTAAGAGTATCAGTTAATTACACCAACCCATTTTGTCTATGGGAGAGACAAATGCTAAATATTAAATCAAATACTAAAATCTTAGGGTTCTTCTGAAAAACTGATTTTTGTTTGGACTAAAAGCAGTTTTGGATCTAATATCTTCTCTTCTTAATATTTGTGCTGGACACCTGTGATGAATTCTTTTCCATGTGCTATTTGGTTCAGTCCTTATAGCTATTCTCTCAGGTAGGTAACTATTTTTATCCCGTTGTACAGAAGACAAACAGAAGTGGCCATTAATCCTCCAAGGTGGGAAAGTCAAAATTGGTGAATTCAAAACTGACATTCTGGAGTTCCCACTGTGGCTCAGTGGAAACAAATCTGACTAGTATCCATGAGGATGCAGGTTTGATCCCTGGCATTGCTTAGTGGATTAGGGCCACACCTGCATATGAAGATTCCCAGGCTAGCGGTTGAATCAGAGCTATAGCTGCTGGTCTATACCACAGCCACAGCAACGCCAGATCTGAGCTGCATCTGCAACCTACACCACAGCTCACAGCAACTCTAGATCCTTAACCCACTGAGCAAGGCCAGGGATTGAACCTGTGTTCTCATGGATGCTAGTCAGATTCATTAACCACTGAGCCATGATGGAACTCCCCTAATAGCACCTCTTGATAACAAATAACTCATCTCAATAATATGAAGTTAACCTTCCAAGGTTTTCTATTTGTTCATATTTGCTGTTTCTTTTTATCAGATTGTGACCTGGATCTCAACTGATAACATTTATGCGTTTATCTAAAATATCCCTTAGTAATATCTTGATACCCTTGCCCCTTCAATACAAGAGTATGGAGAGTCTCAAATGTATAAACGGGACAAAGGCTTACAAATCAGTACCATGGGCCAGTTACTGTGCCATCATCTACATTCAGTATCTCATCTCATTCTCTAAGTAGTACAAGGAGATAGTTTTTTTTTTTTTTCCTTAAATGTCGCAGGTGAGAAAATTCCCATGGCTAATAAAGTAATGCATGGCAAAAGCGAGAAACACAGGCTAACTCCAGACCCAAGCTCTTTACTACACCCAGTAACTCCTCAACTCACAAATCCCATACACTGAGTATTCTACCTTTGTGCCTCCAGTATCACTCACATCCTCCACCACTTAGCTCTATGCTCAGGGAAGCTGGTTTTCATGAACCACATCTCTAGGTGCCGCTCACACACACTAGTTTCCATTTGGGTTTGGCCAACGGGAGATACCCAGAGAAGATTCTGAGAGGTGGGGTAGGAGAGAGACGAGAGAGGTTGGGATATTCATTCTCCCAGTCCCATTCCATCAGATCACTGATTGCTAGTGGCTGTGCTTCTCTACCAAAGACTCTGACCCTCTCCTGGAGTTACACCCCATTTCCTGACCCTTTGGACTTATGAGTGGTAACAGCTCCTGGCCCCATGCTACCAGAAGAAAGGTTGCTTCACCTTCTCTTGTCTTTCCGATCCAAACCTTTGTAATAATCTCCTCGTTAAATCCTCCTGAATTGCCCCATTCCAGTGGCCATCTGATTTGTATTGGACTCTGCTACAGCTTGGGAAATAGAACCTAAGAACTAGGTAAGCAAAGTTACTTCCTTTGAAACAAAAGTAATTTACATGACACAGACCAACCCTAAAAGGAGCTCTTCCTATATTCAGTGCAGAAAATCTCTTTTAATTTTTCTTGTTTTATCTCCCTCTGAAGATAAAATTTATCTCTCATTCTCTTCTTGAACTGCCAAGGAGACAATGTTATTTTATTCATTCTGGGTATTTTCACTTTAAGCTTAATATTTCTTCACCTGAAAGTTTGGAAAGTTCAATAAAGCCTGAGACCATAACAGATGTTAACATTTTAATATTAAAATTTAATATAACCCCTTTTGGTATTACTAATGATGCCTGCTTGCTTTAAGTTTCATAGTAAAATACAATCATTTTGACTTTATTTTAGAATGATGAGACATACTGAAGTCACATACTATTATTTCAAAAGAGGCTTCCAGAAGGAGAAATGTAGACAGAAGTTAGTAAGATCGGATATATTACCACTGGTCTCCCGTTTCAACCATCTTAATAATAAAAATTGGTCTATTCAGGAAACCGATTAAAGCCTCCGACATTCTCCTTCATTGACCAGAATAATAATGGGTTTAAAAGTGGTCCAGCTGGGAAAAGGAAATATTTCCCTCAGAAATAATATAACAAAATTTCTCTGTACTACAGAGGTATAATTCAAATCCAGCATTAGTCTTTGAGATGTTTATTTGGTCTTCCCTGACTCCACCCTGCCCACTCCCCCTGCCCTAATTCAATAGCTTCCTAATGGGTCTCTCTGCCTCTAGTACACTCCTCTCCCATCCAATTCTCCATGCTGCAACCAGAAAGTTCTTCCTACAAAGTGCATCTGCTCATGTTTCTTCCCTGTGTCAAAGCTTTGGCGGGGGGGGGGGGGGGATCCCATGGCTGACAGAATAAAGCAAAATCCTAAGAAATGCAAATTAGGCATGGCAATCTTTCTAGTTGTCCCTACTCTCTTCCACGACCGTAAGATCCCTGCTTTAGGTACCTCAGGTGTCCCACCCTTTCATTTCCTGACTGTAGCCTACTCTATCTCTTTTTCAGGATCCTGTCCTTGCTATCCCTCTACTTAGAAGAGTCATTGCCATCACCCATTGTAAGGCTCCTGAATGTTTTCTCATGCTCAAGAGACCAAATTAAATGTCACCTCCTGGCTAAAGCTCTTCCTAACTACCTCCCCACAACAGCCTTCCACCTCTTTTCATTTCCTTCTCAGAGCTTTTAAAGCTACTTAATCTCCTTTTTTCCCCCTTCTCTTTGTTCAACATCATATCCTTTCTCAAACAGGAAAAGTTACTAAATACTAATTCTCTTTTGTGATGCCATGCCCGTCTGAGTCAATGAATTCTAATTATAAGCTTAGAAAGGAAATGATGTTTATCAAACACCCACTGATACACCACATGCATTATTTACAGATTCAGTTTCATTTAATCCTCACAACAATGTTGTGTAGAGAAACACTATTATCCCATTTTATTGATGAGGAAACTGAGTCTTACAACAGAGAAGCACTGCTTAGGCAGTATAGGTGGTGGGGATTTCAGAATTTGAGCTCATGCTCTGACTTAAATCTATGCTTTTTTTCTATTATATCACCGTTTTCTCTTATTAAAGTTGATTCACAGTCTTTTAAGACACCATCTTGCTTGTATAGCATGTTACAGATTACAAAGTACTTTCACAGCATATCTGATTTGATCACCAATAAACCTGTGATGTAATTAAGGCAGGATGAGGGACCTCACCTTGCGGATCAGAGAGTCAGAAAGGGGAAGGATTTGCCCTTGGTCATTAAACCAAAAACTGGAGGCATCAAGACTAAAATTCCTGGCTCTCAAGCCAGGGCTCTTCCTATACCACAATACTGTCTCCAGCACAAATAGTATTATTTTCTTCCTTGAAGGCAATAAGAGTTGGATCTTCTAAACAATTCAACTGTCTACAGAGGCTCCAAATGAACTCCCATACTTGTTCTTTTGTTCTATCTTAGCCACTGAGGACTTAGCCACTGAGCCTCAGCCAGTGAGGCTTAGCCACTCAGCCTCTGTCTTGACTGGTCGGTTGAGCTAAACTCTGAAACAGAATTTCCAATGCAGGGAGCCAGCAACCAAATCTGATCTCAGATATAGAATTTCATTTTTGTGTTTTGCCCTATGCTGTATTTTTCAAAAATGTAATTATTTCCTAATTTGAAAAAAAAATCTGGTGTCTAGCTTCTTTTGGGAAAAAAAAAAACCCAACACTGCCAAAATCACTGGATGTGGTGATAAGACAAGCACTCTCCCTTTCCTTATTTTATGAACTTGCTGGTCCTATAGGCTCCTGAGTTTCCAGCCCAGGTCTCACCATTGAAGACTCCCTGTTGACCATTTCACCATGCAAGAGGGCTTGCAGGAACATCTGCCACAAATTTGCCTTTTCCAGTTTTCTTCTCAAAGTTTAGCTCTGCCTTCCTGGAATGATGCTATCTCTCAAGCATTGAAGAGCATCCTCTATGAGGACAAAGTCTTTGCTCCTTCAAGCAGGAATAAAGATATCAGGCATCCTTACTCCTTCTGGTCTCCCTTTATGAAACCTCATTCCATCTGTGCTGGTAATTACTCTTCCCAAAATTCTCTGAAGGGAAAGGGCACTGGTGAATGGGAAAGAATTTCTGGTTGCAGGGGATGAGAACTTACTTCTGTTTATTAGACTTCTGTTCTGTCTCTTTCCTCGTTTCTGAATGACATTGAAGAGACAGTACCGCAGTGTAAAGGAGAAAAATATTCCTCAGTAATCTCTTTGGGCCTGTTTCCTCATCTGTAATATGAGGGTGGTGAATACTTTGCTCTCTAAAGGCCCTTCCAGATCTAACATTCTCTCATGTTACAAGGAACTATCTTTAACATAGGTCCAGTTGTTGTCTTAACGGTGTTTTACTTTCCCAATTGTAATTCAAAATGTGCCCTGATTTTCAGGTAGGAGAACTGCCTAATGAACAGTCACAGTGTTGTGGCTACCCACAAATCCACGGTATTTTCTGGGAACGTGGGTGCAAGAAATACACATCTGTAAGCTTGAATAACAATGGTCATGGAAAAAACACTGGAAAGAAAGGAGACCTGGGTGATAGTAATAGTTCTGGTACTCACTAGGTTTGTGACTTTGGGAACTCACACACAGACTCTGGGCCTTCACATCCATTAACACTTTTGTGCTATATTTGTTTGTGTGGAGGGTGATTTTTGGTTTTCTTTTTTCTTTTTCTTTTTTCTTTTTTTTTTTTTTTTGCTTTTTAGGGCCGCACTCGTGGCATATGGAAGTTCCCAGGCTAGGGGTCAAATTCGAGTTGCAGCTGCTGGCCTATTCCACAGTCATAGGAACGCTGTGATTTACACCACAGCTCATGGCAACGCTGCATCCACAACCCACCCACTGAGAGAGGCCAGGGATCAAACCCGCATCCTCATGGATACTAGTCAGATTTGTTTCTACTGTGCCACAATAGGAATTCCCTGTGTGTTCACTTTTAACCTGGCCAGCAGCATTCATCTTCATAATTACTTGGCCCCTTGTAGGCACCTGAGTTTATTTCCTGCTCTTTCCCCAGGAGTTTCATTTATTCAGTGAGTATCTATTGAGCATCTTTTGGAGTGCCAGAACTTTTCTGAGAGTTGGTGATATAGACAGAAGCATGCTTCCCTAGTGAAGCTGAATTTCCGGTACCATGGTTCTGCTGGTACCTACAATACCAGGTCTGGATGCTGATACAATTGATTTTTCTCATCCCTCATTACCTTCCCTCAACACTTTATCCTTATCCCTTCCTCACCAGTGCCCTCATGTGCCTTTCCCCCACTCAGGCTATTCCTTATTTAATCCCTACCCACCCCACAAGCAGCCAGTGAAAGCAAGTGTGTGAATAAATATTAAAAGTAAGTGTGCACTAATGGATAAACCTTCATCCCAAAGGAGTGGTGTGCACACGGTTCCAGGCTGAAGAGAACATGGATTCAAATGCCTAGGGGACTTTGGGTCATCTTACTCAACTTTCCCAACCTCAGCTTTCTCATCTATAAAATGGGGATAAAATAGTACCTACCCTTCAGGGGAATGTGTAATGTTTAGGACGGTAATGTGCATCAATACTCAGCATGGTGCCTGGCCTGGCAAATTTTACATGTTCAACACATGACTGTTAGCATGACCAATGTGAGGTCCAGGCAAAGGTATCTGTGGGCAGGCTGATTCCAGAGATGTTCTGAGAGAGGAGAGGCTGTCTCATCAGCCCAGAGTCATGCTAATTTAGCCTATGTGAAGGAAGGCAGATACAAGACCTCAGTTCAGAATTACCCTCAGGGAGATGCCCCAGGGAGGGAATCTGGCTGCAAGATTGCAGTTCGACCCTCCTGCTGCTCCAGTGTGGGAAGGAAAGCCTTTGCCAGTTCCAGAGACAACACAGCATTCCCCTGGCATGTGGTTTTGACTTCCAGGGCCAAAACACAATGCTTTTTACAAAGCCCTTGTTTTTCTGCAAACGTGTTTGTCAGGGGCCTTGTTTTGCAGATAATGGATTTACAAAGAGGCCTGTTCTTCCTTTCTGGCACTTTGAAAGGAAAAAAATCCCTGAATGGGAAGAAGGATCAAGTGGCTGCTTTGCATGTACGGTGTCTCTTGCCTACAGATTGTGCCACAATGTTGGAGGCTAGGTTTCAAAATTACACAGTGCCGACAATTACCCACAATTAGGCTAATTATATAATTACACTATGATTATCTGAAAGATAACGTTAAGTAACACACAAAGAGGATGGATGGCCCTGAGGTAAGCCTGAGGGGAATGGAGGGGAATCTAAGGGTAATCAAGGCAGTGCCCTAGGATCCCAGATCCTGCTACAGAGACCAGGCACCAGCCTCCAGCCCAGTCTCCCCTCCTCCCTGCTTGGGATCAAGTGCCTTTCACAGCCTCAGTGGGCTGGTTGCCTTTCCAGTGACCCCAACATTTTCCCTTTACTATCTCCTTCTGTTAACAAAACAAATTATAAAGGACAATTGGATTGGAAACCATATCTAAATTTTAGGCCAACACCTCAGCCACACTGTTGACATTTAAAGGCAAGCTGTGAGTGCATTCTATATTTCCACACATCACTGATGGGGTTGTCATTCTCTGATGGCCAGACCAGCACAGTTAAACAAAGCTTTACACTGGCATAAAAATTACTGCTCCCTAATGGAGGGCCAACTCCAGAACCTCTGGCCTGCTCTGAATACTGGCTGCCAACTTCACATTTTGATAAATGCATGTTGAGCTCTGGAGGAAAGAGACATCTTCACAAATACACACAAGTAACATTTTGGTTACTATTCCTGTTCCCTTTCCTGGACTCTCCTGGGCCAGGATTCTCAATACTCATTTAACAAATAGTTGTTGTTGGTGGTGGTGTTTTCTTTTTCTTTGTCAATCTCCAAATTTGATGTTGGAAGTAGAGCAAGGAAGAAAACAGTCATGGTTCTTGCCCACCAGGAGTGTACAGGCTGGCTGAAGGGACATGTTCTGCTCTCAAGTGGATTTGCCCTTGCTGTCACTGTGGGGGATTGCATTACTGCTCCCAGTTGTTCCCTTTTCCTTCTAGCCTTGCAGTTTGCCTATTGACTTGGCAGCTCCTCTCCCTAGATATTTACTTCCCTACACACTTTTGGTGGGCTTGGCCATATGACTTGCTCTAACCAATGGAAATGGGCTCAGAGTGTCAGTGAGTCCACTGCAGGCTTTGTCCACTCATCTCTCAGGGAACCTCTAACCTCTGCCATGAAAAGAAGACACTCCTGTGCCTCTTGATGGTCCAAGATGAAAGAGAAATACAGGCAGAGGATATGAACTGAACTTGGAGCCAAACTTACTAGTGGAGCAGATCTGAACCAGAACTTTCTCCCTGGAGTCAAGCCCAGCAATCCTGCGGACATCAACAGAGATATCCAGTTGACCCTCAGATGTATGAGCGAAAAATAAATCCATCTGCTAGTTCCATGAAGATGCTGTGCAACAAAACAGCCACAAAGTCTCAGTGGCACTGTGGTACCACTTCTTATACATTATCTTATTTAATTTTCACAGTCTTCAAAGTAGGTAATACTACCCTTGTCTTAAAGACAAGGAAACTGGACTCAGAAAGTTCTGATAGTTTGCTCAAAACCAAACAGCTAGTACACTGGAAAGAGAACATTTGAATTCAAGGCTGTTGACCTTAAAATCAATGTTCTTTCCTTCATGTTATATGATTGTGGCATGCTGTCACAGATGAATGAACACTCGGGGTCTCAATTTCCTCATGTGAAAGAGAGGTTGGGATTGCATTGTCTCTAATGTTCCTGATAGTCTAAGATTCCATGAGTGAAGTCACATTACTCAATAAAAATTCTTTACTTTCAGAGGAATACAATCAAATTTCCTTTAAGTATAGTGTTCCCCTAGCTCACATAAGTGCTTATTATTTCCAGATCATTAACTGTTTGACATAGAGATTTGGCTGAGAAACTTGAAGCTCAAGAGTTAGAGGCCTCTGCCAATTGAAGATCAGTCAAATGTGGATAATGGCTTCTGTTACTATAATGCAAGTCTACAGGAAAATGTGATTCAATTTATAAAAATTCTATCAAATGCAGCTTTTTAGGAATTCATCTGTTGGGTACCACAAGGTACATCTGTGCTGTATTATCCAAATAAGTTCCACCTGGCAGGCAGATGATGGTAAAGCTTAAAAAGGGAAAAAAGGGTTTTTAGAAAGTATTTCCATCTCATCTCACTCAATTTTAACTTGATCTAGTCTATTTCTAGGTAATGCAGAGACATTAAATTTGGTCAAGCAATGGATGATGCCCTTTCATTAATAGATAGAGGTGGACTGTTCATGAGAAAATCCTTTCAAATGTCATTCCACAGTATGGAAAAGTGGGAAGGAGGGAGAGATGCAGGGGGTGGAGTGGGGGGTGGGAAGCAAGAGCCATTCTTTGTCCAACTGGCTTTGCATATGATGAAATTCATAAAATGGTCATGAGACGCTGTGTAATGTGAACCCCCAGAGGCTTACTCTAGCTTCTGCTGAAGTTGAGGGCCGTAAGAATGCTAAAGGAAAATTAGCCATTAAGAAAACTCACAATCATTGGGGGACATTAAGAAGATCAAGGCAGGTTATTTGGATGTCTGGGAAAGCTGAACTTGATGAATACTTTCCAGGTCAATATGATTCACACAGAGGATTTTTATTAGAGTCACTATACAGCCTTTGGTCCCATTTTAACTTTCAGCAGTTCTCCTTCCCCTCTCCCCATCCCCTGCTCATTTTTCCTCTTAGTCTCTGTGGCTTCACCCAAGACAATGTCATCCATTCTTATTTGGGCCTTTGTAAGCCAAAATACCTCCGGACTAAGAAGTTAGCTTCCATAGTCAGACATCTATTTCATTATGAATATCTGTCTAGACATAAAAGGGATCACTCGACACTTCCCCCCATGATCCTGAGAGCACCAGGAAAAGAGCAGTCCAACACGAGACAGACAGTTGTACCCCACCCACACCACCCCAGGCTCTGACTAACCTAAATAGATTCTACTTTTAATAGAAGCCAAGAAGGAATAAGGAGGCTTCTCAGTTGGTAGAAGTAATCATGCTGTGTGAAAAGACTGATTTTATTTGCTATGTGGGTGGTTTTCTGGTTTTCAGGGAAGTCTAACAGTTTCAGCCTTATTAGCTGTAGGATTTATTGTCAAACCAAAAGGATCAAGAAGTTGATGTTGGTTGATTGGTTATTTTGTTGGAAATCTTGTGCAGAATTGTTGATCTATAATCAATAGGTGAAGTATGGAGTGCAACTTCCTTTGGAATCATGTTAACCCATAATTGCTCCCTCTTGCCATCCTTTGTGCAAAATGGTGACATTGAATGTAGACCACTTAGTGTTCCTGAATTCACAACGGCGATGGGACGAGGGATCAAGTCCTTTGCCTCAAGACAAAGAGATTTTTCCAAGAGAATTATCCATCTAGATTGTTCTTTGAAATCTCCAGAGCAACTTCTTAGTCTTTCAATTATACATTCTCAGAAACAGCCTCTTTAAAGTATATTCTTCCCATGTTTTCCATCAAACATAAGCATCAAATCAGATTTGGATGTGATATTAACAAAGTAAAACATTAATAAATACAAAAACACACAAAAATTAACATTTCTTCCTTCAAAACTATGTCATTAGGAAGCCACATGCTTATTCTCTTGGTCCTTCTTTTGCTCCTAATTGTCTTTTACCTCCTTTAGAAAAGTTTTGAATCACTTCAGGCACATGGAAAAGTTAATCCAAATACTTCAGAATTACTTTTTTTTTTAACAACAACAATCTCAACAACAAAAGCTAATATTCTCTAGACAGTTCTACTTTTTAAATGCAATTTGGTACCTAAAGATTTTTAATATTTCCAAATGTCAAGTCTTCCATGAAAGGATTATTTGCAGCTCTTAAGGGCATTCCAAAGAATGTAACAGAGCTTTAAGGAAATTTCAAAGCTTTAAACAAGGAAATTATTTTGGATTAAGGCTTTCTAAGGAGGTGGCTACTTTGAGGAAGACTCTGCTCATTTACATACCTACATTGTCTTTTTTGCACAAACTACAGAGGGTCCTAGTCTCCTTGTATTCCAGGTAGATGGCCTGGGATTTTGCAACATGAGGACTCTATGTATATCCTATTTTGTTTGAGAAAAAGTAATACCATGACTTAAATATACTCTCCTGTCTTCATAGCAACCATCTTTTTCCCCAGTGTAAGTTTGAATATCAGATCCTTAGGGTTACGATTTTTTCTCCTTAACTATATTTTTATCCTGAGGAATTACTGAATGATGGCCCTATATTATCTCTAATTATTCTTTGTCATATTTGTGCCTTGCAAAGCAATAGGAAGATGGAGATGTTAAAGTTTTGTATGTTTTCACATCATACTGTAATTTTTATAGGACAAAAGTGGCAAAGTTAGAAACATTTCTGTCTTGAAGTTAGTGAGATGATCAGGGTCAATGTTGGTTAAAAGGCTTAAAATTTAAGCCTCAGATGTGGTTGAGAACTTTACTGCTGGTATTGTCTTCCTTTAATCTTTTCATAATCACCCCCCACTCCAAGCTACCCCAAAAAACCCACACGGTTAAGAGAGGGATTGAAAAAACGATAGATACTCTTTAAAAAATCCAAGAATAGGAATTGGTCATTGGCTCCATTTAACTGGTTAGGTCACATTAATCAATATTTAGTTTCATAGCAGATGTGGAGGAAGTGAAAGTCTGAATTCCAAAAGAACCCAAGAATACTGAAAAGTATCACATTTCACACACATGGAAAAAAATGGAGAGGGAAAAAAGATTTATGTATATCTGAAAGCAATAAGGATGAAAAAAACACAGTCCGAGTCATCAAAATCACTGTTGAGAAAATAGATTTGAATGCTGCTTGGTTTTCTTAATTAAATTTCAACATCAGAAAGCCATGAAAAAGGAGTATACATCTTAGTGCACCATAGTGCGATCTGGTGTCCACCTTGTGGGGAGAACTTTAAAATCTCACGTGTCAGGATCCATGCACAAAGGTACACATTCCACCTCCCTCTCCCCCCCACCCCGCACCTCCCTCTCAGCATTCAAAGATTAGCTTCTTGCACTTTTTGAAGATCTTCTATATCTTGTTCATGCCACAAACATTTACTAAACTCTCTAGGAGGGCCAGCCTCTCCACTAGGTATGGGGAGAAATGCCAAAAAAGTCAGATGACAGGAACAAAGAAACCCAAATGATGAAAAGTACTAAAAACATAGTAAAAGATGTCAAAAAAAGAGAGACTTGAAAATAAGATTGGAGCAAGATTAAATTTGGAGATGGGGAATACTCGCTCCCCTACTGCCATCCACTCAAACCAGGCGTACTTATTAGCTCCTCCTGTGTGCTTGGTACCTCCTGGTACTCCACAGAAGATGACAAGAGCAAGACAGAGCCTTCTTGAATTTGAAGGCTTTTCTAGTTTTATGGCACCCTTCCTTCCAAGACTTCCTAAGCCTGTTCTTCACTTGCATTCACCAAACCACACAGCAGGATATTGGGACCCACACCTAGCCATTTCCAGCTGGGCTGACTGTGAAACACAGTTACAGATCCCCTACTAATAATCTGAATCCGTTGTTTGCTAGTACAGTTATTTTAAGGCCGGCATATGACTGCTGGTGGCAGGTTGGTGAGCAGAGGAGAACAGGAAATGAACTAAATCATTTATTAACATTGAAAATAACAAATTGAAAGGTGTTGGGTCCTGGGGTAAATAGTACTTGGATGCTGCAAATGAGGGAAAGGGAATTTTCCAAAGAGAAGGCTTACCTGAAAGAACTTTCTAAAATTTGGTTTTGGTGTCATGGAAAAACACTCAATTCCAACCAATGCTATTGATTGCTGGAAGTATCCTCAAGAAGACACATGCTTGTTAAGAGCAACAATATGAACACTTGTTGTTCAAATCCTGGGATGATCATGCCTTGAAGATTCTGACAAAGAGAAAGAATAAAAAAGGAAAGGAAATTTTTATTGTGCACCTACCATACGCCAGACCCAGTAATAAATGTTTCCACAAACACCATGTTATCTACGTGTTACAACAAAGCTGTGAGTTAGAATCACCAATTTACAAATGGAGAAAAAATAGAGGGCTTGGAGTGACTAAATAACACAACTGAAGGTCACACAGTATAGAGAGTGTGTGCCTGAAACCAGGATGCATGTCTTTCGTCAAACGGCAAGGCTGCCCTCACACAAAGTACTCTCTCCAATGAGGAGATTTATGTTAGGAAGGGGAAGCTTTGGGAAGAAATGCAAATTTAAAAAAATATTCTGATCAAATGATCTTTCAAGAGATGTTAAACTCTTAAATCATAAATTTTATTTTAATTGTCTGATAAATTATGTATTAATCATATTTTCCATGAAATATATATAGGTCTAGAGTATTACTGAAAATAGAAAACATTTTGCTTGAACACAACCCACTGCCCTATGTCCTTTCCTTTATCCTCGGACTTTGTGCTGTCTTGGGAATGATCAGTGACCCAGGAAGTCAGTACGTGGGAGGGTAGGTCTGGAGGTTGCCATTAAAAGGGCCAAAGGATTTTGTCATACAGAAATCGCCAAGTAAGTAACAACTTATGGGTAAAGTATGATTTTTAGCGGCAAAATTTGGCAACATTCAAATGTCCAATGCAGGAGCCTGGATACATACATGAAGCTCATTTGTACAATAAAACTTTTTCAGTGATTAGAAGCAGTGATGTGTTGAAGCGTGATGGATATCTAGGAGTTCATTATAATACCTTTGTATGTGTGTGTGTTTGAAATTTCCCATAATAAAAAATTTTATATATGTTGACCACATTAGAAATATTTTTGTGATATATGGAAAAAGCAGATTATTAAATGTAGTAGAAATTTCCATTGTTCATCTGCATCCAGTATTCTTCCCTTTCAAGTACATGGAAGGATTATACTTCCCTGCCCCCTTGCATTTGGGCAAAGTCATACAACTGATCAATAGATGTAGGCAGGAATGATGTGTGTCACTTTTAGACAAGAGCAATTAATTTCCAGTTTGTGACTTTTCAGCCCTCTTATTCCCTAACTCTGTAACTTATGACATTTCAAGTGGTAGAACCTTTGACCCTCGTTGAGAACAACATCAAATGGCTCCCTGATGAAGTAGAATGGACACGTACTATGAGCAAGAAATAAACATTTGATGTCCAGAGCCACTGAGATGTTTTCTGCCACAGCACTGTTTAGTGTATCATGATTGGTAAAGCAAACAATGCAATTTGACAAGAATTGCTCAGCTTGCTCCCTCTTCTCTGTCAGGTCTTTGTACAAATCTCATTTTCTGGGCAGTGCCTTACTTAAGCATATATTTTTAAAAAATCAGGGCCCATAGGATTTGGCAGATCATCTAGTCCAGTTATGAACACTAGGGTCCACAGAAATCAAACGATCACTGAGGACACAGATTCAGGGATAGTTCGAGATTATATATATAAAGTATAAAGTACACACACACACACACACACACACACACTGTTTATTGCCTGGTCTTACAATACCTTTGTGAGGGTCAAATCAAATAAGCATAGAAGGTGATTAGCACAGAAAAAGACCACACTAAATTGTAAGATTCTATCACCTGGCACTGATAGCATTTCATCTCAGTGCATCTAGCATTTTTGTTTTGTCCCTGGATATACCTTGGCCTACAAACATCTCAGAAATGTGCAAGGAATTATCAGCTGAGAATGTAAACTTCAGCCAACAGAAGATGGGACCTGATGGATAAAACTGTCCATTTGCAATTTAGGCAGAAAATACAGGGAGGCAAAGAATTAGAAGTTCAGAGCACAAATCCAATCCCACCAATGTCAGGCAGAATGTTAACTCAAGAGATATAAGTCAGCTGTGCATTCCTTTATCCAACAAACATTACCTTACTACCTACAGTGATTAAGACCAAATAATAGGAACTATGGAAGAACAAAAATTAAGAAGACACGATCCACATCATCCAAAATAAAGCTGCAGGGGAGAGAGGAACAGATATTTATATGAAGAATACTAACCAAAGGCAGAACTAATTTAAACCAATAATAAGATTAAGTACTGTGTTATGGGGGGACAAGGGTGATCGGTGGACTGTAGACACTGGGGGAGTTATTTGAGTGGGTCATTGAAGAATGAGAACAATTTTGGTAGATCACAGGTGCAAGGGAGAGCACTGTAGCTCAGATAGAGATAGAGCGGTAAGACGCACATAGAATTCAAGGAATAATTAGAAATCCAGTGGCCTGGGGTATCGCCTAGTGGGCACGGAGGGATGTAACATGATATGAGGTTGGAATGATGGCTTGGGGTCAGATGGCAACAGCCTGAAATCCCTCACAAAAGTGTTTACGCTTCATGCTTCAGGTGTTGAGCTATGTAGGGTTATGAATGAGGGAATAGCTAGATTTGACTTTGATTTTAGGGCAGTTACTCTGGCAGTAAACGTGGACTGGGTAGGAGGAGATAGCTTAGAGGCAAAGTATCCCTCCTGCTCACGTTTGGGAATGTCTGCCCCTTAGCCTATCAACTGTTACTTGTTTTTTTCTTTTACGGCTGCACCTGTGCCATATGGAAGTTCCCTGGTCAAGGGTCAAATCAGAGCTACAGCTGCAGGCCTATACCACAGTCACAGCAATGCTGGATCCAAACGACATTTGCGACCTATGTCACAGCTTGTGGCAATGCTTAACCCACTGAGTGAGGCCAGGGATTGGACCCACATCCTCACAGAGACTATGTTGGGTTCTTAACCCACCGAGTCACAGTGGGAATGAATTCCAAATGCTCACTTTTCAAACTGAGGTTTTTCTCTCCTGAGTTTCCCAGAATATTCTGGATTTCCTGGAATTTGATGAATTTTTACTGTTGCAAATATGAATCATTCTGCATATTTACATTGGGCCTGAAGAAATTGGAGAGAACAAAGCATTCCATATAAGTCTGAGGAATTATGGGACCTAAAACTATTTGTCACAGCCCTTGGGCAAAGATACAGCCCTGGACATCCTTTCCACTTAAGCTCATATAAAAAGTCAGAGTCCATAGTGTTCAGCAGATCATCAATTCCAGTTATGAATATCAGGCCCACAGAGGTCCTAGTGATTACCTAGAACATGAAGATCTGGGACTAGTGCCCTACATCATGGCCTTCCTCATCTAGTGCTTTATCCACCAACAATAACCACCAAAAAACCTACTCACAAAATGGAGTCTCATATTTATACTAATTTGGGTTCATCTTTGGGCTAGCATGGGCCAAGACAAATTTGACAAGTACTGTTTCTGGTATCTACCCTAAAACTCAATTAAAGCTTGTATTGTTCAGGTCTAAAGATATTTAATGCTCATGAACACATTTTCAGTCAAATTACAAAGTCACAGAGTCTCATAAATACTTTACAGGGGGATTTGCAAAAGGCACAAGAGTTTGAATCAATTGTTGTCTTAGAATTAAAAACAAAGTATTTGTTACATCATTCATTCACTCAAAAAGGGAGGGGGGACAAAATAGGTCCACTTCTCAGGATGCACATAGCCCAGTAAAATATCCATATTTCTCCTTAATTCTTTCTTCTACTGCCCTCCCCATCCTTATTATTGATGTGACCTGTTTAGCCACTCTAGCACTTTGTTCCTGGATTTATTCAACAGCCTGAATTTGACTTCAGAAGGAAGTAAAAGGTACACTATAAGCAGACAGAGGCACCTCTCAGATGCCTTTCATCCACTTTAGACTGCAACTTGCCCAGTGCAAACATCTGCTGGAGGCTGAGATCTTGCTCTGTTGGCTGTGTTCACTGCAGCAACTTCCCCCAGCCAGGACCAGTCAACAACAGGCACTATGGAGACCCTGGAAGGCTCCTGGAAATAAATTACTTTGGTGAAAAACACATCAAACCTTAGCCATAAGTTACCCTGACAGTAGCAACTAGAGAAAACCTGGTTCAAATAAAGATCTGTTTGGAGTTTTACATCTTCCTAGGGCTAAACCCCTGAAGTGAGCCCTTTCCTCTTGTCATGGAAGAATTTTGCTTCTTGAGCACTTATTCACTCTCTAGGTAAATACTGGCAGGGGCAGTGTGTACCCTCCAAGGTTAGAGCCAATAGTCTTAATAATAGTAATAAGCTTGGACAAAACATTCTTCTGTTTACAAAGCTCTTTCTCATTTATACATGAAGGTAGGAAATTGCAGTTGAGGATGGGATAAAATCAAATTCTTCTACCACATGTTACCAGATTCCAATTTCATAGTCCAAGTGCTATGGATCATTAGTATTAGATGCACCAAAGAGTTGTGTGTGAAGCTAGTTGACCTAAGAAATTCAGGCATCTTGGGATCTGTATCTAGAGCTGTGCTCTCCAGCACAGTAGCCACTAGCCACACAGAACACTTGAAAGGTGCTTGTCTGAATTGAGATGGGCTGAAGGTGTAAAATAGACTAGAATTTGAAGTTTTACTATAAAAAATATTTAAAATAGCTCCTTAATACTTTTCACATTGATTGCATATTGAAATAACATTTTAGATTTATTAAGCGGAAGAAAATATATTATGGAAATTAATCTCATCTGTTACTTTTTACATTTTAAGCCGTGGCTACCAGACTATTTAAAGTTACACATGTGGCTTGTGTTATATTTCTGTTAGACAGTGTTGCTCGAAAGGCCTGTCTGTGAATAAGCTAGTTTGAACCTCCTTAACCCCTTTGTAATCATGAAGAGAGCATGCTTCTCCCCAGCATGACAGTGTTGGGAAACATTTAAAAATAATCCAGGAAACAAATGGGATTTGTCTAGAAGAATGTCTTAGTGCTCCCTAACCCCAACCCTAGGGCCAAATGAAGGAGGTCACTGGGGCTGTCTCTGCCCTGAGAAAAAAGCCACAGAAGAGATTTTAGAGACTACCATGTCTTGAAAGAAAGTGAAAATATGGCAGCCACATATGACCACAGGACTGAGGCCTGTTGGGTGTTGAAGGCAGCCAATACTATGGTCGCCGGGATACTCAGGAACTGCTCTCTAGTCTAATTCGTCCACTGAACAAGCATGCAACCCTGAAAACTAGGGAAGAGCCTTCCTCTCATCACCTTCAGGCGGTGACAGCTTCATTGGCCAGCTCAGATAAGGTCACTCACAAAGCTGTCTTTGGCCCATGGCTTTATTTAATTCCACGGCTCCATGGGTCTTCTTTCATAAACTGAGCTTCCTTCTTTTACCCTTGCCCCAGCCAGAGAATCCCATTTAATACCTAAGCCAGGGCAAGTCATCTCTCTACTCAGAACCCTTCCTGTGGCTTCCAAAGTTCCAACAGTAGTAGCCTGTGGGACCCCCCACCCCCATAACACCTCCCTGACCTCATTACCTATTCTTTTGCCCCAGCTCACTCAGTTCCTGGTGGTGCTGTAGCTCTGGCCTTTCCCTCTAATTGACAAGAGCTTTCTCTCATATACCTACATGGCTAACTGCCTCATCTCCTTAAGATTTGCTCAGATTTCATTTCTGCAGCAAGGCCTCCCTGACCACTCATTTCAAATTACAACATGCCCTCCCGCATTCCCAATCCCTCTCTATTTTTTTTCCTTTTTTCATAACACTTACTGTCTTCTAACACACTATAAAACTTACTTATTCATTTAACTGTTTACTGTTTGTATCTCTCAATTGTAATATAAATATCACAAGGGTAGAGTCTTTGTGTGTATGCATTTTTTTTTATTGATACATGTCAACAAACTAGAACATTGGTAGGTACTTATTAAATTTTTTGCTGGGTTTTTTTTTTTTTTTTTTTTGCTTTTTAAGGCCACACCCCACAGCATATGGAGGTTCACAGGCTAGGAGTTGAATCAGAGCTATAGCTGCTGGCCTATGCCACAGCCACACACAAAAACACAGGATCTGAGCCGCGTCTGTGACCTACACCAGAGCTCACTGCAACATCGGATCACCGACCCACTGAGGGAGGCCAGGAACTGAACCCGTATCCTCAGGGATACTAGTCAGATTTGTTTCTGCTATGACACAGTGGGAACTCCCAGTATTTTTTAAAACTATAAAGCATGTTGTATAAGGTCCATCATCCTTTTTGCTCCTTTCATTTCCTTTCCAGCTTAACCTCCTGTCACCTAGTGCTGAGAAGGCCCCAGAAGCAAACCAATTCATTACTCCGCCATAGTCCAGTCCAACTGAGCCTCTTTCCAGCCCTTTCCTAACACAACCACTAGATATTTGCCAATAGCCAAAGTCAGTAGTATACAAATGTTTGGCAAAAGCAGGAGTATGAATACTTTATGATGGGCATCTCTAACGAGTCTCTGAGGTACAGCTCTTTTACTATAGAATATTTAGTTTTAAAAGTCTGTAGGTAATAGAGAATCATTGAAACATGTTTAGTAAGAGAGAGGTGTTATAAAAGTGGTGCTTAACTATTCATTCTTTTCGATTCTTTAAGGCAATTTTCTCAGAATTAATTCAGAGTCATAAGTGTCAGTTCACATTATCTCTGCCCCTGCAGAAATGCCTTGGTTGAGTTACTATTTGACTGTAAACATGAAGACATTTGATAAAGAGCTGCACAAGGATCATCTATCTGGACAGCCTCTTTGTGTCTTTGAGAAAGTTTCTTTTTTGGTCACAAGCAAGCTAATAAAAGGCCTGCATGATTGTTATTACCTTAAAGGTAGTAACAGAAAAAAAATTGTTTTTGCTTCTGCAAATGAATACTTTGGTTTTCTTTTGTAAAGGAAAGGCAACAAAGAAATCGAATATATTTTTCTTTTTGCTTTAATTATCAGAAAAACTTAATTTAGTGCCCTATTATTGTATTTAACTTAACTACCCACATCTTGTAAACTTTTGGGAAAGAGGAATTAAGCTCTATGGCCTGGAGGGAGGAGTAATCAAAGAATTTACAGACTTTGGTTAATACAACACAATAATTAATAGGTATTTGGGAGGGAGGTGTGCTGAACCTACCAAGTATTATTTTAACTCTAAATCAAGTCCTTTCCCCTCCAGGAGGATTTTCTAAATAATAAGGGGTTTCTTTTCTTTTTTCTTTTTACAGCCATACCTGTAGCATATGGAAGTTCAGTTGGAGCTGCAGCTGCTGGCCTACAGCACAGCCACAGCAACACCATATCAGAGCTGCATCTGTGACCTACACCACAGCTTGTGGAAACATCAGATACTTAACTTACTGAACGAGGCCAGGGATTGAACCTGCATCCTTATAGAAACCACATAGGGTTCTTAACCTGCTGAACCACAATGGGAACTCCATAATAAGGGTTTTCATACTCATGTACCGTGTATATATCAGCAAATATAACCTTTGTTCACTATGATCTACCTGGAAGATGCATTAACTTTCACGTCATGCTCCAGGGGCTATATCCAGAATTCTCTTGTGATTCCCAGACTTCTAGCTGTAATTCTACTGCTTCTCTTGTGTAGTCTTCAACTCTTGCATTCTATTTAGGTGTAAGAGTTGTCATGATGGTGGAGTCAGCTAGACTTGTGTCTGAATCTTAGGCCTGCCAAATATATCTACGAGATACTGGATAAGTCATTTTTCCTCTTTTAGATTCCTTAGCCATCAAATAGGAATGTTTGTAACTACAGAGCAGGTTGTTGTGAGGACGAAATTAATTAATAGAGGCAAAGCCCCAGTAAGAGTGGCCAGCACACAGAAAGGGCCTATTAACTGTGGTTTCCTCACCATGACCAGCCATGCTCATAATCACAAACCCATCTGTGCTTTTATGCATCTTCTAGACCTCTAGGGTTTCACACTATAGTTTATGGAGCCCTTGGGAGGCACATGGGAAAAACTTATAGGTGGAACTCTTGCCCTTTACCTCTGCATCCTCTTCAACAGTCTGCTTTTATCTATTTCATACATTAATTTTAGTGTAAGATTTTAGTTTGAAAAAAGTGAGTTCCAGACTTTATTTCTCCTAAACTTATGCTATAAATTTCTCCAGGGAAGAGGAAATTTATTATATTTTTTGGGGTCATTCCTCAGTGTAGACCATGAGACTGTACACATAGTTGATGTTCAGTAAATGTCCAATCAATGATGGAACGAAAAACTCCTGTGCTCTTGCTCATATAGCGGAGCCTGGGGCATTTGTCCATCTATTTTAGTTATCTCAAACTACACATGACCTGATTACAGATGGCTATTTGGTCTTCTTATAAAAGATCAACACTATAAATTGCTTTTCTCAGAGACCCCATAAATATGGGGTGTTGTCATTGTTTAAATGTATTATTGACTTTCTGAGTATATTCTAACTGGAAAGAAGTTGCGCTCCTGAAATCTTTTGAGAGCTTATAAAAGTCCACAAAAATTCTCACATTTCTTTGCAAAGTTGTTTTGAAAGTTGTATTTCTCTCTCTCTCTCTAATTACCACCCCCGCACACACACGAACACATTCATGCAAGTGCACCAAGATACATCCAAAAGCAAATACCAAACTTGTAATAGTATTTCTTTTTCAATGGTGAGATTATACATGTTTCTTTTTTTTTCTTTTTGCTTATTTTCATTTGATAATTTTTCCATAAAAATTTAATAAAATGCATTTTACCAAGAAAGTGTATGAGAAAGAGGAGAGAGACATAGAGAAATAAAGAAGATAATTGATAGGCTTGGATATGGAAATCTGCATTCAAATTTCTTTACCTAATAGATTTTTGTCTGCCGTTCGCCTTGAAATTTGTTACCTGAAATTGTCTGTGCCTCGGTTTACTGGTGACAATGCTGTTTGTACCTTGTCTGTACCTCTGGTGTACAGGCATGGTAAGTCAAAGTCCATAGCATGCCTCGAGAATGATAAAACCATCATCCAAAGATAGTCATGTCTTTAATGAATAAACACTGAAAAGAAGCAAACCTGAAACCTGAGGATTTTGCATATTTGTAGATGCTTGCTTTCTTTTCTTATTCCTAAGACAGTGGAGTCCTAGAACTCTAGAGCAGAGATTCAAAAAAGAATATCTATTCCATCCCTATAGACAACTGAAATTCACAAAGAAGATGTGCTTTGCCCAAGATGATCCCTGTCTTCCTGTGAGAGCTCCTTCTCCACCTTTTTTGGGCTTCCTTGCTCAACCATCACAGCTCTATATAATCAGTTTTCTCATTAGTCAGTTTTTAGAAATTGTACTTTTACTACATTTTCCAGGTAAATAGAGCAAAAGCAAAAATACCTTGCAAACGAAGCTGCATCTCATTTCTTCTGCTACGGCTACTTTGCTTAATGACCTAAAAGCACCATCCCTTTGGTCAGGTTATTGATTTATCAAGGAAGAAGCTGTTATTGAAAAGGAGTGAGTCAGAATGCCTATGCAGGGAGATGTTGCTCTTGACACACTACCAGAGAGATGTTGGAGGGGTAGGAAGAGGGGGAGTGGCAGACTGAAAGTTAGGGAAAAACAAAGACTTCTGAATATTTAAGATGCAGAAAGGAAAAATTACATTCTTCAGCCTGCTCACTTCACCCAGACTATAGTAGACCAAAGCTAAGGGGTCCCCACTGGGTCTTAATCAGTCAGTCAGTCAGTCAGTTTTTTTTTATTTATTTATTTATTTATTTATTTATTTATTTATTTATTTATTTATTTATGGCTACAGCCTGCAGTGGCTTAATGTGTGATCTCAGTTCCCAGATCAGGGAACAAACCTGTTCAGCAGTGAAAGCACTGAGCTCTAACCACTAGACCACCAGGGGACTCCCTGGCCTTGCCCTTTGAAAACAGATCCCAGCCAAAGTCTTTACCATTCCAGGCCTGGGCTGTCAATCTTGAGCTGATTTTGATGAAGCTGAGTATTCGTTTTCTACAGTTGCCTTAAGAAATTGCCATAATCTGAGCAGCTTATGATAACAGAAATGTATTCTCTCATTGTTTTTGGAGGCCAGAAGTTCAAAATCAAGGCTTTGGCAGGGTTGGTTCCCTCTGGAGGCACTGAGGGAGAAACTTCCTTGACTTTCTCCTAGCTTCTGGCTATTGTCAACAATCTTTGGCATTCCTTGGCTTCTAGATACATCACTACAATCTCTGCCTCTGTAGTCACATGGAGTTCTATGTGTCTCTTCTCCTCTTCTAATAATGGTACCAGTCATATTGTATTCAGGGTCCATCATACTCCATTATGACATCATATTAATAATTACATTTGCAATGACCCTATTGCCAAGTCAGGTCACACTATGAAGTCACACTATGAAGTCCTTGGGTTTAGGACTTCCGCATATCTTCTTGGAGAACACAGTTCAATCCTTAACAGGGGGCAATAGGCTTCACTGAGTAAAGGGCTTGCTATCTTAATTGAGAAAAGGGCAGGGTCCAGGAAGAATGATCAAGTGTGGCAGTGATGGCATTGAAGTGTGAGCCAGCATTACCTGAGGAAAAAGGAAGAGGGCAGTAAAGGGAACACTAGGGGAATTTATGAAGAGGTAAGAGTAAATCAACAGTGTGTGAGCTGTGAGCTTGGGGGCAAAGCAGGTGGAGCGAGCAGGGGAGCCACCTCTGGCTCAGAGGCACTTTGAGAGGAGTTGAAAGTCCAAGTAGGACCATGGAATGGAGGAACTTGAGCTCATCAGTGGAAATTTTGAAATGGCTGGAATCAACTGCACCCATGATTGGTAACTCTGGTCTGTGCTGGCCTGTTTGCCATTCTATGTCTTTTGAATATCTTGTAGATGCACATGAAAGCCATCATGCTACTCTTCTCCCCAAACTCCTTAGAGTGATGGTTGAAATGAAAAAAAACACTGGGGCCAGGAGATAAGAGAAACGAGTGAAGTGGGCTATGTACAGAATTCTGGAAGTCCATAGATTTCAGTGGTTTAATTGGCACTGGGCCTCAGAGCTGGGGAGGATTAAAGGAGTGTTTAGGATTGCATCACAAAGAGGATGTCCTCCATCTCTGTGAGGAGTTGCTTGACCAGGACTACCATGCATGTACAACTGTACAAGGGTATAGCCTATGAAGTGAGTACAATCCAGCCTCCTCTCTCCTCACTGAGCTATGATCTCACAGGCCTCTCTCAGCCAGCAGTGAGCCTATTTCTAGTTTGTGCAAAGGTGCAGCATAGGCAGGGAACAGCCCTGGCTCCAGCTTGTGGTTGCCAGGCTAGAATATAGGCTCAATGTTTCCAGATCTTCAGATATTTGAAGAGAAGCTGGACATCTGCATTTTTACATACAGTCTCCTAATTTTTAAATGGTGCATCTAATGTTGAAAAACTATACATAGGCTAGTGCATCCATGTCAGCAGGCACTGTACCCACAGTGTGTGAGTCTCAAGTGGCAGAAAAAGGGGAGGTGCCATAGCACCAACATACAAACCTGTAGTTAACGGATCCCAGGTGTATAACCCCTGCCTCCTACGCAGCTTCAGGATTAGTCACATTAGCCCAGTGTTTTTGTAGAGAGGTGTTGAGACATCCCTGGCCCTACCATCAAGGCAACTTCTTTTGAATGAGTATGAATTATGAGTGTAAATGGCTTTGAATTACTACCTCTGTTACCCAGGGCAAGTCATTTGATTTTTTTTGGACATTTGTTTCAGAATCTGAGACAGCTCTCTCAGATTTTTACAATGCGTAAATGACATAGGATTTGTGAAGTGACTGGCACACGGCTGTCACCCAGTACATGGCAGCAGCTATTATTTTCATGACTTGGCTGTGAATGCATACTGGTTATCCTTTTCATGAAGTAGAGCTGCATCTTTATTCTCATCACAGTCAAATTACCCCTTTGAGAAACAATGCCTAATGACTCTACTCATAATCATTACAACATACAACGGCGGGGATCAGATACCTTCATCACCATCTGCCATTTACAAGCATTACATAAATAGTTATATTTAAGCACATGAAAGGAACTTAGAGATGATTTAAGAGATTATTTAAATTCCCTCATTTGTCAGGTGACAAAACAAAGGCATAGAGAGTGAGGAGAGAGAGAGAGAGAGAGAGAAAGAGAGAGAAACACTCATCCGTGGTTTAAATAGCATGAAATGCTGTTTATGCTTATGTTATTGTTTTGATTTTGAGCTTGAAAGAACTTCATGAACTGAAGCTTTGAACACTGGAGATATTATTTCAATCAATGTTAATAAATATGCTCTTTATTGAAATACCAATTTTCTAGTCTGAACTAAAATGTAAAAATAAAAATACACTGTCCAAACCACTCCCCACTGCATCTTTAAAGGGAATAGATTGTATTAGAAATATCTTGCACTGGGAGGCAACAAAATATGTATTTAGTGTTTTGAAATGTAGGGTTTGTGTTGATGTCTTTTGGGGGGATCTTGGGGAGCATGTGCTGGTACTTTCCAGACAGAGATATGAGGATTAAATGATTGGTGTTTGCTGCCATGCTCCTGGCCAGAAAAGACACACTTATACAATGAACTATAAGCATTTTGGGGTCACATCAGTGTCTTTCATTTTGTAAAGAACTGGAAACTGTACAGGACTTGTCACCATGGACATGCTCAAGAAAATATTGAATTTAATTTACTTTCTGTGTTGCATTCAACTTTAAGACTTCAGATTGTGCTCAGAACCCAAATTCTTTTACACATTTGCTTTTGCATGTTTATATCCCACCATATGCTAAAAAGGATTGTAGACTATTCAAACCAGTAATATAAATATTATTCCAAAGAAAACCAAGGTAGTTGTCGTTGTTTCCACAGAAGACCAGAAAAAAAACCTACTGCGCATTTATGGGATAACTGCCTCCTTGAATTTTGAGGACTGGTGTATTTATTTGTCTTCTCTCAGATGGCAGCACACACGTCACACAATTGTTTAAAAGAGGAAATTGTGATCTGGAATCAGTGGACTCAGGTCAACCATGAGAAAGTCAAAGCCCTCTGGGTCTCCTTTGGTACAGTGAAGGTGAGTGTACACCAAACCTCCAAGGTCTTTAGAAGGGCAGAGTTTTTTGTGATGTCTTGTTTTTAATGTTGTCCCTGTTTTCTTCTAGATAACATAAATTTCAGGACCAGCTTCAGTATGACCAGGCTATGTCCTCGTGTGGTCTTCACAACCCAGAGAAATGAGGATGTGTTTGTCCATAGGGCTTTTCCAGTGAAGAGATTCCAGATGGCATTTTTCCCAGGGAAGTCAGGTGAAGGCATGCTGATGGGTGATGCATGTCTTGTGGATGGATACTAGTAAGGACAGCTAGCTGATGACTAGGGACAAGGCACTGCTTCTGATAATGTGACACCCCATTAGCTCCCTTAGAAACCGAGATACAACCACTGATATACCCTGAATTGAACAAAATTAAGTGCAAATTAATTTTGATTTTAGGAAAGTTGCTTTTTTTATGCTCCTGGGTTTTTTGACTGAAATTTATACTAAGAACACACATGTAGATAGTTATAGCTTTTTTCCTGTTTTTAAAGTGACATATGCCCATTATAAACATGTTGCTGTCTTCATTGTCATGTTTTTTTGGGAAAGAAAAATTACCTGACATTTATATAGAACTTTATCACTTAAAAGGTATTTTTCATATTACAAATCTCACTTAGTTCTTATGACAACTTGGTTAGATAGAAATCTAGCTCCATATTACAGATAAGAAAACTGAGGCTTATGAACTAACGTAAGTTTCCTGGGCTCACCCAGTATAAGCGGGTAGAGCCGGGAATCAAATCCCAATTTTCTAATGCCAGTGCTTCCTTCTTTCCCTTTTAATTTTTCTTTCTTTAGATTCAATTGTGTTCTTGATTATACGTGCGTGTGTGTGTGTGTGTGTGTGTGTGTGTGTGAAATAGCCTCTTCTCTTTCACAGGGCAGATTATTTCTGCCTTAGAAAAGTAAGATAATAGATAGGAAAGTCTTGAGCCCAGTGAAAAGAATCCCAAACATTATCATCTTTTTTTTTCACTGATACTCCCAAAATTTCAAGTTGATATTTGTTTTCTCCTCTCAAACATTGACACCTAACAATTCTTTAAGATTTAGTTCCATAATATTATCCCCCTTCACTTTTTACTCATTTACTTTAGGCCCTTTGCCTGTTTTTCCTCCTCAAAAGGCCATTTACCAAAGGATATCAGGTAACAGGAGGACTGATGAGAAGTTGAAAGGCCACATCTGGGTCAATGAGCAGAGGTCAGAAAATATCATTTTTTGTAGACAGGAATTTTAAACTCATTCATGTCCCTGGTCCAAGTGGAAAAACCTCATGCTTATCACTGGGACTTAGATGACATTTCATTCATTCATTTATTCATTCATGTGCAATGTAAAATTCATTTATTGAACACATTTTTGCTAGGCACTGTTTTGATGTAGGGCATTTAAAGATGAAGACGGCATTAACCCTGTCTTATTTCATATTTAGTGAAAACAACAACAAAAAAATCAAAAGATAATTGCACTGTAGGTGTGGTAATGGAGGTTGACCATCTGCACCATTGGTCTGTGTTTGAGTCAACTATTTCCATCATTTCTGTGGTCATGAGCATCATTAGTTGTCTGAACAGGGAAGAACCTGAACAGATGGAAAGGTCTTCAGCAAGATGGTACCTCTGAACAAAGCCTTGAGCTTTTCAGGCCAGAGACAACATATTGCTTGACTTGTCTTTCTTGGTGGCAAATGTCAAGTGGCAACTGAGGGCTGATTCTCCAGAGTCTTTATTTATGTGGTTAAGACCTGATCTCCTGCTTTTGGAAACAATGGATGCAGAATAAGGAAGCAATGAGTGAGATACCTGCAGTGGAATTTGCACTGATCTTTGAAACATTTATGCAGTGAAATGCTAAACACCAAACACGTTTTAACCTCAGGTCCCTTAATGACTGACTGGGTAAAGCTGCCCAAAACTCTAATGCAGTCTTCTTAAGAATAATCAATTCTGGAATCCTGTTGTGGTGCAGCAAAAATGAATCCAACTAGTACCTATGAGGATACGTGTTCAATCCCTGGCCTTGCTCAGTGGGTTGGGGATCTGGTGTTGCCGTGAACTGTGGTGTAGGTCATAGATGCAGCTTGGAAGTCACATTGCTGTGTCTGTGATGTAGATTGGCAGTTGTAGCTCTGATTGGACCTCTAGCCTGGGAATTTCCATTCACCACAGATGCTGCCCTAAAAAGCAAAATAAATAAATAAATAAATAAATAAATAAATAAATAAATAAATAAATAAAATCAATTCTGATTATCAAATGGAGAATTATACTTTTTAGGTAAGGGAACATGAAGTTGTAACCAGGTAAAATAAGCAGAGTGAACATCTGTGGACACCACCTTCATCATTAGTATGTTATCATTATTGTGTCAGAGGATACCATCTTCTGAATGTTCACCATAAGTCAAGTGCATATGTTGACCCTCGTCTGTCTGTTGTCATCACCTACAGGATTATCCCTGAGGCTTTGCTGCTTTCATACACCTGAAGAGCAACGGTATTACCTGTTCAGAGTCACTCATAATCCAGCAAGACAAATGGCTGACATTTGGCTAGTGCTGACACAGAATCAATGTTACTCCAAATTTATAGCACACTTAGAGTATGGCAGTGGAGTAGCCTGGCAACTGAGACTATTGGCCATGCTTTTTAATTTTTATAATAGACTCTTGGCCATTTTCAAGGATGGGATTAAAAATAGACAAGCCTTCAGTCATCCCAAATTCCAGGTCCTTGGCATACACCAGAGTTTAAATTGTCTGCAATCTAATTCCCATCAAAATCTTAGCTGAGAAAAATGGTATTCAGGAAAAAAGTATAAGGGGCATAGTCTTCATCTAACCCTCTAGAATCCACATATAAGTTGTCAAAAATAACATTCATCAATGTGCCCATCAATGTCCTTGACGACTCAACTCCATTTTCCCTTCTAAGTTTTACCCCGTAGTGAAGGGATTGCAAGGCTGGAAACTACATTTCTCAGAAACTTTGCTAGTGGAAGACTAGCATAGATTCCACCAGAGAACGAGTTGGCAAAGTTGGAAGGAGGAAGAATAAACCAAAGCTATGTTATTGCTTCTCAGGCAGTGGCAGAGATACGTGGGCTTTAAGACACATGGAATATCATAGTGATTTCCAGGCATTTTGCTGTGAACTCTCCACCTTGGTACTGGAGATACTGGCAGAAATTTCCTATGATTCTTATACCTGCCTAGATCCCTGATAGCTTAAAATAAACACAGGAATTAAAGCATTTGTTGTGACTTTTGGGAATTTCCTTTTTTGGATGTTCACATGGTTCACAGGCTCACTTCTTTAGGCTCAAATGTCACTCGCAGCGAGATCTTCTCTGACTACTCTCTAAAAGTGCACCCTTTGCGTCTTCATGTTGCTCTGCATCCCCATGCTCTTTTCTTCATTGCACACATTCAAGTTTTATTTGTTTTATTACGTGTTCATGTATCCATTGATCTTCTATTAGAAGGTCAGCCCCAGGGAAAGAGGGACTTGTTTTTTTTTTCTCCTGTTACCTCTGTCAGTGTATGCAAGTCTGTGTGCCCAAAACAGAGTGAGGCCAAACAATACCAAAACAGGTTTGGAGCAGGGAAAGGTTTATTGCAGGGTCTAGGAGATAAGTGGCTCAGGCTTTAAAAACCTGGATTACTGGAAGGCTTTCAGCAAACTCTTCTAGAAAGGTGAGGGAAGGGTGTGCTTATTTGTTGCAAACTTCTTGGTGTCAGATACTTTGTTCTTGAGCTGTTCCCTTTGGTCGGGTCACAGTCAGGACACAATGTTCCTGTAAACCTCTGTCAAAACAAATGTTATTCTCTGTTCTGCAACTTTTTATCTAGAGGTGTAATAGACAAGAAAGGGAAGAGGAGGAGACATTAAATTCTGTCTCCATGGCTCCTTGAGGGTTTTGACACTTCAATCCCATAAGTAAAGTGGTATCATTACCCCTCATCTTACCTGTTCAAGGTCCCAAGCACTGACTTTTGCTCTCTGAGGTCTAGGCCATGGCTAAGAGGAGGGGGCCTGGGTTAGGGCTGCTCACGCTACCTGGGAGCATTCATCCAGCACCCAGTCTGGGCCCTCTTGCCAATACCAAGGCCTGGCTGATGAGGCAGATTTCAGCTAGTGGTGCCCTCTGGGCCAGGTTCCCAGATCCTGGCCAGCTGTCATCACTGAGGGAGCAAGGCACTTGGGACCTAGTCAACCCTCAGGCTCCTTAGGCTGAGCAAATGTCGGCCAGGTCCCACAGACTGTGACCTAGGAAGACTGCTACCACATTAGGTCTTGGTGGTGGGGCCTGGGCTTGGCCAGTGGGTGGCCACACAAGGGCTCTATAACTCTGCAGGACACAGCCCTCAGCCTGTCCCCAGGGCCCCACAGCTCATCCACTGGCCCAAGGCAAGAGGGTTTGGAAAGCCCAGGGAGAAGGCCATGATCCGTTTCTCACTGCACTCTGCCTTAAGGACCACTGCCTGACTCACTGTTGGTGAAGCAGGACCTCTAAGGTCCTGCACTAATAGGCTTGAGATGGCTACAAGCCTTCTCTGCCCCTATTTTATATCTTCAGCCACTAGAACAGTGCCTGGTACATTAAAGATGCTCAGTAAATATTAACTGAATGAAAGGATAAGTGTTGCATACATGAAAATGTAACAAAGTAGTTAATAATATAATAGTAACTAACAATACTAGCTGTTTTAGTCTGTTTGGGCATCTGTAACAAGATATCACAGCCTGGGTAGCCTGTAAAAACAGAAATTTATTGCTCACAGTTCTGGAGGCTGGAAAGTTCAAGATTAAGGTGTCAGTACTGTTGCCTTCTGGTGAGGGCCCTTTTTCAGGTTCACAGTTGGTGCCTTATTGCTATGTCCTCAGATGGTAGAAGGGGCTAGGCATCTCACTGGAGCCTCTTTCACAAGGCACTATTCCCATTCTTGAGGGTTCAATCCTCATGGTTTAAGCATCTCTCCAAAGTCCTATTTATCAATATTACCACACAGGGCATTAAGATCTCAACATACAAATTTTTTTGAGGGGGAAGGAATGCACACAAACATTAAGATCATAGCATTTTCTTCTGAGCCCTCATAAGAATAACTCTTAATAGTTCATTCATGGCAATGTGTAACAAAGTGTTAATGATAATAATAAAACAATAACTAGCCTTGATGATCTGTTCTATATGCCAGCACTGTGCTAAGTACTGACATACATTTTCTCATCAAATCCTCCCAATAACTCTATGGTACAGAAGGCAACATGTGTTATCTCCCACATATCCCACTCTTCTTGAGGCACTGTTTTGTTCAAGGATAGAAGTGACAGCCCCAAAGGGAAGAATCTTTGATGCTGGAAGACAGACTTCTCTCCTCTTGGTAAGACGCCGGATAACATGCAGTGCAGGGTACTGCACCAGTCATTCTACCAGAATCAAAGTCAGCTTCAGGATAAAGCCAGTAGAATCGGGAAGGCAAAAGAGAGAGAAAGAATTTGGGCCTGTGGTGACCTCACTGTGCTGCTGGACCAAATCTTACTTGAGGCTCATCCTACTTTTTCAGTTACATAAACCAACAAATTGCCTTGAGTATTTAATCAAGTTTGAGGGTTTTTGTTGTTCCTTGTGACTGAGGGCATCTTAACTAATCCAAGCAGATACTACCTAGTAGCTCTATAATCTTAAAGCAGGCTATGGAAAGTCTCTTTGCTTCTGTTTCCTCCTCTATAGCGTAAGAATAATAGAACTTAGCTCTGGATTTGTCGTGCAAATAAAGAGATAATGTACATAAAAGCACTGAGCACAGTGCCTGACATGTAGCAAGATATATGTATGTTAATATTACTTCAAGAAGCTTACCGTAAAAGAAAGAACAGAGGACTGTAAATTGCTTTAGGCCATATGAGGTACCATATTTGCTCCCATGGCAACTTTTAGATACCTTTGTAACCACACATATGTACTTTGATATTTTATTTACATGACAACCTCTCAAACTAGACTGTGAGTTTCTAGAATCTAGAAGGCAAGACAGTGTCTTAGTATTCTCTGCATCTGTCCCAGTGCCCAGCTTTTTGCTAGGCACTGAAGCATATTGAACTAAAGAACCAAGTTATGAGAAAGAAGCCTGAAGGAGAGAGAGAGGGAGGCAAGTGGTAGAAAAGGAATACCTGATGGAACAGATTTCAGGAGAGGACCAAACCACAGATGAAGAGGTTAGCTTTGGATAAGGGGAAGGTTAATAATGAGTGGAATCTGATTTCTGCTCCCAAATTACCACAATCATGTTTCTTTTAGAGCTATGCCTACTGCCAGGCACTAAATATTTCCTGGTGTTTACTACTAAGGTAAAGCCTGGGAAAATTATTTGTAACAGCAAAACAGCACAATGCACTTTCCTCCAAGAGGGTTTGGGACCAGTATCTGCTCTTATGTTATAAACTGTATATGAATATTTAAAGAAAGAAGAAAGAAGTATAATTTCTTTACAAAATATTAATCTTCACTATATAATGTGAGAATGAAACAGCTCCAACAGCAGAAATGAATTACTAAAGTTCCCAAGATATATAAATTATGATTGTAGTAAATATTTTGACACTAGTAGTATTTTTAGAAGTATTTTATTTTTTCATCAAAAGTTATGCTGGAGGTAACAAATCTTAGTTGTTTCTTCCCATTAGTTATGGATTAGATCATCTGGAGTAGACCAGATTCAACAATACCAGTGTTTATACATTAAAAAGCAGGGATAATGTTCCAGGCTCAGGGGTGGCCGCAGGGACACAGAAATAAATGAAGCATGACCTCTATCCTTATAGAAATTACATTTTTTATTACCCTAAGCCCAACTAATTGGAACTTATTTGTAGTCAAATTTAAGGAGAAAGCAGGCAAGTAAAGAGATGTCATCTTAAGGATTCTGCATTTTTACAGCAATGAGGAATCTCTTGGGGCTCGTTCACACTGAACCCAGTCTTCCATACAGTAGCTGACATTTTTTATTTCTATGATGGCCCAGGGTTCTGACATAGTCCTCTCAGGCTGCACCGGTGGGTACATGCCCTCCCCTTGAAGATTTGAAATGTGTGTATAAATAAAAAGTACAACGGAAACACCTGTGCATCTCTCTTGGGGATCAGGTGTGTGGAATGACCCAGAAATTATCTCAGCACCCTTATTTCTGTGGACTGGAGGATCTGTTTCTGATTTAGATCCTGCACAGGAAGTGACTTGTATTGCCAGAGGGAATGTGTATGTATTTTTTCTCCCAATTTCTCCCATAACTGCTCTCTTCTTCCTCTCTAGCCCCTCAATTACCGAGACTCTAGCAGATGAGGAAATTCCCACTAGAGATACAGAAAGCTGCAGCATGATGCATGGCCAGCATTTTGCAGAGCAGGATGGAAGGAAGCAAAACGGATTGAAGGCTGTACATTAGTGAATAAAAGCCTAGAAATCAAGCATGTACCTTAAGCACAAACTTTTGGGCAAATCAGCAAAGCTCAAGACTCAGTGGAAAGATCCTGGAAGAAACAGTCAATATCACAGCACCAGTGATGGGCATGTGATTGCAAGGCAGGATTCCTGAAGGAAGGCAAAGACTGTCCCAGATGAAGGGTTGGTAATCACCAATTTTCTGATAATTATAGAGGGCATTTATCCAATGTTGACTATGTGCCAGGTGCTATGTTAGTGCTCTGTATTCTTGATCAATACTTACTTCAACTTGATCCAAGACAACCCTTTGAGATCACTACTGTTACTATCTTAACTGCATTGATAAAGATAGCAAAACTCTGGGAAGTAAAGTAACTGCCCAAGATTTCATGGCTTTAACTCAAATGCATGTCTGTCTAATTTACTTTGCTTGTAACCACTAAGCTCTAGTACTTCCTTAGCAGGGAAGAACAAGAAACTGATAGCAGAAGCCACCAACAATCCTTAATGATCTGTTGTAAGTATTTATAGTACACTGTATGTAGTTGTAAGTCATGCAATATAGTTTTTATTCCACATAGTGTTTTCAGCTAATAAAAAGGCCCTTTATCCTTTTATAAACTATAACTGCAAAACAATACCTGCAATATTCCTGGAGATAAAAGGCAAACAAAAATTTGGCAAGTAACTGGACACCATAAAATTAGGCCATTTTTTTATTTGCAAGAGAACCAGCTAGAAATACTAGAATTGACAAATGCAGTAATGGAGTTCCCGTCGTGGCACAGTGGTTAGCGAATCCGACTAGGAACCATGAGGTTGCAGGTTCGATCCCTGGCCTTGCTCACTGGGTTAACGATCCGGCGTTGCCGTGAGCTGTGGTGTAGGTTGCAGACGCGGCTCAGATCCTGCATTGCTGTGGCTGCGGCGCAGGCCAGTGGACACAGCTCCGATTAGACCCCTAGCCTGGGAACCTCCACATGCAGTGGGTGCGGCCATAAAATGACAAAAGGCCAAAAAAAAAAAAAAAGAAAGAAAAATGCAGTAATGAAAATTAAGGACCCCAAAGGTATGATTTAGCATCAGTGAAAGGATGGAATATATGGGAGAAAGATGCTTAAATATATAGGTAGTATTCATTTAACTGGAGACGCAGAAAGAGAGAAGAGAAAGAAAAGGTAGAGGTTATCAATTATTTCACTGCTGCAGTGAGGAGCACTTTTTTTCCCCACATTTTAGAGTTTCTGAAGCTGGACAGAAGTTATCAGTTATGATTGTTAGTGTCTATGAATATCAAAAGTGAAAAACCGCAAAATTTTCCAAATGGGGGTTAGTGGCTTGGAGGAAAATGTCAGAGATGATAGTGAAGCACTCTTTTCAACTACAAGGAAACAAATAGTTAAGGAGAATGGGTAAAGGAGATCAATCAGGCATGTTTGGGAGTTCCTATCGTGGTACAGCAGAAACGATTCTGACTAGGAAACATGAGGTCGTGGGTTTGACTCCTGGCCTTGTTCAGTGGATTAAGGATTCAGCATTGCCATGACCTGTGGTGCAGGTCGCAGATGCGGCTTGGATCCAGAGTTGATATGGCTTTGAGTAGGCCAGCAGCTGTAGCTCATATTAGACCTCTAGCATGGGAACTTCAACATGCCTTGAGTGTGGCCCTAAAAAGCAAAAAAAAAAAAAAAAAAAAAAAAAAAAAAAAAAAAAAAAAAAAAAAAAAAAAAAAAAAAAAAAAAAAAAAAAAAAAAAAAAAAAAAAAAAAAAAAAAAAAAAAAAAAAAAAAAAAAAAAAAAGAGAAAGAAAAAAAAAAGGCATGTCTGACAACATTATCCAAGGACAAGTTAGTAGTAGGTTATTTCTACATAAATTCCAAGCCAGATTAAGAGACCATCACTAATCCATAAAGGAAATCTTCAAGCAAATGCTGTACACAGACAGCAGCCAAAAATGATTCAGAAGACTTGGATTTTTCATGGGAAGAAGTTTTAGGAATACTTGTCTAGGTAACTTTATTTTGCTTTTATTTTCCTTGTTGGGTATTGTGATGGTTAATTTTATGTGTCAACTTGGCTAAACAACAATGCCCAGATGTTGGCCAAACACTATTCTGGATGTTTCTGTGAAGTTTTTTTTTTTGGGGGGGCAAGATTTCCATTTAAATCAGTGGATTTGGAGTAAAGTAGATTGCCCCCATAGTGTGGGTGGGCCTCTTGCAATCCACGGAGGTTCTGAATAGAACAAAAGGATGACTTCCCCCAAGCAAGAAGGAATTCTCCAACGGACTGCCTTAGGACTCTTAACTGTAACTTTCCAGAGTCTCCAGCTGGCCAGCCTCCCCCAGCAAATTTTGGATTCATGAAACCTCCACAAACACATGAGCAAATTCCTAAAATAAATCTCTATCTATAAATATACACATTCTATTGGTTCTGTTTCTCTGGAGATTCCTGACTAATACAGGTATGAACACTGATATATAACACAATTTAGTCTAATAAAGAAGGACTACTATAACAATTATAAGATAAAAATTTAAATGACAAGGGCATATGTCAGAGTTTACGTAACGGGGCATAGGTTTATTTTTTCTGTTCTTGGTTACATAAATTAATGGCACAAGTTATAATTGATAGTGTCATGAATATGATGAAATACAGCAGTTAAAGAGAGTATTTAAAAATTCTCCTTGAAAATCTCCCTAACTGATAAAATGCACAGATTCAAGATGCCCAGTGATTTCCACACAAGATTAAAAAATAAAAAATAAATGAAAAGAAAAGAATGCATCCACATACAGCAATATTGTAGAAAGCCAAAGATAAAGGGAAACATTTTAACACCCCACCAAAAGGCAGATTATTTTTAAAAGAGCAAGAGTAGGATCGACACTGACTTCTCCTGAACTAAAATTGAAATCAAAGGAATGAAGTTATTTATGTACTAAAAGAAAATACTTGGCAACCCAGAATTCTATAACTAGTTAATATTCATCAACAGTAAAGCTGAATGGTGAAGTTAATCAAAAGGTAGAATCTTGCCGTTATAAGACAAATGAGTTCTGGAGGTATAATGTACAGTATGGTGACTATAGCTACTCACACTGTGCTGCATATTTGAAAGATGCTAAGAGAGTAGATATTAAAATTCTTATCACAAGAAAAAAAATGTAACTATGTGTGGTGGTGGAGACGTTAACCAATTTTGTGTGGTAATCATTTCACAGTTTATACACACATCAAATCATCATGCTATATACCTCAAATACTACATTGTTATACGTTAATTATGTATCAATTTTAAAAAAGAATAAAAACAGGAGTTCTCACTATGGGATGAGATTAGTGGCCTCTCTCTAGCACCAGGACACAGGGTCAATCCCCTGGCCTGCAGAGTGGGTTAAAGGATCTGGTATTGACACAGCTTCAGCATAGGTCTCAACTGCAGCTTGGATCTGATCGCTGGCCCAGGAACTCCACATGTTGTAGGACAGCCAAAAAAAGAAAACACACACACACAAGTATAAAAGTGAAATAAGATAGCTCCAGGTAAATAAAAACTCAGAATCGCAAAAGGAACTATACTAAAGGGGGTTTTTGGGAAAAGGAAGAGTCCATTAAGGGAGCAAGAAGATATAAGAGGAATGAAATTCAACCAAAATGTAGAATGATGAGAATAAATCTAAATAAGTATTGTATTAATAATAATTTTGTAAGTTAATGGATAGGACAAAATAGGACAAGTTCACACACGAAACAAAAGCATGTAAGTCAGGAGGGGGTAAAAGGAGTGTGTAATGATTTTTGTTTTGTCTGGGAGGGGTAAAAATACTAAGTCATTAGACTTTGATAAGTCAGTGATACATGTTGTAATTTCTAACGTAATTACTAATAGTAAAATAACCCTTACTTTCAAACTAAGAGAGAAAAATGTAATAAAAATAATCCCAAAGAAAGAGACCAAGAGCGAAAAAGGAAATATAGAACAAGCAAGATAAAGACAAGGTAAATATTAGATTCATCCATATAAAATTATTGGTTTGTAAGAAAAAATGGTCAAACATTGGTGATTTCACATAACACAATCTATAGTGAAATAGCAGATTTATACCCAAATATATAGGAAATAATGATAACATTGGTATCAGATGTCACACTATTAATGCTGCATGAACCAGTAAAGCAATGTTTTCAAAGTTCTGGGCAGAAAGGATACTAAAACAGAATTCTATATTCAGCTAAAATAGTAATAAGTACTAAGAGCTAACGTAAGATCTTTTCGGATAAGAACTCAGAAAGTTTACTGTCCACACACCCTTTATTTTAAAAAATTACTCAAGAAGATACAGTTAGAAAATAAAAAATACATCTAAGTAAGTAGACCAAATGAAATACTATAAATAGGATGGCTGGTTATAAAGAGAAGCAAAGGAAGAACTCAGAAGAAATTAAGAGAAGCTGCTTGGAAGATTCTTTGTCAAAGGGCAGTCTTCATTGTTTCTTACAGGAGACTAATTTGGACCCTGGGAAAAGTTGGCAATGTCTGGAGACATGTTCGGTTTTCACAGCTGGAATAGGGTTGGCTACTGGCATCTAATGAGTAGAGGCTAGGCACGCTACTCAACATTGCTCCCACACACAGGATGACCCTCTGTAACAAAAAACAATCTGGCTCCAAAGGCCATAGTGCCTGAAATGACAACAGTGTAAACTCTGATGTCACGTATTACATTTTCTTCACCTTGGACCAAGTCATACTTAGGTCTATATGAATGATATCTACATCATTATAAAAATAATATTGAGACTCCTTAGTAGGATTATTTAAAAGAATAGAGCAATTATTTTATAATAATATAATTATGAAGAATTGGTGGTGGAGGAAGAAAAGATGGAGGGACGTGCCCATTACAAATCACCTGGAGATCTTGTTAAAATACAGATCTTGGTTCAGGTGGTCTGGGGTGAGGTCTGAGATTTTACATTTCAAAGAAGCTCCCAGGGTTTTTTTTCTCCCTGGAAACAGTTAATATTTTCTTTCTATCTTCTGTGTTTTGAGAGTTCCCCAGGAAAACCACCACCACAACTTATTTATTTATTTGCCTTTTGTCATTTTATGGCCGCACCCGCGGCATGTGGAGGTTCCCAGGCTAGGGGTCTAATTGGAGCTGTAGCCACTGGCCACAGCCACAGAAACGCACGATCCGAGCCGCGTCTGCAACCTACACCACAGCTCATGGCAACGCCGGATCGTTAACCCACTGAGCAAGGGCAAGAATTGAACCCGCAACCTCATGGTTCCTAGTCGGATTTGTTAACCACTGTGCCACAATGGGAACTCCTCACAACAACTTATTGATCGTGTATTTTGTTTACTATTATTTCTATTCAAAAAACAATTGTGACCAAATATATATTATTAGAGCCTCCTTTCCCAGTTTTAAGTAACTAGAAAGCAAGCAAGCCAATAAATTTACAAAAGTCTCACTTTAGTATCTTCTTTTCTCTTTCAGAAGGAGTGAAAACTTTTTGATTGCTTTATATTTTGAATTTTATATTTATCCCCGCTCTGGTCTGAATTCCCCTAAAGCCACAGTTTCGCTCACATGGCGATGTTGATGCAAGGCATTCATTCACGTATTAATTTCACACTTAGTGATCACTTGCTGGGTGCCACATTCTGTTCAGGGCTGGGAACAAAATCATAAATAAGCCATACGGTCTGGTTAGAGTATTTCTAGGAAAGCTTTTGCCTTCTTGAGAAAAAGAGAGATACATCTGGGGAAAACCTAGTACTTCCCTTTCTTGCCTTGAACATAAGAATGTCAAGGAAGACCTAGAGGATTGCAGAGAAAACATTCCTGAGCATTGCTGACCTGATGAATAAACATCAGCAATTCATTTTTTCCATATTTCTAGTATGTGAAAAAGTCAGTCCTCACTTAAGCTGTTATGAGTTGGGTATTCCTTTCCTTGAAGCTGAAGGCATTTTTGACTCACACAACATATGCAATCAATCTGGAACTAGATGTTTCCCAATGATATTATCAAGTACTTGTAACAGCACAACAGATTTTATATCACATGTAAGTGATAAAATCGGAGCAAAAGATAACAGATTTATTGCTTTCAAGAACAGAAATAGAACCAATGGTCCAAAGTTTCAGTGGGCCAGGTTTGGATTCAACTAACAAAGCATTCCATTAAAGGGGTGTGTTATCTTGCAAAGACATTAATTTCCTATCCATCAAAATTTTCAGGAAGAGACATTAACCATAGAATGGATTCCAGAACCGTATAGAAGGACAGATGAGAAACTGTTATTCAAAGCTGTTACCCTTCTTATTCCAAGGTTCAATATCAATATTCAACAATGACTGTCAAATCAAAAAGTTTTTAAATCAGAGACTTTAAAAAAAATGGTTAAATCCGAAACTCAAATAACGAGAGCATCTCAGTTCCTCAATTCTGACTGAAATTTACTGGACAATTATAGATAATCATAATTTCATCTGATTCCTCTGCATAAAAAAGAAACAATTTATTTACATATAAGGTGTGATTATATTTTCTTTCTTCTTTGAGTCAATAGACATAGGAAAATGGGACTATAGCATAGAACACAGACTTTTAAGCATATTGAAGGGGTAAACTTACACAGGAGTAATAAAAGCTGTTTAGCAGATGTGTAGCATGTTTCAGTTCAGCAAAAGAAAAACAATTCTTTACTTCTAGCTAAAAATACCCTGTAAAAATTATAACTCTAGGTGATTATTTAATAATCCTGACATTAAAGGTAAGTTCGATATGTTAAGATGTGATTTTTAAAAATTTCAGCCAAAGTTATTATTAAACAATTCAATGTTTAGGGCTAAAATGAGAGTTTCACCAAGAATGGCAAAGCCACATGTCCCACTGCCCACACAGAGGGGAAAAATGGCATACACCTCTCAAGTTATATGACTCACCACCTGAGAGATATAGAACATATGACCCAGACCACTTTGGAGAAGACAGAACTTATTTTAAAAGATAGTTGTAAGAAATAAATCACTTTTTTTATTTCTGGTAAAAAAAAATTTGACTGTACCATTTGTACAGCATTGGACTTGGGTTTCCCTAAATTAAGCAGCTTGCTTTCCTCTTGGAAATGCCAAACACGAACCATAGGAGGGTGTTCTATTGGACTTCTTGAACACAGGAAAACACAAGACCAGGTACTGTGTTAGGTGTTTGGGATGCAACGGAAAAAAAGAGACATGATCTTGAATTTCATAGAGCTTATAGTCTTATTGCCATGAACAAAACATAACTAAAATGTAAAATGTGATGGAGTATTGAACACTGACTTACTCTTTTCCTCTTCTTCTTCTTCTTTTTCTTTTTTTAATGGCTGTACCCACAGCATGTGGAAATTCCCAGGCCAGGGATTGAATCTGAGCTGAAGCTGTGACCTACAACACAGCTGCAGCAATGCCAGATTCTTTAACCCAATGTACCAAGCCAGGGATTGAACCCAGACCTCCTCAGTGACCCACACTGCTGCAGTCAGATTCCTAACTCACCGTGCTACAGTGGGAACTCTGACTTATTCTTTTTAAGTGAAATTAACTTCTTTCTTGTTTTTCACGCTCTCAATAGAAACGGCTCATTCCCAAGCTTATTTACAAATAAGCCAGTGGGTTCCACACAACATTTATGGCTATACAAACCTGTTGAGCTACTGGCTCTGATTTTAGTTAAGTAAAATAAATATAAATGATACTTCCAAACCTTATGCGTATAAGTTAATCTTATAATGCCAAACCTAAAGTTTTAAAGTCTGACTCATAAATATTTTCAATGGGTATTTTTCTATTCAAGCTTTTTGTTTTCATGAAACATGTATGCAGCTTCCTGTTCACATCAATGATTTCATTTACTCTGACTTTTCAACAATTATGAATGTTTCTTTTTTTGCAGGGTGGGGGGTGCGGTTTAGGGCTGCACCCGTGGCATATGAAGTTCCTAGGCTAGGGGTCAAATGGGAGCTGTAGCTGCCATCCTACATCACAGCCAGAGCAACATGGTATCAGAGACACATCTGTGACTTACACCACAGCTCATGGAAATACCAGATACTTAACGCACTATGTGAGGCCAGGGATTGAACCCATGTCCTCATGGATACTAGTCGCTTTGTTACTGCTGAGCCACTAAGGGAACTCCGGAATGCTCCTTAATATATAACTGTGGGTAGGCTGATTGGCCCTTTCACATTTGGATACAAAAGGTCCATTTTGCTACATCTGCTAATGCTATAACTAACTTCATCACATATTGAAGTCATATGTAGTTTGAAAAACTGGTTGTTCAGGAATAGGTTTTCCCTCTAACCCCAGTATTTTTCTTTCTAATGACATTTCTAATTGAAAAATATTCTAAATCCAAGCCACTTGCATTGCTGAGTCATGCTAAGTTGTGCAATATTATGTTACATTCCATCTGGCATTAGATATGATATGATTTAGAATCTTGAATTTTTATTAAGTATGTTTCAGATGCAGACACTACATATAATTTATGAGTTAGCTTGCAAATGTGTTCTGTAGATATCCTTTGTGATGGTCACTAAAAGGTACTATAACATTCATTGTACCAAATGTGCCTTTCCTATCCAAAGGGTAAAAATGATTGACATTCATTTGAAGAATTTAAGCATCTAAAATTTTGTACCAGTAAGTATCTGGAATATGCCTTGAAGCAAATTCTGTTTACAGACAAAGTCTGTAAGATATCCAAATACCACTGTGATGTGTTTACAGTTTATAAAGGAATGAAATATCAAGTCCTTTTGGGTGCATATTTCTAAATGAGCATTAAATGAATTGGAAAAAAAAAACTAGAGAATTTTCATGTCTGGTTCATGCCAAGTGAATGATTGCATTCATCTTCCCTTTGCAGCTTGCTTTTGGTTGATGAGGGACTCTCTCTAATGGTCATTAGGGTCATTGCTGGGAATTAGTTTACTTTTGTAAATGGATTTCACCTGGAAATGTCATTTCTCCACAATCAACTGTATCATCTTGGGACTATGAGCAATGATGCTGAACTACTGACAGATGGGGAGTTTTGAAATTAGTTCTAACTAATTCTGACAGCCATCACTTCCCACCACCCTTAGTTAAAAATTAGCTTCCAATAGTGGGAAAGAAAGATGATGAAACCTACCCAATACCTACAAAAGATGCTTAATAGCACAAATTGTTATCCATCATTTCTTTTTTGGGGAGGGAGAATGAGTGATCTAGGGAGTTATGACTACTAAAAAAACCCCAAAAGTTCATCACACTATATCTTCTACAAAATTAAATTTACAGTCAGTCATGAGGAAGCAGTCTCTCAGGGAAAAATCATTGTCACAGGAATCAAAAAGTATCGTGTTGGTAAAAAAGCACTAAAATTCCCCTGCATAATTTAGCTAGTTCAGTTAATTCTTAAGGCTTATCTTTTAAATGTCCCAAGAAATGGAGAATAGCAACAGTACATTTCTTCAAGAGTCAAGATCATCCAAGTATTTAGAGTATTTAAGAGGTACCTTTGGCTGGCTAGGTACCACAAAGAGCTAATAGGCTTGGTCACTGCTTCAAAACAGAAAAGGTACCCAAGAGGGAAGCTTTTTCATTACAGGCTCTGAAAGAAAGAGCCAGAATCATGGACTTTGGGCCTTCAGTTGTGTAAGTACACAATTGCTTGTGTGATTTATACACTAGTGGGAAAGTCTCAGTGTGGCTTTAGCCAATTAACAGCAAAACAGATAACTTTGGCAGATGCATTAGTTAGGAGTTAAACACTTATTTTGGAAAAATCCACATGAAAGATGGCCAAAATAAATAGGCCTATGTTACTATAATTACTGCTGGATGGTCTACCTTTTCCCAGCATTCATTATCTCTTTTTGATACCTTACATTATCTCCTTCAGGCTTTGCTGCTCATGTGCCAGCGACAGCCCACAGGCAGAAAAATGCAAGCTCTGTTGATGCCAATTCTTGGCTTTTTTTTTTTTAATATTTAGGAAAAGATTGGTGTTTTGAGCAAAAGCTGGTGGAATTTTATAATAGGTAAAGAACAGTAAAAACTACATTTCAGTAATGATAACAATGTAAAAAAAGTGTCAGTACTGATCACTGTAATAAAGGTGAGTAAGTTTGTCTGAACTGGGGATGGAAACTTGAGGACAGGGACTCAAAAGATGAAACCGAACAATGTAGTTATGGGTCATCTGTGGATGAGGACTGATTTGATTCAGAGGAACATGTTTGAAGTTTTGGTGTATATTTATATGTATATAGAGGAGAGAGTGGATAAAGTAACCACGAACAGATTAGAGTTTAGGTGATCACTATGATATAATAAAAAGCAAATTTCAGTTTAACTATAGAAAGAAGTTAAATGTGGCCATATCTTTGCCAAGCTGTAGAGTACAAGTAAGTATTTTATGTGGGAAAGTTTGGGAAAAACTAATCCTTCACATCTCCTCTGGGCTCAAAACCAACTGAAAAATAGACGTGAGGTCTGGATACAAGTACTACTAGAGCTTTTTACTACTTTGCTCCAAGTTTAGACCTTGGAACACTTATCCAGAAAGAACATGGCCTACCCAGTGTTATTTGAATGCAAATGAGTAAGAATGGACATGATGAGAGGACAGCAGGGCTTTTGTCCTGATCCTGGCTGTTTATTGCAAGGAGATAAAATCTGAGGAAACACAGGCCACGAGAAGGCAAGAATTTCAAGAGAATATAGCAAGAGGTCAGGCTACATATGAAGTAGAATAGTAACATTCTATTCTTTAACCCAGCCCAGTAGAACAATGTGGAACAACGGATGTTGGGATTTTACTGTTTCTGATTAGCTAGGTTACTTCTCTTTGGGGGATAAAAAAGAAGGTGGAGAAAGAAGTTTCTCTATTTCCTTTTAAAAAGAGTAAATTTTGGATAAAGTTTCTATCTTTCAGGCAAACAAAGGAATATGTAAAGATGGAAAAATTTTTTTTCCTACACTCTTCTATCAAATTTCTGCTTGTATTATTCAAAATGCTTTCAGTTGCAAATGACAGAAAATCAATTAAAAGTAATCACAAAAAACCCTATACATGACTGTTTATAGTGGCGTTTTTTTTTTTTTTTTTTTTTTTTGGTAACAGCCTGAAAACAGAAACAACCAAAATGTTTTCCAAAAACTGAATAGATTGGAATTCCTGTCGTTGCTCAGTGGTAACAAATCTGACTCGTAACCACGAGGATGCTGGTTTGATTCCTGGCCTCACTCAGTGAGTTAAGTATCCAGTGCTGCCATGAGCTCAGTGAGTTAAGTATCCAGTGCTGCCATGAGCTGTGGTGCAGGTCGCAGGCATAGCTCGAATCCCACGTTGCTGTTGCTGTGGTGTAGGCCGGCAGCTGCCGCTCAGTTTCAACCCCTAGCCTGGGAACTTCCATATGTCACACATGCGGCCTTCTCCACCCCTCACCGCCCCCTAAAAAAAGTGAATAGTTAACTTATGGTATATCCACATCATGGTAACCATGAACTTGGACGAATCTCAAAGTAAGCTGAGTAAGAAAAGTCAATCACAGACATTCATATACTGTGTAATTTCATTTCTATAACATTCTCAAAATAATAAGAGATGGAGAAAAGATTAGTGACTGCCAAGGGTGAGGGACAATGGGTGAATGGGTAGAATGGGTAGGTTCAACTAGAAAGTGGTAGTATGTGGAAGGTCTTTATGGTGATAAAGTAGTTCTGTATCTTTTTTGCAGTGGTTAGATTCAAAGGCACTTGTAAAGAAATAGAATAGAACTGTGTCCACGTATTGTACTAATGTCCATTTCCTGGCTTGACACTGAGCTCTAGTTATATAAGAACATTTGGTGAAGAATACACAGAACCTCTCTGTACTATTGTTGCAACTTTGTGTAAATCTACATCACAATATAAAAAGAAAAAAGAATAAGTGTTTCAAGTGCAAAGGGGAATACATTGATTAGTGGAACTGGGTGGTACAAGGGATGACTGTACCTAGTTTTAGGCAAACTTGGATTAAGGTGCTCAAGCAATGTCACTGGCTTTCTCTCGTTATCTTTTGCTCAGCTGCTTTCTGTGTTGACTTCATTCTGTAGATAGCTTTGTCCATGAGCTGGGCAAGATGTCAGAGATCTAGGCTTACTTGACCCTAATTCCTTGTAACCCAGAGAAGGAAACAAATTCTCCTCCATTCTTAGGGAAGACTCAGAATTTCTTTTTTAAATTTTTATATAATTTAAAAAGTCACATCCCATTTACAGTTAGTACACAATATTGGCTATATTCCCTTTGTTGTACAATACACCCTTGTGGCCTTTATTACACCCCATAGTTTGTATCTCCTACTCTCCCATGCCTATGTTGTCCACCACACTGGTAACTACCAGTTTGTTCTCCCTGTGAATCTACTTATTTTTTGTTATATATGCTGGTTTATTGTGTTTTTTATGTTTCACATATAAGTGATAACCTACAATATTTGTCTTTCTCTGTCTGACTTAGCACAATGCCCCTTCAGGTCCAACCATGTTGCTGCAAATGGCAAAAACTTTGTTCTTTTTTATGGTTGAGTAGCATTCTGTTGTATATATCTATCACATCTTCTTTATCCATTCACCTGTTGACCGACACTTAAGTTGCTTTCTTATCTCGGCAACTGTAAATAATGCTGCTATAAACATTAGAGTGCACGTATCTTCTCAAAGTAGTGTTTCTGAATTGCTGGGTCACATGGGTCTGTTTCTAGTTCTTTTAAGAAACCCCCATACTATTTTCCACAGTGGCTCTACCAATTTACATTCCCATAAGTGTATGAGGATTCCCTTTTCTCTACATCCTCACCAACATTAGTTTTTGTGTTCTTTTCTGATGATAGCTATTCTGACAGGTGTGAGATGATTTATCATTGTGGTTTTGATTTGCACTGCTCTGCTGATTAGTGATGTTAAGCATTTTTCTATATGCCTGTTGGCTATCTGCATTTCCTCTTTGGAAAAATGCCTATTCAGTTCTTCCGCCCATTTTTAAAAATCAGGTTTTTTTTTTTTGATGTTGAGTTGTATGAGGTGTTAATATATGTAGGATATTAATCCCTTGTTGTTCACAACATTTGCAAATATTTTCTCTCTTTCAGTAGGTTCTTTTCATTTTGTCGATGGTTTCCTTCACCGTGCAAAAGCTTTTAAGTTTAATTATGTCCCATTTATTTATTTTTCCATTTAATTCCTTTGCATTAAGTGGTGGATCTAAAAAATATTACTGTGATTTATGTCAAAGAGTAATTTATATTTCTCTCTAGGAGTTTTATAGTATCCAGTTTTTACATTTAGCTCTTTAATCCATTTTATTTTTGTATCTTGTGTCAGAAAATGCCAGATTTCCTTTTTTACACGTCGCTGTCCAGTTTTCCCAGCACCACTTACTAAGAGACTGGAAAAACTCTGAATTTTGGAACAAATGTCCTCTTGGAACCAATAATTGTTACCAGGAAGATGGACCACTGAATGGTCATGATGGTCTGAGGGAGAGGGAGAGAGAGTGTCTGTGTGTGTATGTGTGCACATGCACAGATATGCAGAAATAATTTCATTAGAATCTCACTGAGGAAGAGTACTTTCCCAAAGAAAAAGCGAAATGGTTTCATTAAACTGAGGTTAAGTGGACCAGACAAAACAAATGTCTGCTATACTATTAAAATGTCAGAATAATGACTCTGTGGAACTGTATAAAGACTTGATAATCTAACTTGCAAAACATTTGATTATGTAGAACAATGAGGAGAAGTTACAGATTTAAATTATATGTATTTTGGGAAAGAAAAGTAAAGGCTAGTAAGAATTAACAAAATTTAGTTATTAACTAAAGACCTACAAGAAAATCGGTCCCAAGATCTGTGGTAAAATGAATCTCAACAACACTGTAATGCAAGTGAAGTTAATGAAAAGTTAGAAATTCACTTTGGTTTCTAAATCATACAGAAAATCAAATTTCATAGGTAAAATAATAAGTATCTTAAATAGGTTAAATTGAAGTTTTGGAAAAAAAGTAGAGGCCCTATAACATTAATACCAATATTTAGCACAAGACAGTAAAAAGGGTGTTGGCTGCCAAGGACGGACTTAGAGTGAGTAGATTCTCTTCAAACTGCAGGGGCAGAGCTAACTAAAGACTCAATAGTTCAGCTGTCCTGAAATTGAATGGAGAAGTGGAATGAAGGTAGATTTATTTGGAGGAAGCAAGGAAGCAGGCAGAGAGAACATATAGTAAGAGCAGTTAAGTGATGACGTTTCAGGCTTAAGTTTGAGCAGATAATATTTTTTTATTTGACACAAAGAATTCAGAGGAACAATGTCCTTGGAATGAAAGAACATTTTCAAATAGCATTTGAACTGAATGAGAATTGGGGTGGGAGTTAACCTACATGGATAATTGTTATTAGGAAGAACAGGAAGTAATAATAATAATAATAATAATAATAATAATAATAATAATAAAAACAATGTGACCCTGAATCAGCCACAAGAAAGGAGACTGGGAAAAGGATGTGTACAGAAGGTGGTGGTATTAGAAAGGATTCTCAATGTTTCATATTTGAGAAGTGGCTTGAGAGAATAAGAACATTCTACAGGGATGAGAAGTGAGGCTGAGGACAGTATTTCTGTCCGAAGTCTTGAGCATAGAATTGTTTTCCTCTCATGTCATTAATTTTCTTAATTATACCAAACAGACATCATTTGCCTTCCATCTGTTTGAAAGTATGAAAATAAACTACATTTTTATTCTTACATTTTTTTCTATTATGCTTCCTTATTTAGTCTCACATCTGCTTTAGGTATACACACACACACACACACACACACACACACACACACGCACACGACAGAAATATCGCGGAACTAACCTTTCCTGACAGCTCTTAACTTGATGGACTAATCCCTACAGTGGCTGTTATGCAGAACTTGCCATTTGCAAAGCTTGAGCGGTTTCTTAAATGATGTTCACTCTGAGCAGTATGGACTATCTGTCAACTACTGCTTTTGGGGGGAGTTACAGGAGAGGAAGAACTTAGTACTCTACACATACATTTCAAAAATAATTGTCTTGTGTTGACTCTTGAAACATAGGTCATATTTTGTCTAATGTCCAAGTTGTATCTTCAGATTTGATTATAGAGTCTTAACATAAAACATTCAGAACATAAACTAGTGATTTTATAACATATCTTGTCTTAGGTAGTTGCCAACCCCTTATGAGTAAGCTGTGAATATGCAACAATATTATGTGATATTTTGATCGCAAAAGACACTTAAAAATGTCCTTAAAAGATCAGTCTATAGGATTTGTGAATGCCTCCAGTGATACTAAAGGCTGCTAATAATAACACCTTATTAATACTTCAAATTGTTTTTGATATAAACAATATGAGCTAAACATAATTTACTTATAACTACAAAATGCACTGAATAAATCTTTCCACCAAATCACAGGTGATCATGGGAATAGAATGTGTTTTCTACAGTAAATCCTTTCTGTATAGTTTGTCTGTCTGTCTGTCTATCTATCTATCTATATTTACATTTCTATACATAAATATGCAGAGTACTAGCCCCACTGTAGATGGAGGCAGGGTATCAACTAGGGAATAACGACAACTCTTTCATACCAAGTTTAGTTCAAAGTCCCAACTCTGCTACTCTCTAGTTGTTGAGATCTTTGGCAAATTAACTTTTCTAAGTGTTGCTGTTGTTTTCTTAAAAAACTGTATTGGAGTATATAGTTGATTACAAAGTTGTGTTAGTTTCAAGTATACAGCAAAGTAAATCAGTTATACATATACACATATCCATTCCTTTTCAGTCTTTTCCCATATAGGTTGTTACACAGTACTGAGTAGATCTCCCTGTGCTATACAGTAGGTCCTTTTTACCCATCTATTTTATATATAGTAGTATATATACCCACCATGTCTCCCCGTTAGTAACCATAAGTTTGTTTTTGAAAGAGATCACTAATATGTGGAATCTAATTAAAAATGATAAAAATAACTTCTTTTCTAAGTAGAAAAATAAACACATTTTGTCTATAAACCATGATGTGAAATAATTGTGGCTAGGAGTCTGGGAATTCAAAATTTTTTGTTCTAGAAAGGCAATATAATATTCATGCTGTATTAATATAACACCACCTGTGAGGTCTGAGACATAATCAGCCACTAATGTTTCTGCAGTGAAATCTCTGAATGTTCATACTAAGTGGGTTAAATAAAAATCAATAATCATCTCACATCAGCAGAAGTAAAACTTTACAGCCACAAATTACAAAAACAGGAAACATCTGATTTTTTTTTTTTTTTGTCTTTTTGCCTTATCTAGAGCTGCACCTGCGGCATATGGAGGTTCCCAGGCTAGGGGTCTAACAGGAGCTGAAGCTGCCGGTCTTCACCACAGCCACAGCAACGCGGGATCCGAGCTGTGTCTGCAACCTACACCACAGCTCACGGCAATGCCGGATCCTTAACCCACTAATTAGCAAGGCTAGGGATCGAACCCGCAACCTCATGGTTCTTAGTCGGATTCGTTAACCACTGAGCCACGACGGGAACTCCCAGGAAACATCTGATTTTTAAAATCTGTAAAGTTTTTGATTAAATAAGGGGCTATGAATCTGTAACATCTACTTTAAAGGCTTGCTGTACCCCAAAACCAAGTCTATTATTAAAATCTACTGCCTGATGGCCCCTGTAGAAATGATGGGACATTTTATAAAGCTTGTGACTTAAAGTTTCTCTCAAGGCAAGATTAAAAATGTCTGATCTCATTCTAGAACTTGCATCTCCATTAACACCAGACCTCTAATTGAGCAGTTATCCTTAGATATCTAAGTTACTTAAATGTGAAAGAATCAAGGGATAATTTAAAATAAAATAATTTCTTACAAATATTAATCTCTTCAGATTATTAAGCATAAATTCAATATTTATATCAGTTCTGTTATAACTGCTTTGGAAACGTGAACACACTCTGACACCATTTATGCATCAGGAAACAATTTGTAGCATAATGCGCATTTTGCACTTGTTTATGCCAGATTTCATCCAGATGAAATACTAGGTGAATACAGAAAACTGCATGCAGCTGAACTGAGCCACACAAGAGAACACAGAACACACACACACACATCCCTCGTAAAAAATGTGTCACTGCCATCCACATCTGGTGTTACAAATTTTTACCTGATTCAGATCACTTGGCTGGCCAGCCATCGGTTCTTCAACTCACAAGCTGCAACCCCTTCTACACCCACTTTCATGAGCAAACTTAAGCTCTTTTTCACGACAAAGTGCCATATTTATTGCAGTATTTGTGCATTTCTTAAATGTTTACCATGTAAAACTGGGCTGTTTATATTAGGTTCTGGTCTTTCTTTTGCTGTGCCAATGACAAAGCTCTTTGAGTGTTGTGCAGCTAATCCCATTTGCCCCATAAGCCATGTGGTTTTCCTGCACAATTTGGCATAGTCTGGTGATTTTCAGGAACACATATACCCCATTATAGTAGAGCTAACTGTCAATCATCATACCTGGTGTGACTGTACCTACCTTTTGGCATGTAAACAAAGTTAAAACAAAATCCAGACACATAGAACAAATTCTTCAACTAATTTACAAAAGTAAGAAAGCATAATATAAACTTACTTTTTAATACGTTACTCTACAAAAAACAAACCTTGTTTTAAGTAAGTCTTAATTTAGTAAAAATGAATGAGAAAGACTGGTGAAGTCAGCATTAATGTGTTAAATGTGGTTGTTTCACGTTGGTAAATAACTCTCAAATTAAAATCTCTACCATTAAAACTTGGCTCTCTAATCCTATTAATTTCATAGCCATTATTAATCTAGACCATTGTTGTTTAAAGTATGTTCTTAGGGATAATACTAGGAGTGATTTAATAAGAGGCTGTATTTATTGGTCTTAAATAAAAATATAGCCCTATTTTCAGAGATTCAGAAACAAGTGGGTAGCGATGAAATGATTCTGGGTGTGCTTTAAAATATTCCAGCAAAGGAAGAAAAACAAGAGAAAAAAGGGATATTCCACAAAAATGTGGAAACATTTAGTAATTGGACCCAGGGTTATGTTATATTAGGGTTCATTTAAACATTTTTTTAAAAGTTTGATGTTTCAAAGGAATTTTGGAATTACTAGGTTAGATCAAATAAGATTCTGATTGTAAGACTTCGGGGGCTTACACTGTCAGTGTGCACGATCAATATCCTAGGAGGCTGCCGTTTCCCACTCTTCAACATAGAATCCTTTTCTTGCTGAGTATCCAGGTGAGCCATGTTCTGTGGAATATACTTTGGGCATCACGATGCAGAAATAAGAGAAATACTCCAAAATATTCTCAAAAACACATACAGTGCTATCAAAAGAGAGAGCATCATCTAGGTTTCTCTCTGATTTCTGAATTGCCACACGAAAATTATCTGTTACAGTTGTCTCTAACAGCAATCATTCTGTGACAGCAGTATTTAAGAAATTCACTTTAAAAATTTACAAAGATGCCCATGCTGCTTTCAAAAAACAAACCGCAAAACAAATAGTATGATAGATTTTTTTTTTATAAAAAATCAAGTATATAGGTTTGTATACGAATAAAATAAATGACTTGGCATGGTACCTAAAATAATTAGCTGTAGTTAAAAGTGAGAATGATATTGGGGAGGGGGGAGGAGGAAGCCCATTTTTACTACTTACAGTTCTTTTTGGAACAAGATGTTATTTTAAAACAAAAATAAAGATGAATTATTTTAGTTGAAATCAATCCATGGTATTAGGCTAAAGGTCACACTTAGAGGGAGGTGGGATATAAGAGGTTTGTAAGATACTAATAATTCTCTACTTCTTAATCTGAGGGCTGGTTACATGGGCCTTTTTGCTTTGAGAAAATTCATTGAGTTGTGTATTTACGACTGATCTACTTTTTACATAAAGTTCATTTGGAAATTGTTTTTGGTGACTTATGAAATAGCACCTTGTTCCAGTTTAAATGCACATATTTTCTCATTCATATATTCAACAGTTTTCTTTTCCCACATTCATTACAATTTATTCCCCCCAATTTCTCCTTAGCATCGCTGCATTGTAAAGGCATTATTATTACCTTTTACAGAAGGTGAAATCCCTAACTGATAAAAATGGCATATAAGAAAATCACTCACGTCTTATGGTGAGGTAGGGTCACTTAATCCTGCTAGCTATAGCCATTCATCAGTACATGGAAAAAAGATTTCTTTTGAAACATATAATTACCTAAAATAGATGAAAGGAATAACAGAGAGGCTAAAGTGATTGGTAAATAGGCAACACAAGCAAAGGTCTAATAACAAAGGGAAAACAGAAATTGTGTACGGTTATTCTCTCTACAACAAGTCCTGTGTGCATTTTTATCAGTATGGAATTATGAACTTCAGAGTTGGAAGAAACTTCAAAGATCATTATTCCATCTCACACTCTCCCAACTAGACTTAATCGTCTCATACTCTCCCAACCTGACTTTAAGTTGAAAAACATGACTACAGCTAAAAGGTCTAAAATATTGCAGGTTGTTTGCTTTGATGGGGCAGATTTTGGTCACATAAAATTAAAAGTGCTTTAACCAAATATTTTTGTAATGTATGGAAGATAAACAGAAAGTAGGTGAACAAGGATATTTGATTAGTTTGCAATCCATGTACTTCCTATAGCATAAAAAATGATTAGATAATTCTCTCATTATCATTACAGAACCTATGGATTATTTTCAGACTTGGTTCTAGTCTGAAATACAAATCTATAAAATTTAAATTTTATAAAAGATAATAGTTTAAAGTATGTAAAGTGTGATAATAAGACAGAAAAGCAAGCATTATAAAATCTACATCTTTAATGTACTGAGTAACAAGAAACAATATTAGTATTTTATTCATGAAGACTTTAAATAATATTTAAAACAAGCTGATGGGCAAATATATGTACATTTGTACATCAGAGTATTTTTGGAAAAGGTCATATATTTGATTAAAATAATGTAAGACCAAATAAATCATAATTCTATTACTTCTAAATTCTCCTTATTTTAAAAAACCTGTAAGGATAATTTAACTCTACCATTTTCTAAACTGTCCTAATCAACTTGTAGCATAGTAAAACTGAGCTACCATCATGCTGACTTAGGGATTTTAAAGAGTAGCAAATATTTTAGAGACTTAAAACATACCTTATCTGTTGAAATTTCAAATTTGCTTACAACACAAACGAACAAAATAGAAGGAATTTCATTTTCTGCATACTGAGGGTTGTTAAAAGCTAGGAAAACCCAACTTTTTAAGAGGGCCTAATTTCAAAGATTTTAAACAAGTTTCTGAAAGGGCATTGGCAACAAACCCTTTTAAAAGCTGACTTGTCAATGTCATTTTCCTTGATTTAGAAGAGAGTTATCTTAGATTTCCTTTTGAAATACTTCTTCCAAATTTTCTAACCATGCTTGGCTTGACTTTATGGATGTTCTTTTTATAGTCTAGAGAAGAAATAAAAACATATAAATATGGTAAAAGTATCATTCAAAAAGTATTTTCACCATTCATTAAACTTCCATTGTTAATTAACATGATTTAAAGTATAACATCAACAATACTCTTGGTTTGAATGTAGAAATTCACTTTCTACACATTATAAACTGAAGTTTTAGTGCACATGTACATACAGATACCCGCCGCCCTGCCTCACAGGTATCAAGTGAAGTTAGCAAGCAAACTACCACATTTACCTCAGTTCTTTTTGAACCACAGAAAAACTGTTTCTATGGCATCATTCCCTTTCTTCTGTGCATCAACAATTTTTTCCTACTTGTATTATTTCTTTGTCTTTCAAAATTCCATATTTTCCAATTTATTTTACTTCATTATATTTTTTGCCTTTTTAGGGCCGCACCCACAGCATATGGAGGTTCCCAGGCTAGGGGTCTAATCAGAGCTACAGCTGCTGGCCTACACCACAGCCACACAATGCCAGATCCAAGAAGTCTGCGACCTAAACCACAGCTCACGGCAATGCTGGATCCATAACCCACTGAGCAGGGCCAGGGATCGAATCTACAACCTCATGGTTCCTAACTGGACTCATTTCTGCTGCACCACTACAGAAACTCCTGTTTTTCTAATTTAGACGTAGCATTTGAATCCAGTACTTCATTTTTTTTATTTTTGTCTTTTTGTCTTTTCCAGGGCTGCACCCATGGCATATGGAGGTTCCCAGGCTAGGGGTCGAATAGTAGCTGTAGCTGCTAGCCTATGCCACAGCCACAGCAATGTGGAATCCGAGCCGCATCTGTGACCTACACCACAGCACAAGGCAATGCCAGATCCTTAACCCACTGAGCAAGGCCAGGGACTGAACCCACAACCTCATGGTTCCTAGTCGGATTCATTAACCTCTGAGCCACGATGGGAACTCTCGAATCCAGTACTTCTTAATGTGCTGATTCCTGATCCCAGAGTCCTTCTTCCTTTTACAACTACCTCTCAAATGTATTCTACCTGTCAATGCCCATTCTTCCGGTTCTTCATCAGCTTCAAAATGATTCTCTACTCAATTAACTGTTGCTGCAACAGAGTGCCACCGACTTATGGGTCAGTTTAATCTTCTATCCATTTTCTTGGTAACATTAAGTTTTAGTTTTAGGGGCACTATATATATTTTCGACACTATTTCCTATTTTTCTAACTATTCAGTAAACAGGTACCTTCTTTTCCACTGATGTCCCTTTGACTTTTTATTTGTACATTATTAGTTGGATAACTCAGTCGAATGTATTCTAAGGAAGGCAGCCCCAGTTCTCTTACTTTTTTAGTAATTCTTGATGTGTATTTGGGCATTTTCACTAGGACATCCTAAAGTACATAAACCATTATCACCCCTTAAACTAATACCTTTTTCTAAGTTCTTCATTAACCTTATAAGACATAACCTTTTAGCCAGCTCTAGTTTTTCTTTCCTCTTCAGCATGTACTGTGATTTAGTAATATCTCTCATTTTTATCTCCACAGGTTTTTTAAAAATTCATCTCTCTTTATACGTAAGATATTTGATGCACTTTATACTATTCTTAGAAAGTAAGACTAAATCTCTATTATTTGAGAATTATCATAAATTTATTATTTGTTTGCAGGATTATGACTTTCCAGAGAATTTTTTCAGACCAGTGGAGCAGTACATATCTACACCAACTGCGTATACATACTGTTAAATATATTAAATATGGTTATGTTAAACCAAATAATCATAGTAAATTTTTCTTTTCAAGACTTTACTGTTCGATTCTTAAATCTCCAAGAAAGAAACTTCCATTGAACTTAAGGTAAATAACTGTCACTGGCCACCACAAGAAGTAAGGATTTATTGATACAGTTTGGCAGAACTATTGAGAAATTCTATATTACTCTAATGAAAAGGTTTGACAGCAAAAAGAATAACGATACTTTTCATGTTATTCTTAGAAACACTCATAATATCATGAAACCCCTTTAAATTCCAAGTGCTTTAAGTTCCTTTAGAGAAGAACCAAACTGAGTCTTAATGATATTTGCATTCATCACAGAATCTAGCACATAGTGAGTGTGTAGTAAATAAATATTTCCTGATTGAAATCTCAGGAACTACAGTGTCTGAGAAACACAGGTCTAAACACAAAGGCCTCGAAACGGGTAGGTGCCATACATCTTTACTTTCACTGAAGATGGGGTTTTGTTATCATGGACTCATGTCACATTCATATGTAACTCAGAGGATGTAGTCATCTGCATCAGCATTTTTTTCCAATTTGCTAATGGGAGATACAATATGTGTGTAACTAGGTATAGACTGAAGCCTCATAAAAATTGCACAAATGAGTTGGAGGCCAAATTATTAAAAATAATAGGTTAAGAGAAAAATTTCAAGTGGATATAGTTTATCTGTAAAATATATTTAATCACTAAACTATTAAATAACATAGCTAATTATTTCAATTATTAGTTAAATTATTGACCCACTCATTTGCAATATAAGGCAGTATGGATAACAAGAAGGGAATAGAATGTAGGAGAGAGATCCAGTTCTGAGTTGTGGCTATGTCATGAAATACCTTTGTGATCTTGGGTGAGCATGTTTTCTACTTTGTGTCTTAAGTTTTTCTTATCTGTAACAGAAATAACCACACTCACTGTGTAATAAAGGTGATGAGTATATAAAAGGAGATTCTTATGAAAACATGACAGAAGAAATATAAAATGCGATACATATATTAGTTAATCATGTTACTGAATATCAAATTAAGACCTGAGACATACCCATTGTTGGTCTGTTTTCCTGTAAGTGCTTATCACTTGACTTATCTTGATGAACACGTTTGGCAGATCCAGCATTTACCTCAGCAGTCAATGAAGTATTTGAAGTAGAACTGCAGGGGAAACATTTTTGTTTTAGTAAAGCATTTTTTATATCTCTGAATTCTAATACATACTTTACATGCAGTAATAACTACATAAACAGTGCAATACTAAAATCTTAAATTGTAAAATCCCATAGAAGTAATTGGAGACACTAAATAAATCTTTGGCTCATAGCTGTGTGTAAATTCAAGAATGTTTGTTCAAGTCGAAGATTACAATTATAGGTACATGTCATAATTCTTTAACAGAACAGTTCCAGGGTGCTATGCTACAATGTATGCAAGCACTTCCTATTCAAAGTGTAGAGATAAGGAATGTACTGCAAGAGGTGAAAAACTAAGCTCATATTATAAATCTGGAGTAAGAACCCTTATCTGGGAAATATAAAGTGAGACTGTTTGGAAACCGTGTTTTTAAATCAAAGCATGGTGATAGACTGAGAATTTCTCTCTGATTATTGCAATTATATTTGGTGAAATGAAAAATATGACCCATTTGCATTTATCTTCAAAAATTTATACCAATCTCACTTTATTAATGAGTCAAATTTCTAATTCGAGTTGACACATTTCTAAACATCTATTGCAGTCTCAAGTCATAGGTTACACAAATGAGTAGGACACAAACAATCCAAGTTTCAGTAAGTCCTAAAAACTTACATAAGGGATATACGGCAGAGGGGAGGGCATAAAAAATAAGACAACTACACAAAATAATATGAGGCAGAGTGAAAACCAGTGCCACAAGTATTCAAACTACTAGAAGCTATAGATTCCTAAATTTAGAAGAAAGAAAAATGGAAAAATTTGTGGATGAGATTAGTTTGCTTGGGGCCCTAAAAAGTAGTAATCCTTCCCAGCCCTAAAGAGGATCATGTCTGAGCAGGCAGGGTTAAGGGCTGAGTAGGGTCGAATAACCCCTCTCTACACTGATTCAAATAAATGAATTACAGGAAATTTCTGGCTAGTCAAGATACTATATACCATTTTACAAGTTGATACTAATTTGTAAATTGTATTAACAATTGGAGGCTCGCCTTTTATTGCAACAACTTGTTCTGACAATCTTAACCATGTGGTAAACTGATGTGGGTATATGTTTATGTAGAAGGGAGAATATAGGTTAGTTACATGCTCATTGAAAGTAGTCAGAAACAGCGATTTAATATGATAGCAAAGAAAAACAGGCATGAGCACAGAGAACTATGGGAAAAATAAGTCAACCTATGTACCAGAATTTTTTAGAGTCTGTAAGAGGTGTTCATAATGGTGATTTTGCCTACTCTATTCAAGAATACAAATAATACCTTCCTGGAATGGTTATAAAGAAGTACTTGTGCTGAAAGTAAATACAGTTGTAGAAATCTTCCATTCCTAAGTGGTGCTATAATTCTATTTTGGATACTAAACACATTTTTTTTTTTGGTGTTTTTTTAAAGGGCCTCAGGCTAGGGGTTGAATGGAAGCTGCAGCTGCTGGCCAATGCCACAGCCACTGCAACATAAGATGCAAGCTGCATCTGTTACCTATACCACAGCTCACAGCAACACCGGATCCTTAACCCACTGAGTGAGGCCCAGGATCAAACCTGCATCCTCATGGATACTAGTCAGGTTCGTACTACTCAGCCACAATGGGAAATCCTAAACACATTCTTAATTACATATGTATGTGTGTGTGTGTGTGTGTGCATATACCAGCTTATTTAGGGCAAAAATTCTTTCTTGGCCATTTGATGATTTTATTTCTTCTAGAGTTCAGCATCACTGGTCACTTTTAATAAGGGTTATTTTATCCTGGCATTTATCTTAAAGTTGTTTTTATTATTTTACACATGGTTAGTTCCAGGACCTTTTCTTTTTTTCACTCACAGATTGTTTTTACTTGAAAATAAGGATTTTGCATAAATTTATTTAAATGGAACTAATTTCTGGGAATTAAATCAAAGACTAATAAAACAATGTATATGTATTTATATATAAGTAAAATACACTTTAAGGATTTAGATAACACAGACCACTGATGAAATATTTAACATTTGTTATAATATTGGTATGGGTACAAATTTAAATTATGTTAAAGATTATCTTGAGGAAATCTACAGTCTTCTAGCTGTGTGCCAAATATATTTCCGTAATTATTAATAATAGCCTTTTGTTCTCTTACATAGGTAGAATGCTTCTGCTTAATAAACATAATGCATCCCATATTCTTTCAGTTGAGATAATTTCTAGTTGGAATCAGAGACATTTTTTAAAACAAACCAGAAATGTATGCAAGTGTGAGACCATTTTTGGGTGCTAAGAAAGATTATGTAACAAACAAGAAAACAACCAGAAAATATACACACCTAAATGTGTACATAAAGCTGCTAAGTGGAAAATACCAATCTATAACTCTCAAGCTTATGTAGATTTAATTGGGGGAAAGGAAGATTTTTTTTCTTTTAAAGTAATTATGTACATTTCTAGCATTAATCTCTTTTAACCTTAGTTAATGGCAGGATCTAATTACTGGTACCAAAGGAAATGTAGTAGAGCAGTTAATAGGCTACGAGAAATCTTTATACATCCTTTAATATTACTTCACAATATTCAATATTAGTTGCTCATATAGAAGCTATTTAACTCATCTAAGCTCATTCCAAACATATAATTTACATGCCTGGGCATATCTTGGAAAATCACTGGATTTAAAAAAAAATTTTTTTTATTTTTTCATTATAGCTGGTTTACAGATTTCTGTCAATTTTTCAACTGCAGAGTGTGGTGACCCGGTTACACATACATATATAGATACGTCACAAGTGATTAGACATAGTTCCTGGTGCTATACAGCAGGATCTCCTTGCTCTTCCATTCCAAATGCAATAGTCTACAACTGTTAACCCCAGACTCCCATATCATCCCACTCCCTCTCCCACCCTATTGGCAATCACAAGTCTGTTCTCCAAGTCCGTGATTTTCTTTTCGGTAGAAAGTATCATTGTGCAGTATATTAGATTCCAGATATAAGAAAATCACTGGATTTTGATAATGACTATGTTTATATTTAAAAGTTATTCTTAGATATAAACTTTTGCAAATCTTAAAACAGAAGCATGCTATCAATGAAGAACAAGAAAAGTCCTTAGAATTAATTAGAAACAAGGATAACATGACTGACACAATGAAAATGAGTGAGAAGATGGATGAAACACGATGGTGGTTAGTTTAGCTAGGCTCAATCAGTTAAGTGACTGATTACCATGTACGACTAACTGCCCAATTCAAATTTGTGACACAGCAAAATACAAAACTGTTAATGCCATGGACAGTCAGAAACATTCAGGAAAAATAAATCAATGAATTTCCAGGATTCCAGGCTCCGCTGTACTTTGGAAGGGAAGGACAGATCCTAAATGCAACAATGAGATGGTACCCTATGTGGCACAAATAAATAGGCTATTGGTAAATTTGTTAACACAATGATAACAGGGTCTTGATGAAAATTAGGAAACTTAAAAAGTTATCTTTATATTGTATACTCTTCTCTCTGTAATCATGTCAAAGAAAAAGAGATAAAGCAAGTTAAACCTATTCTACAATATCACCTTCACTATATCTTATCATTGCATTCGCCATTGACCCATATAAAGACTATAAAAAGGACTTCAAGTTGTAAAGCTCAGTATATTTACGAATTTTTCCCTGTCTTGATTTTTAGCTGTTTTACTGTGTGTTTCTCTTTGTATTAATGCTGCTTGCAGTTTGCAGTGCTTCCAAACTTGTGATTTGTTATCTGTTGTCAGTTTTGGAAAATTAGAAGCCAGCATCATTTCAAATACTGTTTTCCCTCATTTTTTTCTTATTTCTTTCTGGAACTCAAAGTACTACACCTTTTCAATTGTGTCCCATGTATCTCTTTTGAGCTTCTCTTTATTTTTTATCTTTTTATCCATTTGCACATTGGTTTGGGCATTTTCTAATGACCTATCTTCCAGTTCACTAAGTCTCTTCTGCTGTGCCTTATCTGTTGAACTTGATCGCAGTTAAATTTTTAAAGTCCCTATCTGATAATCTCAACATCTGCATCACTGTTTCTCAAATTTGTTTTCTTTATCTTGATTTTCAGTCATTTGGTCCTGTCTCCTGGCATACTTTGTAACTTCTGCTTATGTGCTAAACACTGTGTGCGAAAAACCAAAGAGGCTGTCAGTGATATATCTTTAGAGACAATTTATTTTTATTTATTTACTTTTATTTTTTTGCTTTTTAGGGCCACACCCGTGGCATATGGAGGTTCCCAGGCTAAGGGTCTAATCGGAGCTACAGCTGCCGGCCTACACCACAGCCACAGCAATGCCAGATCCAAGTCGCATCTGTGATCTACACCACAGCTCATGGCAACACAGGATCGTTAACCCACTGAGCAAGGCCAGGGATCGAACCAGCAACCTCATCGAACCAGTTAACCTCATTTGTTAACTGCTGCGCCACGATGGGAACTCCTTTAGAGACAATTTAATTTTCTTCGGGCAAGCAGGCATAATAGAGATAGATCATCTTGATCCAAAAAGGGATTGGATGGTCTAAGGTCTTTCAGACTCTCGAGAATCAGTCTACTTACAGTTTGTCCTACTTCTTCCTAGAGCATAGGCCTTAAGGAGTTTCAAATAAAATCCTGAGTGTTTTACAGTGTATGTTCTCCATGATGATCCCCAAACAACAATTTTTGTGTCTCAGCCCCATGAGAAGGTCAAAGCCTAGGATATTATTTTAGCCTCTTGGCAACTACTTTCAGCTTGGTGTCTGGGCCTCTTATTTTACAGAGTTTAGAATTTGGTGACTATTTTGTGGGCAAAAGCTACAAAGAATGATTTTGTGCCCCTTGCTCAATGAATGAAATGCTGACAGCACTAGGCTTCCATTTTCTGCTTGGCTTCTATACTTAATGCCATTAATTGGAAAATGCTAAATGGAAAAAAAAAGAGGCAGAGAAGGTCTGGTTCTCCACAATTTGTTTTCTTTTTCTCTGGGATTTTAGACCTTCAAGTCCTGGCTGTGTTGGTTGTTCTCCAGTGTGCTCAAGCTGCTGTTAGTTGTATTCTATCAGCATTTATAATTGTTCTTGATGGGTTGCTTGGTCTGATACAAGCTATGCCATCACAGCCAGAAACAGAAGTCTATTCACTTATTACATTTTAGTCATATATCAAAATTCATTAAAATAATATAATTTTAGGACTGAAGAAATTCAGTAATGTCTAAAGGGAAAAATACCAAATGAGTAAAAATTGTCACCTGAAGAAAAGTTAAAATTAAATGACCTTTTTGAAGGCCTGAAGACTTTTAATTTATTTTTAATAACCTGAAATATGGAATATTTTATACAAATTATCAAATGAACTATCTGGGCTTTATCAATATCTCTCTTTGACATAAGTCTAGTGCCACATTCAGAAAAATCTATTACATGTATGCTTAAATATGAATTGACTAATTATAAGACATAAAAAGCTGTAGTAAACAAAGATAAAGATGATCTTACATAAGTATAAAGACTGTATCAGCTTATGTTTAATCATACCTTGTTAATTTCCGTTTCCTTTTGGCAGCAGCAGTCATTGCCATGTAGGATGGTACTATGCTTGGTATAGGCAGAGAATGTTTAGTTGAGAATGAAGTAGGGGCAAGCCTGTATATTAAATAATAAAGGGGAAAAAAGGGAAAATACACTTCTATAATTAGCACACCATTTTTTATTACTATATAAAGGAAAACATTATAAATACTCTGAAACTTTCCTCAATTGCCTGGGGTTTCTTTTTCTTTTTCACACCATAAATAGATATCAAGAGATTTCTGCATTCCCCAAAGCATAGAAATGTAAAGGTATCATTCTTCCCACATTTAGACTAATTGTAAATATTCAGATTAAGTGAGAAGGATATGTTTTTGCTTGGATGACCATACCTTGGACTTATGACTATTTCAGAGTAAGCTAAGGTTTGCTAAACATCAATAGAAACTGTGGTACTTCCTTTAGTGAAGATATTAATGAATAATAATAAACACTTGGTAATCCTCCGATGATGGCTTATAACATCTAACTTTGGAGTATGAAGAACAAACTAAATACATCTTAAGGTTTCCTCTAGCCTAATGAGGGTCAATCAACTTAAAGACTTTATAATACTGTGTTAGTGCATTAATACTTAGAGAAAGATAATTAAGATTTAATGAAGGTAAAACACTGACTTTTATAATCAAGATAGCATAATTCATCTATGAAGTAGATCTTAAATACTACAGCTACAGAGTAAATAGAAAGTTAATCGTTTAAAGGCCATGTAAATAAAACAAAAGAAGAATTGGCAAATAACTCCTTCTTTGTACCTTTGTAAAATGTTATTGTTTGATAGTGATTCTTGTTCAGGTAATTCACTTTTCAAGCTGCTGGTGTTTTCACATAAAAGAAACGTAGACTCCAAATCATCCTGTCCATGTTCTTTTTTCCTGCTAAGAGGGATATCTACTTCACATAACATTTTCAGAGAATTATCACTGTTTGTATTTGAGTTGAAGGCCTGAAAACTGACAGTATGTGATGACGGTTTTAATAAGGTCACTGTAGATGGATTTTGAAAAGTTTTTCTACAGTCTTCTGGAGTGTATACAATGGGTTGAAGTTCTCCACTGAGGGAATCATTGAGCTGCGTATTTTCAGAGAGTGTAGACTTTTGGGTATGCTTTGCTCTTAAGGGAGAAGGCATTAGTTTTCTTCGAGTTCTTTTTTGTGGAGTAATTTTAAGCAGATTAGATTCACTGGAAGATGTGCCTGTTGAACAAAATTAAAAGAAGCTCAATATTGTTGCCTAAATAGTTTTCCAATAACCCTATCAGCTAAAAGAAGACAGAAAAACCAGGAGTTCCCACTATGGCTCAGCAGTAACAAACCCAACTAGTATCCATGAGGATGTGGGTTCAATTCTTGGCCTCACTCAGTGGGTTAAGGATCTGGCATTGCCATCAGCTGTGGTGTAGGTTGCAGACATGGCATGGATCCTGCTTTGCTATGGCTGTGGCACAGGTCGACAGCTCCAAGTCGACCTCTAGCCTGGGAACTTCCATATGCCATGGAACTGCGTAACTTACATGGAACCATAAAAGACCCATAATTATCAAAGCAATCCTAAGGAACAAAAACCAAGCAGGAGGCATAACTTTTCCAGACTTCAGGCAATATTACAAAGCTACAGTAATCAAGACAGTGTGGTTCTTGTACCAAAACAGACATACAGACCAATGGAACAGAATAGAGAACCCAGAAATAAACCCAGACAATTAATTGACTGAATACAGTCAATTAATCCTCCACAAAGGAGGCAAGAATATAAAATGGGAAAAAGACAGTCTTTTCAACATGTGGTCCTAGGAAAATTGGACAGTTACTTGTAAATCAATGAAATTAGAACACACCCTCAAACCATCCACAGAAATAAATTCAAAATGGCTTAAAGACTTAAATGTAAGACAAGACACCATAAAACTAACTCCTAGAAGAGAATGTAGGCAAGACATTCTCTGACATCAATTGCACAAATGTCTTCCTAGGTCAGTCTCCCAAGGCAATAGAAATAAAAGCAAAAATAAACCAATGGGACCTAATCAAATTTAAAACCTTTTGCACAGCAAAGGAAACCATAAAAAAAAAAAAAAAGACAACCTAGGGTATGGGAGAAAATAGTTTCTAATGATGGAACTGACAAGGGCTTAATCTCTAAGCATACAACAGCTTTTACAATTCAACAGCAAAAAAACCAACAACCCAATTGAAATATGGGCAGAAAACCTGAAAAGACATTTCCCCAAAGAAGATATACAGATGGACAATAGGCACATGAAAAAATGCTCAACGTCACTAGTTATTAGAGAAATGCAAATCAAAACTACTATGAGGTACCAATTCACTGCTGTCAGAATGGCCATCATTAACAAGTCAACAAATAACAAATGCTGGAGAGGGTGTGGAGAAAAGGGAACTCTCCTACACTGTTGGTGGGAATGTAAGTTGGTACACAACCACTATGGAAAACAGTATGGAGGTATGGAGGTACCTCAGAAAACTAAATATAGAACTACCATATGACCCAGCAATCCCACTCTTGGGCATATATCCAGACAAAACTTTCCTTAAAAAAGATACATGAACCCCTACGTTCACTGCAGCACTATTCACAATAGACAAGACATGGAAACAACCTAAATGTCCATCGACAGATGAATGGATTATGAAGATGTGGTATATATACACAATGGAGCCTAAAAAAGAACAAAATAATGCCATGTGCAGCAACTTGAATGGAACCAGAGACTCTCATACTAAGTGAAGTATGTCAGAAAGAGAAAGACAAACAACATATGATATCACATATCTGGAATTTAATATAGGGCACAAATGAACCTTTCTACGGAAAAGAAACAAACGCATGGACTTGGAGAACAGACTTGTGGTTGCTGAGGGGGAGGGGGAGGGGGTGGGATGGACTGGGAGTTTGTGGTTAATAGGTTAAAACTATTGCATTTGGAGTAGATAAGCAAGGAGATCCTGCTGTATAGCACAGGGAACTATGTCTAGTCACTTGTGATGGAACATGATGGAGGATAATGTTGAGAAAAAGAATGTGTATTTATATACGTGTGTGTGTGTGTGTGTGTGTGTGTGTGTGTGTGTATCTAAAAGACTGGGTCACTTTTCTGTACAGCAGAAATTGACAGAGCTATGTAAATCAGCTATAATAGAAAAAATAAAAACCTAAAAAAAAAACAGTAGTAAAGAACATTTTCTGCCAAACAGATAAAAATTTAAAAAGTTGGAAAGAAAAAAGCTATAGCTAATAATGTTAACTAAAGGTAATAAACTCATTACAAAGAAATTCTCTAACAAAAACATACTAAATGGCTAATATTAATTTATAGATACAGCCATCTCAAGACATTCGGTAATTATGAAAACAAACTCCATCTAGTAAATCTCTAAGGATCTGTATTTGACCCTCTATACTCTCTTATTGTTTCTTCTTTTCCTTTTTTTAAAATTGAAGCATATAGTTGGTTTATGGTGTTATTTTCTGGTGTAAGCAGTGATTCAGATCTTCTTCAGATTCTTTCCATTATAGTTTATAACAAGATACTGAATACAGTTCCCTGTGCTACACAGTAGGCCATTATTGTTTTTCTTTTCTTTTCTTTTTTCTTTTGTTTTCTTTTTTTGCTTTTTAGGGCTATACCCGCAGCATACGGAGATTCCCAGGCTAGGAATTGGAGCTAAAGCTGCTGGCCTATGCCACAGTCACAGCGACACAGGATCCAAGCCATGTCTGCGACTTTCACCCACAGCTCACGGTAGAGCCAGATCCCTGATCCACTGAGTGAGGCCAGAGATCGAACCCACATCCTCACGGATACTAGTCAGATTTGTTTCCACTGCACTGCAGTGGGAACCCCCCCACCCTTTTAAATCTATTTTATATATAGTAGTTTTTATCTGCTAATTCCATATTTATAATTTATCCCTCTCCCCTACCTTTTCCCTTTGGTAACCATAAGTTTTCCATACCTGAGTCTGTTTTTATGCTATAAATATGTTCATTTGTATCATATTTTATTCCACATATAAGTTTCATCATATGATTATTTGTCTATCTCTGTCTTACTTCACTTAGTATGATAACCCCTAGGTTCATCCATTGCTGCAGATGGCATTATTCTATTCTTGTTTATGGTGTACACTCTCTTATCTCCAATTATCTTCTTGCCACTACCTTCTCAGTAACCTGGGTACCAAATAAGTAGATTTTTTTCATCTTTTCCTTGTATTTCCTAAACTTCACCAACCTCATCTTTCTTATACTTACAGTACATACCTAATTCTGATCATGCCATTCTCCTGATTAAAGATGTTTAACAGTCTTTAAACAGAAACATAATATTCAGAGATTTTTAATACTGGACTTGTTCCTTGCTCCAAAATTAAGAGACAAAACTGGTTTGAACTTAAGTATGAACTCCCTCAATACTAGACATGCTTAAATATTTAAGTGCATAAAGACTTCTCATTTATTTTTTAGTGTACAAAAATAATGACTTGATTACATACATAACAATAAACTTGATCAGCTCTATTGTACTTATTTGAACGTCTTAATTTGTTTTTTTTCCCTGCTTGGCCTGTTTAACTCTGGTGAACTTCATGGTGTTTGACCCAAGGTAATTTTGCTTGGAGTGTGCTGTCCAGGGAAGAAGCTATAATGCGTATTTTTGTCCATGTTTTCAAATCATGCAGTAAAATTCCCAATTGATGTTATATTTGCTTTACGATATAATACTAACTTAAAAAGTACTGAAAGCTTAATAAAATAAGTGCTATGTACTTCAATAAAGCAATTCAAACTTTCAACAAAGTTAGAAAATATACTTGTAACAATCATCAATAGTATGTGCATTACTTTTATTACATTAGTTGACAATAGGCTCTGCTATGGCTAGGTTGACAATTACCCTCTAGGAAATACAATATAAAAACAGGAAGAAAAATATGATCCCTGTTCTACTAAGGAATTTTACTTTTCTGAGAACTAGATAAATGAGATCCAGATCTTAAAATAATTTTCCACTCCCTTTAACATGACATTTGTCAAATTTTCCATTACCAGATATTTTTATACTAATGCTGCAGTGTAAAGACAGTTACTTTTCTCCACTGTGCTGCTACCACCAATTTGGTGGCTATTAATAGCTGGAAGATTAACTTCTTTTCCCATGAGAGGCAGCAGGGGTATGTAGAGGATAGAAAACTATATCAAGGATAGAGAACTGAATTGGGAGTCAGGAGACTTGCATTCTATTTCTGGTTTCACCAACAACTCACCAAGTGACCTTGGGCAACTCATTTAAGCAGTGTGGGCATTAACAACCCCCTATAAAAAAAGGGGGATACTACCTTTTCATGTAGAGGGAATTTAGTAGGATTAGATAATATCTATAAAATATTTACGGTTCAAGGAAAGGTTCTAGAAATACAGGCTTCAACTGTTAGTATTACGATGTTTACAAGGTAAGTGTAATTTACTTTCCAGTATTCCATCAGTACCTAAGGTACTCTTAACCCTAAAAGAATATTTTCAACAATGTCTCACTTTCAGTTTATTAGCTATCCAGTTTATCAAGACTGATAATAAACTTTAAAATAAACCAAAGGTATTGTTAAAGCAAGTACATCTAAGTGTTACCTGAACATGGAGACTCCACAAGAACATTCTCAAACTTAGAACACATGGAACATGAAATATTGAGGGATAAAGATTATCCAGAGTAACTGTTTTGCTTGCACTTATCTACAGAGAGATAAACCCTGAAGTGCCAGTAAGCAAATTCCCATGTTGGTGGACCACGTTTTCCCTACTGCTTATAAAAAGCATGACAAAGTGGTGGTCTTCCATAGTACACCAGAGAAATATCCACCCGTTCTCTGGGATAATCTAAACATTCACTCAGTATCAAATTTTGATAAGATCAGACTAACAATTTGTCAGTGAAAGCAATAATAATCTTACAGTAACATATCACAAGCTAAAATTCTGCTCTCCTGATAGGATATAATTTGAAGGAGAAGAATGAAGATGTGGCTGATAATGGATTCACCTATCCTTGTTCCACTGGGCTTGAAAGAAGAGATGCTACAGACACATATGTACAAAATACAAATCCAGGGGTTCTTTTCTTTTTATCCTCTCAATTATTAAGTGATAAAATAATAAGAGAGCAGAAAATAGATGGTCAATTCAGGACTACTTAGGCTGACTAGTTGCTAAGAAAGGTTCAGAAGATAATCAGAGCAAAATAAGATTTAAAGGCTTAAATAAAAATTCAACAGTCCCCTGTAACAACAAGGGGATAATGACTCCATTAGTTCATGAAAAAAAAAAAAAGAACATAATAAGCAACTGAGATTTCATTTTGAATATGATATCTGGGATATATAAATACAATTATATAATAAATAGCTGTTCTCCTTTAGTTAGGTTATGAAGTACTTTAACTGGGTATGGCAAACCGGGGAGTGCCGGGTTAGGGGCTATACAAACCCTTGAATATGCTAGGTCTGTGTTCATAAGAGATTTCCTGTATTTTTCCATTACAAGATGTGCAGTAACTTTCCAGAAGAGCAGGCTTGGGGCATTTGTAGTTTCTCCTGATTCAGCCTGGGAAAATACTATCTAACAAGATTCTGTAATTCTTGGGCCTACAGAACGGAAATGATAAAGAAAGAAACTGGGCCTATAGTGTAGGAATGACAAAGAAAGAACCTGGAGACAAACCCACGCCTCTGCAGCAACCTGAGCTATTGCAATCAGATTTCTAACCCGCTGCACCACAGAAGGAACTCCATAATTTTAAAAAAGTTATTATTATTTATTTTTAGGAGCCAATGCATTTTAAGTCCATGTTTAGTAAAGCTTGAAAATGTAAAATCTGGTCTTGGAGCAAATGCTTTAATCAAGTAATATATGATATACATATTAGAACCTTTTCTTTTCGGTAGGGGAAGAAGACATAAAGTCACTGAATGCCTGAATTTCTCACTGAAAGATCCAGCCCTTAGCTGGCTCCACCTTATATGTCTTGCCTTAGAAACATCAATAGTACAAGAAGGCATATGAAGGTTAACTTTACAAAAGACAACCAATTTTAAACAAAGTGGTAACCTGAGTAGAGGTATGTGGGTCTCCTTCCAGATTCCCTTTAAAATGACCATACAATAGAAACAGGAGAAAATCTGCCCAAATATTGACAATAAGGGAGGCGTATCATCTATACACCAGGATATTAGAGGACTTTATGAAGGCTACTGTGTGGATAGAACTGGAAAAAAGAAAGGCATAGAGAAAAACTTATGATACTTCCCCACTCACCTTTCAATGCTCTCCCAAGGAGTTAAGTAAAAGACACTGGCAGAACGTGACTTAGAGTTCCTTAAATGAGGAACAGGGATGGGGGAACAGGTAGGGTAGAAGGAGAAAGGGTGAGACAATGTTATGAGATACAGTAAAATGGCAATATGTGAATCTAGCAGCAGCACTAAGAGGATCTAAGCTTAGTCCTGGTCAAGCTGTCTCAGTATAGAAAGGAACACTGAACAGAAAGTGCCCAGCCCTGTGGGCCTTGCTCTGGCATTGGTGGCAAAGAGGTAAAGTTTCTGGCTGAGGCTACCAGAAGTTCTGATTTCTTTTCTATATTCCCTGGGCTGTGAGATCCATTAAAAGGTATTCATTTTCCCACTATTTCTGGACCTTCATTTCTACTTGATTATCATCGAGTTATTATGGGCAAAAGCATACTACTAATAAGCACAGAGGACATTCTCTGGACCAGTAAGAGTATAATATAAAGGAGTGGTAGGTTGGCACACAAACTCAGGCCTTCTCATAATCCAGATGTCATGTCCTACCTTACCAAGCTCCTACTACAGGGAGAATTTACTCAACCAAGGTATTGGCTAAATAAAATATGAGATTTTCACATCCAGCAATCCCACTGCTGGGCATCTATCCAGAGAAAACCATGACTTGAAAAGACACATGTACTCCAAAGTTTATTGCAGCATTCTATACAATAGCCAAGACAGGGAAACAACCTAAATGTCCATCAACAGAGGAGTGGATAAAGAAGATGTGGTACTTATACACAATGGAATATTACTCAGCCATTAAAAGGAAAGAAATAACGACATCTGCAGCAACACGGATGGAACTAGAAATTGTCATACCAAGTGAAGTCAGTCAGACAATGAGACACCAACATCAAATGCTATCACTTACATGTGGAATCTAAAAAAAAGGACGCAATGAACTTCTTTGCAGAACAGATACTGACTCGCAGACTTTGAAAAACTTGTGGTTTCCACATGAGGCAGGTTGGGGGGGTGGGGGGATGCACTGAGTGTTTGGGATGGAAATGCTATAAAAATTTGATTGTGATGATTATTGTACACCTAAAAATGTAATAAAATTCATTAAGCAATTAAAAAATGAGATATTCACAATTACACTGTTATTTAAAGCCATATTTCACATATTATCTGATGATTTAGGAAAATGTTCATAAAATGAAACAGTAAATAACTTCTATATGGAACACGATCCCAATTTTGAAAAAACAAAGAAAAACCCACCAAAGCAAAGCCCAAGACCAAGACCCTGTGAACAGAAAAGGGGTATGTGTAGGGGAAGTCACAGAAAACAGAGCAGAAGGAAATATGGCATAAGCCATTAAAACATTAGTATAGTTTATAGCTGGAAAAATTGAGTGATTTTATTTTCTTCTTTAAATATTTCATTAATTTTTATAATAAATATATATTATTTTTAGAAAATTATACACTTTTTTTTTTTTAAGAGCAATATCTGGGGTAGGAAGAAGGAAGCCAAGCAAGCCCCAGAATTTTTCAGGAACTGGAGACATGAGGTTGTCTCTGAAGACACAGGGTGAACTAAAAACTGGAGAATTGGCTGCAAGTCTGTATAAGTAAGATAGATACCTGTCCTCCCCCAGGACACCCTTACCCTATCACCATCACCTGCACTGCCAAGGTGACTACTCCTTTGCCATTCAGTTAAAAGACCTGAGGTTTTATTCTCTGGACAGATTGCAGACTTGGGGCTGACATGCACAGCTGACACTAATGGGATTGAATAATTTCTCAATAATGAATGTATATAGACTTTTCTCCTCCTTCTATAAAATACTAGTAGCTGGGCTTATATAACCCCTAAATGGGAAATCAAATAGTTCTTTTGAGACAAACCAAAACAATAAAAAAGACCTATATACTGACATTTTCAGGTTTTCCCAAACTAACTAATTTTCTGGAAATCACCAATAAATCAAAGCTCATTAGCTGGAAGACCTAACTATGTACACAAAGCACAATGAGGGTCACCAGATATTTGAGGGTATGTCTTTAAATATGATAATCAAGACATACAACTAAACAGGAAAAACTGAGTGAAAGGAACTAGACAATGTAGAAATATATGAGTAAACTAGGATAACCACAGTTAATATCTTCAGAAAAATAAGAAATTATTATATTTCTGAAACACAACCAAAGTGTTGTGGAAAGAAACACTGAATTATAAGAAAGAGTTCTTAGAAATTTGAAATGAGAGAAAAAAAAAAAGGTTGCAAGATAAAGTTGAAGACATCTCCCAGAAAGAACAAACAAGCCAAAAGAGGTAAATACTAGAAAACAGATAATAGAGGATTAATCCAGGAGATCTAACATCAGATTAGTAAGTGTTCCAAAGACAGGATAGAAGGAAGGGAAGAAAAATATTATGGAGGGTTATGTATGCAAGCATGTGTATGTCATTAAATAAATATACAAAAATTTCTTGGACTGGAAGGATATGGTTTGCAGAGAAAAAGGCCCACAAACTGTTTAGTATAATGACTTAAAAAGAGACCAACATCAAGGTATCAGTGACATTTCAGGTATAACATTGTGACATTTTATAATACCAAAGATCCCAAAATCTTTCTGGGAGAAAGTCTGACACAAAGAATGGAGAAAGAAAGTGGCATGAGAGTTAATGGCAACACTGGAATCTAGAAATCAATGAAGCAATGTTTTCACCTTTCTTAGAAAAATTATTTCCAAGCTAGATTTCCAGACCCAGTCAAGCAACAAGAAAATAAAAACATTGCCATATATGTATTGTCTAAAAAATTTTATTTCCCATGCATTCATTCTCCAGAATCTACTGGAGGATGTATTTCTGTAGAATAAAGGAGTACAACAAGAAAGAGTATGGGAAAAAAGTGAATGTTACATACAGAAACTGAAAAGCTGTATAAGAAAGAGAACTCACATGCTTCTTGGCTCACTAGGAAACAATATTTACCTGAAAACATCTAGAGGTTTATTTATAAAGAGGTAAAAAGACTGTTCTGGCAAAAAGGGGGACAGGAGGAAATGTATATACATTGTAAAGGAGTTAAATCTTTATCCTAAGGAGTTAAATATAAAATAAAAATAAGTAGATAATATCTAAAATTGGAAAATATAAACAAACATTAGCAGTATAAATTTGAAATTATAAATTAGAAGAAAAAATTCAAAGGAAATAGCTAAAGGGGGAACAAGAATTGGGAGTGGGCAACAATAGGACAAGGAATACTTCCACAAATACTTAGCTCTTGTTAGCTTTCTAAACTCTTTCACTTTTATAAAAATATAAACTGAATTTTAAAGGGAGGTGGAGGTGAAGAGCGGGATAAAAAAGAGGGAGGGGAAGGAAAGGGAGAGTCATACATACATGCACACACATGCAAGGGGTTTTTAATGAAAAAAAATCAAATTTGGGGGCTATAAAAGGAAAAAGCAGTTCAGAATCATATCTCTTGCTTGTTTTGGAATACCTTTAATCAAAATTTGTGGACTCTGAGTGGGGTCAAACAAGCCAAAACTCTGTGAAGATTTACATTTAAAATTTAACTGAAACATGCAAGCAAACAACAAGAAATGGAACAGGCAATCAAACAGAAGTGCAAAATGAACATTCTGGGCCTCGGGAAGGTGGGAAAGATCTTTTATTTAGCCCCATTCTCCACTGGCCTACCGCCTCCCTCTCCTACTTGGGTTTTTCCTAGCATGTAACAAAAAGGCAGGACAGTTATCTACCTATTAGAATCTAAAAAATGTGAAAAAATCAGCAAAAATAAATCATTCAATATGGTGAGAATAGACAGAATGGGTTTATAGTCATGAGTCCCAGGAATGAAGGAAAATTCCTTTTCTTCAGGGAATAGGTTAAGCTACTTGTGAAATCTGAATATTGGCATGTGTAATTCTGATATGTTATAAAGTTTGTAGAGAAATAAAAATAATGTTTACATAGCAAAAACTTTAGGAAATGAGACACATATTTTGTATGAGGACATGGATTTAATCAGTTTGCCTTAGGATATTTAAAGTGTCCTGGAGCTTTAGTTATTATATTACTTATACCTATATCTTCACATTTAGATTATATATGAAGGTATGATATACTTTAATTTCTTTACAGGTTTGTTGAGAAATAGATAAACACAGAGGATATCACTTTAAGGATCAAGAACTTTTCTATTACTATTTTCAAATTAACTAGAATACATATAATCCTAAAGAACAGTCTAGGAACTACCTGGAGAGAAACCGTTCACTGAAAAATAACTTTGTATTGCTTTACTTTAAAGGTCTAGGAGTTCCCTTCGTGGCTCAGTGGTTAACGAATCCGACTAAGAACCATGAGGTTGCGGCTTCGATCCCTGGCCTTGCTCAGTGGGTTAAGGATCTGGTGTTGCCGTTAGCTGTGGTGAAGGTTGCAGACGCGGCTCGGATCCCGCGTTGCTGTGGCTGTGGCGAAGGCCGGCAGCTACAGCTCCTGTTAGACCCCTAGCCTGGGAACCTCCATATGCCGCGGGTGCAGCTCTACATAAAAGGCAAAAAGACAAAATAAATAAATAAATAAATAAAGGTCTAAAACAGTTATCTGGAAATTCAAGATGATCTTTTAAGACTTATTAATACCTCACATGATTGAAGGCAGATAGTAATGAAGTAACAATATAATGCACCTGATTGTCGTTTTTAGCATCAGGAAGCTCTTCTTAAAAATGACAATTTGGAAAAAATGCATAAACAATGCAACAGATTTACTGATCAACTCCTAATTTATGGGAGAAGGTAGGCAATTAAAGTTATATGATCAGATACTATAACTTTTCAAAATGATTATGTGCTAAAATTTAAGTCAGGATTTTAAAAGTCATCAGAGACAGAGCTACTGAAAGATACAGAAAAACCTCTCTTCTAAACCCTAGGATAGGTTTTGCTTAATCCAATCTTTGTCTTTGTAATACTTATCCATTAGAAGTTTAGGAAACATCTTAAAATATTTATATGATGCTTTAAGGCATCTTATATACAACTGAAAATGTGCATTTCAGGATAAAGTGAGTGTTCTATTCATCCATTCCTATGTAATGACTAGAGATTCCTGCTTCAAAAAGTTTGTTTACTGTACGTCCATATAGAGACTTAAAAAGGAAGTCAGACAAAAACATTTGGTTGAGACTGCCAAGTTTTAGAAGCCTTTCAAATGACCTTTAAGTATTAAAACCACTTTTAAAGTTATCTTTAAATGCAAGCACCAAAGCTGTGGATTAGATAGTGAAAAAATACAATTTTCATCAATAACAGTCCAAATTCTAACACAATGTTACCTAGATTACAGCATAAGTACATTAACATTTATGTAGTTTGTGTAGCATTGTATAGAATAAGTCACAGCTTAATATCAAAACAAAAACAGCAAAAATAATAATGAAATTAGAATTATTTTGCCTACCCACTAAATTACATTTGCTAGGTGGTTAAAAGAAATCATGAATAGATATTTAATTATTGGTTAGGTAGTTAATGAAGCAGTATAGATATTAATCTGTCATTTGCCATGACTCTCACAAACATCGGAAATTTTAAGAAATGTTATCAATTGATGGCAGTGTGAAAAAAGCAATAAATTAATTTTTTTACTTTGTTAGTGAAATACAGGTGTCTCACAAAAAAGTACATGAAAAAGACATTTGAGAAACTGATGCCTATACCTCAAGAGTAACATAACACCTAAAAATGTGTTGGCCGTATTGTTCTTTAACCCACCTGTGTGCTCGCTCCTTCCCATCTTCCCTCCCTCCCTCCCTTTTTTTTTTTTTCCTTTTTGGACCACACTTGCAGCATACAGAAGTTCCCAGGCTAGGGGTCAAATCAGAGTTGCAGCTGCTAACCTACACCACTGCCATAGCAACGCTGGATCCAAGTCACATCTGTGAGCTACGCTGCAGCTTGCAGCAATGCTAGATCCTGAACTCACTGAGCAGGGCCAGGGACTGAACCTGCATCCTTACAGATATTAGTCGGGTTTTTAACCCACTGAGCCACAATGGGAACTTCTGCTTCATTACTTCTATCTTTCAAATATTTTATATCTCTAAGAAGACTATCCCACAGATTTGGCTGAAGACTCTGAAACTTTTCAAGTAGAAAGCATGAAAAAACAGAGTTATTTCATGTCTATCTTTCTAAAAGTAGTTTTAAGAAATGTCAGTATATTTTTACTTTTAGAAGATTTTTAAATGATATTTATTTTTTACTTATTATTATAAAAAATTCCAAAACTAGCCCTAAGGAAAAAATGTTACATATATTATATACGTATATGTATATAATATATGCCACTTCTTACATGATCCTACTAACATACAAGGATATTATATAATTTAAGATAATTATATATTAGATAATATCCTATTACATCAGCAGATCAGGGAAGAAGAACTGAAGTGGTAGTATAAATGAGCTAAATCTTCATCTCTTAGAATGAGTTGATAATGTCTAAACATAGATGAATCAAGAGACAGCAGTATAATCACACTGTTTAGAAATACTAGGTGAATACTAGAAGTTTGTTATAAGTCACCCAGCATGTATTGCAACAGAAAATAGAAAAAACAGATTCGTTTTATGTCTATTTTTCTAAAGCAGTTTTAAGAAATGTCAGTATATTTTTACCTTTAAATGAATTTTAAAATTATTATAAGAAAAGCCCGGAATTCCTGTCATGGCGCAGTGGAAATGAATCAGACTAGGAACCATGAGGTTGCAGGTTCAATCCCTGGCCTTGCTCAGTGGGTTAAAGATCTGGTGTTGCTGTGAGCTGTGGTGTAGGTCACAGATGCGACTTGAATCTGGCATTGCTGTGGCTGTGGCGTAGGCTGGCAGATACAGCTCCTATTTGACCTCTAGCCTGGAAACCTCCATATGCTGCAGGTGTAGCCCTGAAAAGCAAAAAAAAAAAAGAGACAAGCCATTAAATCAATGCATTATTAATGATATCACATCTAAATAATTTTAAACCAATGCTTATTACAGAGGAAAAGAAACTTAAAATTTACACGTTTTATGGTAGCAAAAAATGAAAGCCCCAAGTAATATAAACCCTTAATTTATGATAGTCTTATATCATAAAAATCACATAATTTAGCTTTTTCCTTTTCTTTTTTTCCCCTATGGAATTCCCACTTTAAAATGGTTGTCCTAATTACTGACTAGTTATAGACCACCAGGAAAATTACAGTGGGGTTCATTTCATATGTAGAACAAGAATTTAGAACTAGATGATCTTAATGTTCACTTAAACTTTCTTACTTTATAATTTGTTGCTCATAGCAAGAAAGTTACATGTTCATGTATCAAGCATATTTGTTGTTGACAAAACTGAAGTCTTTTGTTGATTTACCAGGGGGAAGCCAGGTGAAGACACCAAGCAATACAAAGTAAAAACATATATAAATATGATTATAATGAAAACTTAAAAATACAAAAATTTCTTCACAGACACAAAAATATAAAAGAAGGCAATATGCCATTTCAATGCCCAAAACTGAAATACTATCTCCTGACTACTACTACTAGATGAAAGGGAACAATAGGTGTGAATGAAATGTAGATAAATGTCTTCATAATTTAAAATTGGCCTACATAAAAGTTTAAAACACCATATATAAAAGAAAAAAATGTACCGTACATGGCAAAATGCTTAAAGCTCTTGTCTGTCTGCTTGTCTGTCTGTCTGTCTGTCTATCTACCTATCTATCTATCTATCTATCTATCTATGTGTGGTCACCTATCTACCAAGAAAGAATTTTTATAAAATAAATTTTAAAAACAAAAGGTAACTTTACATTGCATATCAAACACTTAAAAAAATGTATAGACTCTTTGATCTAACTCTTCTACTTTTTAGGGGCTTAGACCAAGAACATAATTAGACAAGTTACAAAACACACACACACACACACACACACACACACACACACACACATACACACACATGTTTAGTGAAGTGTTGTTTACAACAAGAAAGTGAAAACAACTAAATGTTCACTAATAGAGGATTAGGTACATATAATAATGAGCTAATAAAAATGACAAATTCATATTTGATATGAAAATGTATAAATAAAAGTGGTTCAGTGAGGAAAAGCACACACGTTTAAAACGTTAGTGAAAGGAACAATAATCCTAAAATTTAATTGATGCAAAAACTGTTTTTGACTGTCAATGAAGTTATAGTTTGTTGGGAGAAGTTATAGTTTGTTGGGAGAAGGCAAGGTATGATAATTGATATAATGATGGAATAAAAAATACAAGGGGAATGTAAAAGTGTGTGTGCAGGTAAAGGGGAGAGGACCCATTAATGGGAAAGAAAGAACGCAGTTTCTGAATTGGTCTTTCAATGAGGATAAGGATTTTAATGGGCTAGAAAGTGGGATGGAGAGGAAGCAGCACTCAAGATTGTGGGGAAAGCCTGGAAAATGCAAAGGCAAGAAAATGAAAGCATGCTTAAGAGAACATTGGGACATCAAGTACCCTATGGAAGTGAGTCTGTAGCTTGACATTGGATGGAGAAAGTCTTTAAAGGGTCTAAGTAAAGGGTCTGCACTTTATAAGAAAGATCATTTAAGTGTGAAGAGCAGATTATAGAGGGGGAGAGACAAGAGAAATGGAAACTAGTTTAGATATCACTATAATTATTCATTTCTTACATTAAATTTTGTCAAAATGTTTTAAAATAAACTAAGAAACATCATTTTATCCTTTGTCTCTCTGTTTAAATAAACCTCTAAAACACAAGTACTAACTGGCAATTTCATATGGTTTCTTAAGTAGTGAGGGGTTTATATTTATTTTTCAGCTTTTTGAAATAGCCCACACATGGTTCCTTTAAGCAGATACTAGATAATTTATCACTAATGAGTTGAAAATCCCCTTCTTAAAAAATGGTCAAGCCTTCTGGGGTCATCTTGTGATGTGCCGTATCATGTGTCCTGAATGATTTTACCCAGAGGAACTAATTTATCAAAAGCTTAAGACTGCAAATGTTAAAAGATTTACAGAGCTGTAGGTAAGTGTAAAAAGCAGAATGCAGTATTTAGCAAACATGAGTCACAGGCTGCAATGTAGGGTTCATGACAGGGAGACACTGATGAATGGGATTAGATCTAATTGAAGTTTGGTACAAAACGAAGGCAAGGATTTTTCTTTTGCTAGCACTCACGTAAATATGTAGGTGAACAAGTATTTTGGGAAACTGTGCTAAATTAAAATTAATTGGCAAAGTTCTAAAGTGAAATCAAATATTAATATATGCATTTCAATAAACACTTCTAGGCTACAAGTGATTGATACAATTACTGTACTAATCATAAATCTGGATTCTTTATAACAGCCTTGTGACTCATGGAATTCATAGTTGCAAATGATACAGGTGAATTAATTTTAACTATTTAAAAGATATGTAACCTTAAGATACTACTAAATTAACCAAACTAGTAAACATTTTATAATGTATTCATAAGACACTATTGTGGTTATTGCAGTATTAATGCCTACAGAGATAATATCAGCTATTTATGAATATCACAAACAGAATACATTTTAAGAATTGTCATAGTCCTTTAAATTAATCCTGCACTTTGAGTAATAAATCAACCATAACCTTCTGATACTTGTCTTGATGGGATATAGCAGATATCATGTTTTCCTCTCAGTCTCTCCCTTTCCTAGTGTTCATGCTTATTTAAGATGGGAAAAAAAGAAATGGACAATGCAAAGAATCTTTTAATTTACAGTAATATTTGCAGTTACAGATGAATAACTGAACATTGTCTTGTGTACAAGGAGACTAAGGGCCAAATGAAGTGTATTTAGATCTTCAAGGAGGACTTGCATTGTCTATTGGTAGTGATTAAATTTTGTTGCCAAATGGGAAGATATATGAAAGATTTAGTTTGTAAACATTCTGATGCTTCCTATTTATTACATAAGGAATCAGTATAGAGAGTTTCTATTTGTTAAATGAAATTTTTCTTCCAGTCAAGTATTATAGGGAAACAAACTTACAAAAGAATTCTATATTAAATCGGAATATCTGCACCATAAAACACTAGTTCTACTAGTATCTTTGATTGTAGTCGAAGATAAAACCACTGACATGGGGTACAAAATTTAAGAAAAAGAAATGTTAGAGACAGAAATATTACTAAATGTTCATTTCCAGATGGATAATGAGGAAATCTTGACTTTTCATTTAATGTCAGAAATTTTATCAGTTCCATAAATAAATCCTGCTGCTGGCACCCCCACCCTGCAAGACACTCTGTGAGTGTACTTTCTGTTTTCCAGACCAAAATAGGTGTGTGTTTTATCCCAAGTTAATAGACAACATAGTTTGGAGGCAACAATTTAGGTCAAGTAAATAGCTGTCCCCACATTAAGTGCTCATATTAGTACATATTAAAATTAAAAAATATAAAAAGTTAGCATCTTAAATAAGTAATTTGGACTTACTAATATAAGAAACATAAAACTAGTCCATGTAACAAAAATATAAAATCTAGGGATATATTTATTAATTAATGCAGGATCCGAGTCACGTCTGCAGCCTACATCATAGCTTATGGCAATGTAAGATCCTTAACCCAATGAGCAAGGTCAGGGATTGAACGTGCATCCACATGGATACTAGTCAGGTTCATTACCACTGGGCCAAGATGGCAACTCCAAGAAAATATGAATACAAAATTAATTCACACATTTTTTTTTGTCTTTTTTTGCCTTTATCTAGAGCCGAACCTGCGGCATATGGAGGTTCCCAGGCTAGGGGTCTAACAGGAGCTGTAGCTGCTGGCTTTCGCCATAGCCACAGCAACGCGGGATCTGAGCTGCGTCTGCAACCTACACCACAGCTCACGGCAACACCGGATCCTTAACCCAATGAGCAAGGCCAGGGATCAAATCTACAACCTCATGGTTCTTAGTCGGATTCGTTAACCACTGAGCCACAAAGGGAACTCCAACAAATTTTTAAAACGACTTTATTTCCCTGAAATCCGAAAAAAATTATTCTGACATTCATTTCTTAGTCAGGGACAGCCAAGAACACTAACAACAAAGAATAATAAAAGCGAACTAGCACTTCAATATATAGAAAATTAGTATAAACTCTCAGTTGTTAAAATAGTTACTAGCTCTAGGATAGACAAATAGGCAAAGAATAGGATAAAAATCCAATAAACAGAATTATATATGACTACTCCGTATTTAAATTAAAGATGCCACAAGGAAAGACTGTCAATATATTATACAAGAATGACAAGCTCTTTGGAAAAAAATTAAGTTAGAATCTTGCCTGTCATCTTACATCAAAATAAATCAGAAGTAAATAAAGCAAGAATTTTAAAACTTATGGATGAGAAGGCATTTTGAGGAATAATTCCAAAGGCAGAGAGAAAAAAATAAACCTATTTTATTACACGGTAGTTTAAAATTTCAGTATTAAAAAAGGACATCTCAGGAGTTTCTGTTGTGGCTCAGTGGGTTACGAACACAACTAGTACCTATGAGGATGTGGGTGTGATCCCCAGCCTCGCTCAGTGGGCTAAGAATCTGGCATTGCTATGAGCTGTGGTGTAGGTCACAGATGCAGCTCAGATCCAGTGCTGCTGTGGCTGTGGCTAGCTGGAGCTCTGATTTGACCTCTAGCCTGAGAACGTCCATATGCCACTGGAGGGGCCCTAAAAAACAAAAAACAAGACGAAACAAAAAGGACATCTCAAAATTAAAAAAAAATTAACAATAAATGATAAGCTTGAAGAATATATTTGCAATAACTATCTTATAGGAAAGAGTTAATATCCTTTGATGATCTCATCTAGTCCTATGACTTTAAATATCATTTAAATGTTAACAACTCTCAAATTTATATTTCAGTTTCGACTTTGCTCTTGAACTCCAGATTCTTATATCCAACTGCTTACGTGATGTCACCACTTGGATGTATCTTAGACAAATTTAAATGCTCCAAACTGAACTAACAGTCTTCTATCACTAGTTAACACTGAACTACTAGTCTCTATCACTAGTATCACTGAACTACTAGTCTTCCATCTATAAAACTGCTCCACTTGAAGTCTTCCCTATCTCTTTTAAGGTGACTCAATTCCTTCAGTTGCTAAGTTCAGAAATCTTAGAGTCATCCTTGACCTTTCTTTCTCACACTCCAAATCCAATTTGTCAGGAAATCTTGCTGTCTCTACCTTCAAAAAAATATAAAAATGCGACCATTTCTTACCAAATCCATTGCTAACAACCTGGTTGAACCACCACCATTTTTACTTGTGTTACTGCAGTAGTGCTTAGTGTTTCAACTCTTGCTGGGACAAATCTATTCTCCGTAGGCAACCAGAGGGATCTTATGAGAACATGACTGAGATATGTTACTTCTCTGCTTAGATCATGCCATGGTTCCTTGTTTTAATCACAGTAAAAGCATACATCCTTATAGTGACCTATAAGGCTCTCTGCATTGTCTGCCTTCCTCCCCTTATTTCTGTGATCTCATCACTGTCTACTTTCCTTAATGCCAGTTACATGTCCTTCTTGCTGTTCCTTCAATATGCCTAGCAAACACCCATGTTAAGAGATTTTGTATTGCTTACTCTACCAGAAAATAACTTTTACCAGATATCATCAAGGCTAACCCTGTGAATCCCTTCAAGTTTTATCAGTGATGACTCACCTGAGCATGCTATTTAAAGTGACCTCTCCCCATCCCACTCCTGAAATCCCTTTATTTCTCTTCCCTTAGCATATACCATCTTAACATTCTGTGTAATTTACTTGTTACCTTTATTTTCTTTTTCCCTGCACTAGAATGTAAGCTCTATGAGGGTGAGAAAATTTGTTTCATACTGTGATATATCGTTACCATCAGATAAGTACCTGGCACATAGCAGAAGTTTAAGAATAAATGAATAAATATCTTCTAAATAAGTAACAATTTTTACCATACATGACTGTGCCACAACAATGTTCAAATGATGGCTAAGTCATTCACAGAAAAGAAAATATATCTTTAAATACATGGAGAAAATATATATTCAACTATACTAGTAAACAAAGGAAAAGCAGACGATAATATTTCCATCAAACAGTGACATGGTATGGGTCTTGTTTAGATATTGACATTAAAAATCTATTAAAAAAATCACTTGTGAGACAATAGAAGAAATCTGAATACTGAGGACATTAGGTATGAAAAGGGCATTGGGTTTTCTTTTAGAGACACTAAGATGTAAATGGAAGAAATGGTATGTTGCCTGAATTTTCCTTCAAAGTAATCCAGCAGAGATGTAGATGGGGTGGAAGAAAGCAGATGGGGTTCTCAAGAGTGGCTGTAAGATAATTCCTTTTTTTTTTTTTTTTTTTTGCTTTATTTAGGGCCGCACTCGTGGCATATGGAGACTCCCAGGCTAGGGGTCGAATCTGAGCTGTAGTCACTGGCCTATGCCACAGCCACAGCAACACCAGATCTAAGCCGCGTCTGCGACCTACACCACAGCTCACGGCAACGCCGGGTCGTTAACCCACTAAGCAAGGCCAGGGATAGAACCCGCAACCTCATGGTTCCTAGTCGGATTCATTAACTGTTGTGCCACAACAGGACTCCAGTAGCCATAAGATAATTCTTAAAGTTAGGTGATAGGTACAGCATGAGGCTCATTATAGTTTTCTTTGTATTTCTTTGTATATTTGAAAATAAATTTCTCAAATTAAAAATTGAAAATATTTAAACACCAAAAGCTGGAGGCTAAAAGGAGAAAGAAGCACATTTTCTTACATTGCTAATAGAGGTTAAAATTGGTACAATCACATAGGGGAGAGGGAAGTTACTTGGCAATATATATCAGGAACTTTAAAAAAAGTGCACATAATTCTTGAGCAAGAAATTCATTTCTAAGAATTTATCTTAGAGACATGAGTACCAGAATAAACATACATATTTGCTCCCTACAGTATTATTTATAATAATAAAAATATATTAACCTAAATGCCTGACGAGAGCACAGATTAAAATAATTACGGTTAACCTAATCAGACTTTTAAAAACACGGTGTGTTTTAAATACAAAGAATGCAGTTAATCCAGCAATTTTTTTTACAGTACCAGAAATAAAATATTCAAACTCTATTAAATAACCTAAATGCCTAACAAGAGCACAGATAAAAATAATTACAGTTAATCTAATCAGACTTTTAAAAACACAGTGTGTTTTAAATACAAAGAATGCAGTTATTCCAGCAATTTTTTTTTTTTTTTTTGGTCTTTTCTAGAGCTGCACCGGTGGCATATGGAAGTTCCCAGGAGAGGGGTCGAATCACAGCTGTAGATGCCAGCCTACGCCACAGCCACAGCAACGCCAGATCTGAGCCACGTCTGCAACCTACACCGCAGTCCTCGGCAACGCCAGATCCTTAACCCACTGAGCAGGGCCAGGGATCAAACCCACAACCTCATGGTTCCGTTAACCACTGAGCCACGGACGGGAACTCCTAATCCAGCAATTTTTTTTTTTTTTTACAGTACCAGAAATAAAATATTCAAACTCCACAGCATTTAGTATTTTTTAAATTCAACAACATAACTACTTGACATTATGGAGTACAGGAGAGAGTCAGTGGCACATGTGTAAGTTAAGATGAATGAGACACATTTGACTCATGTTTGCCTGAGTTGAATTTTACTTCTAAAATTTGTTAGGACTACCATTTACAATACAATTACAGCATATATGCTATTTGGCTACTGCTTTATATCTTTAGAAATGCAAGCAGTAATTTCACTCTTTATACGTTTTAAAATGAACTACTTCAGTATTTTAGGACTAAGAAAAATAAATATTTATAAGTGGACTTACTTTATACCCCTTCCCTGTTATTCATCTTTAACTCTCTTTTCATGATTAATATAACATATGTAATTCACAAAATGAACAAAATGTATTAGGCAAATAATCTATAAAATCACTTGAGTATTAAAGTAACATAGAACAAGACATAATAAAAACAAAAATCACCTTCCGATACATTTGCCAAAGAAAATTCATAATTATAAAAGGCAACATGACTTCAATAGTGTTTCCTTTGAATATGTTGTGAAAAAGAATTAAGAGTAAAATAAATGTTTTGTTTTATCGTTGACAAGTATAGTCTATGCAATTATATTGTAAAGTGAAATATAGATTTTTAAATAAGGGATAATGATCATATATACAGCAGCTGGTCAATATTTCTCCATGTTGGTGTTAAAACTTTATTTCCTCTTCGACATCTTGAATACATTATAAATAAAGAATCAAGGTTCAAAAAGTATGAGAGAATCTGAAAAAAATCGTAATTTTTCTTTCTAAAGGACTCAACAAAGTTCTAATATGATAATGTTTTATTAAGAGAAAAAGGATATACATATATCCCTGACTTTCCCATCATCTTAATGTAAAGATATAGTAAAGGAAACCTAAAAATAGAGACCTAGCCAGCCTCTCTACTGAAGGTAAGTAAAACATCTGTACAAAATACAAAAAACATATGCTTGAAGGCACAGGAGAGCTAACAAGATTGTGAGGAATTATAGGCAAAGTAACAGGAGGAAGTTGAAGGCTCAGGAAGGTAATCTCTGCATTTTTAGCTATTTTTCTCTTGAGGTTATTTGCTGATGCTGGAGGAGGTGGCAGAAAAGTTTAGCAACTGTTGAAAGTTGGAACTAGAATTTTGGGCCTATGAAAGGGAGTTCTTTGTAAACTCTTTTTGCTTTGGGCTGGGAAACAGCTAAAATCCAGAGGATAAAGTAGGAGGAGGCAGGTCCTAGCAGAAGGTGAAGTTCAGTTTCAAATTATCTCAAACTGGATGAAATGATTTTAGATTGCTAATGCCACTGAGAACCTGGAATAAGCAAATGTAAATCCCCTCTGAGGAGGACATCATTATCAGAAGCCTCAAAGGATTTCTATTAATAATTTTGCAAGTATACCTGTGATGTATAAAAATTAACATGCATTTAAGGAAATGACACTATGCGAAAGAAAACCAGCAGAAAGAGAACAGAAATAGACCCAGAGGGTTGTAAGCTTGGAAATTCTCACAGACTTCACCCACTGTATTCAGGGAGAATTTCTGCGAAGAAGTAAAAACTAAAAAAGAATCAAATGGAAATTCTAGAACTGAAACAAATCTGAGATTGAAAACTTAATGGATTTAAGAATCATTTGACACGGTGGAAAAGAGAAACTACAGAATATGTGAAAAGAAATTTCCACGAAGAGAAAAAACAATGACAAGCAGGGGAGAGTAAAAAGGCATAGATAGATAAAACAATGAGAAGGTACCCTGCAATATAACTGGAGTCCCAGAGGTAGAGAAAACAACAAAAGTGGCAGAAGCAATATTTAAAGACATAATGGTTAAGAACTTTAAAAAACCGATGAAAAATTATGCAGACACAAATTCAGAGCTCTACGAACCCAAGTAAGGGAAGTAGAAATAAAAATAGATATAGGCACAATATAGCAGAACTATTAAAACATTTTAGGAAGCCAGGAGAGATGAGATTATATAGAAAGACGCAACACTTGGAATGAAAGCTGACTCATCAGTAGCAATGAAAACCTGAAGATAATGAAATGATATCTTTACAGTGATAAAGAACACCAAAATGGAATTCTATAATCAGCAAAACAGTCTTTAAGAAGGTAAGGTTAATACATCTTCAGAAATAAAAAATGTCGAACAACAAAAAAAGTAAATGTGAATACTTATTGCATAGACAACAAAAATAGTATCTTATGAATTTAACACATAGAAAAACAAAATATAAAACAATATGTATATATGTCAGGGGAGGAAGTAATGTAATTAAAGAATTTAATGTTTTTAGCACTACCATTTTCTCAGTGCTAAAAACATTAAAATCTTTAATACATTAATTCTTCCCCTGATATGAAACCTCTAAACAGCGCAGAGACCTACTGGCATCAGTACTTGAAACAAAGAGAAGTAGAACAGAGCCTTGGGATAATACAGATTTCCAGAAAGATCAAAATATTTGGAGGTGAGGGAGTAGAGCAGGAGAGTTGCAACCAACAATGAAACCAAAAGTGAAAGTACTCCAAATAAATTAAGAACCCCTCCCCCCAAAAAAAGCTCCACCAACTCAAGTGAGGAAAGGGAACATCAGAGAAGATAAAATGTCGCTAATAATGAGAGTTGTAAATTTAAAAATATACATGAGTTTACTGTTGCAGTTATTTTGGGTTAAGGTAAAGATGAGACATAAACATTTGTAAATGTAACATCTCAGATACATTTGTATAAGAAAAAACTGGAGAGTTTGACAGATTATTTTATTATTTAAAAAAAAATTGTTTGTTCTCTGACCCAGCAAATCAGTTCCTAGGAAACTGGTACAGATACAGAAATGTGAATACAGTATCCTGCCTATCCATGGGGGCTGGAGGTTGGGGGGATGGGGGAGGAATAAGTTTCAAGACTCCCACTGGATATCTGAAACCACAGATAATACTGAACAATATATTTACCATGTGCCCCCCCAACACACACCTACCTAATACCTAAGGTAAAGTTTAATGTATAAATTAGGAACAGTAAGAGTTTAACGACAATAACCAATAATAAAAGAGGACAATTTTAACAATATACTGCAACAAATGTGAATGTGGTCTCTCTCAAAATATATTCTTGTACAAATTTAATGCCTTTTCCATTTTAACTAAGCACTTATCATGCATTGTGACGGTAACTTTTGCAATTTGAGGTCCAACAGCAAAACTAATATGAATTTCTTCTTCCTTCATGATTTCATGGATAGAATATTTGTTTTTTTCATAAATCTTAGCAACCTCAGCATACGATTTATTTTTCTTTCCTTTACTGAGTCAAGAACTTTTACCTTTTCACTTAAAGGAAGCTCTTTACGACTTTTCTTTGGCATAACTAAATTGTTAGCATCACTACCCTTACACTTTGGGGCCATTACTAAGTAAGATAAGGGTTGTAAACCTAAGCACTGCAACACTGACAGTCTATCTGATAGACAGCAGACAGTGGCTACTCAACGACAGACAGAATACGGTGGACATGGATGATTCACACCCTGGGCAGGACACAGTAGGACTACAAGATATTTCACCACGATACTCAGAATGGTACATGATCGAAAACCTATGAAGTATTTATTTCTGAAATTTTCCATTTAATATTTTGGACCTTATTTTACTATACGTAACTGAACGTGGAAAGTGAAACCACAGATAAGGGAGGAATACCAAATATGGGCATGCTCTCTGATGCACTGTTCATCAATAGAACAATGGTTAAGTAAGTAAATGATGGTACATTCATCTCACAACTACTAAAAAAAAATAGTAGATTCTCTGTGTATATACCTTAAAAATGTTCATAATAAACAAAGCAAATTTAAAAAGTAGTTTAATATACATAATATGCTAGCATTCATGTGAAATGTAACAAAAGGCTCAAGAGTTAGATTATCTAAAACAAATATTATACACTCACTGTAAAGATAACCAAACTGTTAATAAGCATTTATCTCTAAGCACAGAAGACTCAAGTTCTGGGGAAAGCTGAACATCCTACTTATACATTTTTGAATATTTTGCTTTTTTTTTTTTTTTTGGTCTCTTTAGGGCCACACCTGCAGCATACAGAAGTTCCTAGGCTAGGGGTTGAATTGGAGCTACAGCTGCCAGCCTATGCCACAGCCATAGCAACGCGGGATCCAAGCCGCATCTGCAGCCTACACCACAGCTCATGACAATGCCAGATCCTTAACCCACTGAGCGAGGCCAGGGATCAAACCTGTATCCTCAAGGATACTAGTTGGGTTCATTTCCACTGAGCCACATGGTAACTTCTATATCTGAATATTTTAAAACCAATATTATACGTGAGCTTTGCAATTAAAATGTCCCATGCACATTTTATGAAGGGAGAGATAGCAAGTGACCTGCCAACTGATAAACAGTAAATTCTTCATTGTTAACTGATCTTAACATACAGGGTTGTTATATATTACAGAATAAAATATTCTTAATTAGAATCTTCAGTCCTTAATAGAGGTTAAGTTTTAAAGAAGGGTGGAAGTAAAATTTTCCTATCAAAAATAGGTAAAATAACTTTACTGCTAGAATTATTTAGAACATCAAGCATACTTACTTTTCTTCTTAGACCTCTGAAAGATATTGGCTAACTGAAATGATTCTAAAATTACTTTCCCCACTAATTCTCACAAAACAGCAAACCTACTAAAAAATCAATTGTTCTGTTGATTGATATTATAACAGAGGCTACTCTTTAGAAATACGTTTACTTAATGAAATAAAAACTGTACTTACAACAAGGAGAAGACTGGATTGGTCCAAGTTGTGGAAAGGTCATAAGAACAGAAACCCCTGGTAGATCACCTTGCTTTGAATGTTCAGCAGTTTGGTCAGCCCAAACCACCACTTTCTTCCTCTCTACCAAATGTTCAATTTCTTTGAATTCAGCTTCAAAAGTAGCATTTACCAGGCCAGATTCTTTTAAAGCACAATACTGTTTTCTTAGGGCTGGAAGTAAAGCATTCAATACTCTATACATAGAAGGTGACAAGAAAAGAAAGATAAATTTTAAATACTTTATTACAGCTCAGTGTAACATGCAAAGTATAAGCAGCTGATTAAAATGGTTCCTTGTACATATTTTTCTTTAGAATATTTCAATAGAATACCTTGATGTATTCCTAATACATTAAGTAGAGAGTAGAAAGGATCTTGAATGGGAATTACAAGCACCAGTCAGTAGTCTCAGTCTTCACTTGCTTCTATATGACCTTGAACTAAATGAGTTAAATTCTTATTATAAAAAAAAAGCCTTTGGCAAAGCATAATGTAATTTACAAATCAAAGATAGTGTTGTTATTGTTACTAAATACCATGAGATTGAATTCAAGTATTAATACCCTCTGTCAAACAATGAGACTCATCTTAGGTATGTAAGATTTAAAAAATAACAACAAATGAACAAAACTCAACTTTCCTTGAAGTTATTTCTTTCTGAGCTAAACAATGGCCTTCAAACCCATTCAAAGGAGAAAACTGTGGAAAAGTTAGGTTGGTAGAGGAAATGGATTAAGAACTGGATTTTTAGCTCTGATTCAAAATCTAGGCTATTATTGTCAATCAGAGCAGTACTAAATGTATCTTTTTATGCATCAGATCTTGATGCAGAGTGTTCACTTAAGAAATGTCATGGCTGGAGTTCCATGGTGGCTCAGTGGTAATGAACCTGAGTAGTATCCATGACAATGCGGATTTGATCCTTGGCCTTTCTCAGTGGGTTAAGGATCTGGCATTACCATGAGCTGTGGCGTAGGTCACAGATATGGCTCAGATCCCACGTTAATGTGGTATAGGCCGGCACATATACAGCTCTGATTCAAGCCCTAGCCTAGAAACTTCCATATGCCGCAGGTGCGTTGCCCCCATCCCCCCAAAAATGCCATAGCTAAAAAATTATAAATGATCTCTAACTTCATACGAAGGAACATGTCAAACAACATGAATAATCTTGAAATGACTTAGTCCTGGTGTTCCATCTGACCCATAACATCCAGAACAGAACCATTTGAAGTATGGACAGTGCAGTGAGGAAAGAATAGGCATAATTTTAACATATAAGGAGATAACTACTTTATTATCTAGGAATCTTAAGTATTTAGATAGCTGTACAAATAAATAATGACATTTCCCTTTTGGTGATGGTGGGGAGTACTCCATTTAAGCCAAGTAGGTAACAACTGTAGAGAAAAGTTGTTAACAACAAAGTCAATAAAAGCAGTTATTTATTGAGCATCTATATGCATCAGGTGCTTTGCAGAGAAGTGCTAACACAGTAGGCCTGAAGTTGCTATCCTTTGAAAGGGGTATCAGCAAGGTTGGTCCTTGGCTCCATCTTGAAACATGGATTTTGAGAGGGTCTTAATCATTCCCTCTAAGTAGTCTTAGAACTACTAAGAGTAGTGTTTAAACTGCTTTGTAAAAACAGTATGATTTATGTTGAACAACTGCTTTCCTTTTCGAAAATCTAGAATTTTGGTCTAAGCCAAGCAGAGGATGTCTACGCAAGCAGTTCCAAGCAAAAAACCAAGGCACTAAGTGTCAGCTTAATGATACTATAAAGTAGACATCATTTCACACGTGTCACTACAACTTTTTGCTAGAGGACATAAGACATAAGCACAGACTGTGTGTATCCACTGGACGAAGACACTTGAAAGCTTATATCTGGTTTCCTTTGGACTTTGCTTCATTAACCTTTTCCTTTTGCTGATTTTGTTTTGAATTCTTTTACTCATAAATAGTAACTATGAGGTCAACTAAAAAAATGATGGGTTCTGTGAGTTATCCCAGTAAATTATCAAATATAGAGGTGGTCTTAGATATCCAGGACATGTGTTATTTATGTATGTATATATTATATATGTTTGTATGTATTTATGCATTCGTTTACTTTTAAGTTTTTGGATTTGATATTGGTATATATTACAAAATGATCATCACAATAAGTCTAGTTAACATCTCACACCATACATGGTTACAGGATTTTTTGTGATGAGAACTTTTAAGATTTACTTTTTTAGCAACTTTCAAATGCAATATAATATTATTAACTACAGTTGCCATGATGTACATTACATCTCCGTGATTTATTTTTGTATAACTGGAAGTTTGTACTTTGTGACAGCCATGACCAATTCTTCACCTCTGCCTCCAACACCTCACCACCAATTTGTTAATCTATATAATCTACTTTCTGTATCTATAAGCTTGGGTTTTGTTTGTGGTTTTTGCCACAATGAATATAGGTGTGCATATATCTTTTTGTGTTACTGTTTTCATTTTCTTTGGGAACTCAATATGGTATAAGATAGTTTAGTTTCTCCAGCACCATTTATTGAAGAGACTATCCATTCCCTACTGTATATTCTTGGCTCCTTTGTTGTAAATTAACTGACTGTATATGTATGGGTTTATTTCTGGGCTTTCTGTTCTGTTCCATGATTCTATTTGTGTTTCTGTGCCAGTACCATACTGTTTTGGTTACTACTGTTTTGCAATATAGTTTTAAATCCAGGACTGTGGCCCTCAGACTTTGTCTTTTTCAAGAATGCTTTGGCTATATGAGATCTTTTGTGGTTCTACACAAAGGTTAGAATTATTTTACTTCTGTGAAAAATGCCATTGAATTTTGATAGGGATTGCTCTAAATTTGTAGATTGCTTTGGTCAGTGTGGACACTGTAACAATATTAATTCTTCCAATCCATAAGAATGGAATATCTTTCCATTTATTTGTGACTTCTTCAATTTCTTTCACCAATGTCTTACAGTTTTCAGTGCACAGGTCTTTTATCTCCTTGGTTAAATTTATTCCTAGGGATTTTACTTTTCATGCAATTGTAAATGGAATTGTTTCCTCAATTTCCTTTTTGATAGTTTGTTATTAGTGTACAGCAACACAACAGATTTCTGTATATTTATTTTTGTATCCTGAAACTTCACTGAATTTACTCTAATAGATTTGTTGTTGTTGTTGCATCTTTAGGGTTTTCTACATATAATATCATACCACTGTCAAACAGTGACAGTTTTACTCCTTCCTTTCAAATTTAGATGCCTTTTATTTCTTTTTCTGGTCTCACTACTGTGGCTAAGACTTCCAATACTATGCTGAATAAGAGTGGCAAGAGTGAGGATATTTGTTTTTTTCCTAATCTTACAGAAAAAGCTCTCCAGCTTTTCACCACCAAGTATGATGTTAGCTGTAGGCTTGTCATATATGGTCTTCATTATGTTGAGATGTGGTCTCTCTATTATCACTTTGTTGAAAGTTTTTATCATAAATGGATGCTGAATTTTGCCACCTGGTGTTCTGCATTTATTGGGATGATCACATGATGTTTATCCTTCACTTTGTTAATGTGGATTAACAAACACTGATTGATTTCTAGATGTTGAATCATCCTTGCCTCTCTGGAATAAATCCCACTTGATCGTGGTGTATGATCCTTTTTAACAAATTGCGTTGCTGAACTCAGTTTGCTAATATTTGTTGAGGATATTTGCATCTATCTTCATCAGAGATATTGGCCTGTAATTTTCTTTTCTTGTTGCTATCCTTGTCTGGTTTTGGTGTCAGGGTAATACTGGCCTTATACAATGAGTTTGGAAATATTCCCATCTCTTCTAATTTTTTGGAAGAGTTTGAGGAGTCCTTTTTTTTTTTTTTTGTCTTTTGTCGCTTTTAGGGTCATACCCATGGCACGTGGAGGTTCCCAGGCTAGGGGCTGAATCGGAGCTACAGCTGCCGGCCTACTCCACAGCCACAGCAACGCAGGATCCGAGCCGCGTCTGCAACCTACACCACAGCTCACGGCAAATCCAGAACCTTAACACACTGAGCGATGCCAGGGATTGAACCAGCAACCTTATGGTTCCTAGTTGGATTCATTTCCACTGAGCCACGACGGGAACTCCAAGAATGAGTTTTCATTATTTTTTGAATGTTTGATAGAATTAACCAGTGACACCATGTGGTAATGAACTTCTGTTTGTAGGGAGGTTTTTAAGTTATAATTCAATCTCTTTATTAGTAATTGGTCTATTTAGATTTTTTATTAATTCCTGATTCAGTCTTGGTAGGTTATTTTTCTAGGAATTTATCTATTTCTTCTAGGGTGTCCAATTTGTTGGTGTACAACTGTAGTAGTCTCTAAGGATCCTTTTTATTTCTGTGGTATCAGCTGTAAAATCTCTGCTTTCACTTCTGATTTTATTTACATAAGCCCTCCATCTTTTTTTCTGAGTCTAGCTAAAGGTTTGTCAATTTTACCTTTTCAAAGAACTACTCATGGGAGTTCCCTTCGTGGCTCAGTGGTTAATGAATCTGACTGAGAACCGTGAGGTTGCGGGTTTGATCCCTGGCCTTGCTAGGTGGGTTAATGATCTGGCGTTGCCGTGAGCTGTGGTGTAGGTTGCAGACGCGGCTTGGATCCCGCGTTGCTGTGGCTGTGGCGAAGGCCGGCAGCTACAGCTCCTGTTAGACCCCTAGCCTGGGAACCTCCATATGCCGCAGGTGCGGCTCTAGATAAAGGCAAAAAGACAAAAAAAAAAAAAAAACTACTCATGGTTTCAATGATCTTTTCTATGATCATTTTAGTATCTATTTCCTTTATTTCTGCTCTGCTCTTTGTTATTTCCTTCCTACTAACTTTTGCTTTTGTTCTTTTTTCATTTGTCTATTTTTTGATTTTGCTGATTTCTTCTTTGATGTACTGGTTGTTCAGTAGCATATTGTTTAATCACTTATTTGTGAAATTTCCAGTTTTCTTTTGGTAATTATTTCTAGTTTTATACCACTGTGGTCAGAAAAGATGTTTAATATGACTTCAGTCTTCTTAAATCTAAGACTTGTTTGCCTAAGAAATGATCTATCCTGGAAAATGTCCTATGTGCACTTATGAAGACAGTATATTAAGTATATTTTATATGGAACGTTCTGTGTAAGTGGAGTATTAAATTCCCTTTCTCTTATTATACTGCTGTCTACTTCTCATTATGTTTGTTAATATTTGCTTTATTTAATTAGGTTCTCCTATGTCAGATGCATAAATATTTACAAATGGTATATCCTCTTGTCGGACCAACTCTGCTTTATCATTATGTAATGCCCCCTTTGGGTCTTGTTATAATCTCTGTTTTAAAACCTGTTTTGTATTTTGTCTCATATAAGTACAGCTACTTCAACTTTTTTTGATTTCTATTTGCATGGAATACCTTTTCCCATCCCATCACTTTCGGTCTGTGAATGACCTTATGTCTGCAATAAGTCTCTTGCAGGCAGTATACAGATGGGGCTTGTTCTACATCTTTTTTTTTTTTTTTTGATTGGAGCATTTATTCCATTTACATTGAAGGTAATTATTAATAGGTACGTATTTATTGCCAATTTTGTTGTCTTCTCGCTGTTTGGCAGTTCCTGTTTCTTTTTTCTTCTCTTGTTCTCTTCCTTTGTGGTTTGATGACTGTCTTTAGTGATATGCTTAGATTCTTTTCTCATTATCTTTAGTGTATTTACTACAGGTTTTTGTTGGCAGTTACCTGGAGGCTTATATATAACAGCATATTTATAAATCTATTTGCAGTCAATAACTACTTAAGTTTGAATGCTTTCTAAAGGCCTACATTTTCCTTCCCCACCAACATTTTGTGTTTGATGTCATTTTTTATACCTCTTTATAATCCACTACCTTTACTATATATTTGTTTTTACCAGTGAGATTTACTAATTAGTGACCCTTCTTTTCAGCATTTAAAGGAGTTCCTTTACTATTTCTTATAAGACTGGTTTAGTGGTGATGAACTCCTTTAGCTCTTGCTTGTCGGGAAAATTCTATCTCAACTTCAACTCTGATAACTTTGCTAAGTACTTTTCTTGGTTGAAAATTATTTTCTTTCAGCATTCTGAGATATATTAAATCTTTTCTTTCATCTCCACTCTAAAAGCTCAGGCTAGGAGAGTAGGTCACCTCTTTTAATTTAATCCATTAAAAATTGTTATAAATTGTAATTTATTTTAACATATAAGAAAACTAAGGCTTAGTTAGGTAAAATAATTTACACAACGTTATATTGCTAATATAAACTAGAATTGAAGATCAACTCCAAACTCATACTCTTTCTACTACATTTTATTGCCTTTGTAATGCTTTGGTTCACCAGTTTTCTAAATGAGAATTAGAAATTTTTTTGAGATTTTCCATCTTGAAGTAAAAGCTTGTCTTAAATATGTTAATCTAATTGTCTGATATACCAAATACAGTATGGTTAAAATAATGTTTCTTTGACTACTTTACCTCTTGCAGGTGGTGTGAGTTTAAGTGAATGCTCAATGTCTGCTCTAGGTATAAAAACAGAACTTATGAGATGAAGATGAGCTTCTATCCATGGGATAATATTTTTCTAAATTTCTTCCTTTCCTTTAAAAAATAACTACGCTAATATAATTTCTCTTGAATCAAAAGTATGCAAAATTAATTACCAGTTATTTGAGAACACTACAAGAACTCCAGTAGAATTTTAGATTGGCAGAAAGTCCTTAAAGAAATATATTTTCCATTTTTACAGAGCATGTAAGTGATACCTAAGGTGGGGCTTTTTTTTGACCACACCCATGGTATGCAGACATTCCCCAGGCCAGGGATCAAAACTGAGCCACAGTACTGACAATGCTGAATCCTTAACCATTAGGCCACTGGGAAACTCCCAAAAGTGACACTTAAGGTGTTGACTGACATATCCAAGGTAATAAAGATAGAACCATACTTCTTTACTATTATGTTCCAAAAATTAAAAGAAGTTACTGGAGTTCCCATTGTGGCTCAGCGGAAATGAATCTGACTAGCATCCATGAGGATGCAGGTCCGATCCCTGGTCTTGCTCAGTGGGTTAAGGATCCGGTGTTGTGGCTGTAGCATAGGCCAGCGGCTACGGATCTGAATTTACTACTGAGTTAGTAAAGAGCTAATACAGCATCACCTAAAAACTGGGATGTTTAATATACATTTTCAATAGCTTCATTTTAATGACAGCAAGAAGTCATTCTGGAATGCTTAAAAACTGTTTATTTAAAAGTTTACTTGGTATTAATAGATGTTGTTTCTAAGAGGGGTAAAGTGGACAGGTAAAAGACAAACTGCTTTCACTGTAGAGGCATATAATACATAAAAAAATAATAAAACTTCAAAGAGAAATATTTTCAAAACTGTAAAGCACTATAAAAAACTAGAGTAGAGAATCACATCCTTTACACTTTCTCAGTGTTTTCTAACTCAGTGTTTTCTGATGCTGGGAAACAATTAAGTAAATAATATATCTTGTAGCAGATAAAAACAAAACTTCTTGCAATAGCAAACTTCTATGCTTCAGGTTCCTTAAGTCTACAGTGCTAATTTTTAGAACAGGTAAATCTATGTACTTACGCCTCTGTCTGCCTGTGTTGCTGCTCTTGAAGACAAGCCAGCTCCATCATATGTTTAATTTGTGTTTTCAAATCTTTGTTCTGTAGGTGCAAATGGTGACAATGAAGTTCTTTATTGAGTTCCTAGGGGGAAAAAAACTAAACCTCAGATTCCTTTAAAAATATTAAAATTAAATAAATTTTAATAAAACATTTTATGTTGGTATCAGTAGTTTTAATTTTTAAAAATATGAAATGCCAAGTTTAAAAACAATTTGAAAAATAAGTATTCAGGTACAGATAGTCTATAACTTACAAGAAAGATAAGTTTCAAGTTTCTTCAGAAACTGAACATTAGGAATTGAAACAAATTTTATTATAATGACAGTTTCTTGGTCTATCCAAGTTGTTCATAATATGGTGAAAATACATGAATATGACCAGTTTTTGCTCAAATGTCACTTCTTCAGGAAGGCATTTCTTAAGCGTTATATTTAAAAATGAATATTCTCGGAGTTCCCGTTGTGACTCAGTGGTTAATGAATCCAACTAGGAACCATGAGGTTGCGGGTTCGATCCCTGTCCTCGTTCAGTGGGTTAAGGATCTGGCGTTTCCGTGAGCTGTGGTGTAGGTTGCAGACGTGGCTCGGATCCTCCATTGCTGTAGCTGTGGCGTAGGCCGGCAGTTATAGCTCCGATTAGACCCCTAGTCTTGGAACCTCCATATGCCATGGGTGTAGCCCTAGATAAGGCAAAAAGACAAACAAACAAACAAACAAACAAAAATAGACAAAAAAAAGAAGAATATTCTCCACCCATAATAATCTCTGTCATAGAACTAAACAGTTCCATCTATTTGTTTGTTTATAGATTCTCTGTACTAGAATGTAGGGTTCACCACTAGGGCAGGGGCTGTGCCAAACTAGTGCAATGTTATAACTCCAGTGTACAGTATCTGGAGTTGTATGCAATAAAAATGTCTTACCTTCACCTAGATTTGGTATAAGCTTCATACTAGAGCAAAAGCATAAACCCTTTTTTTTTTTTTTTGCCTTTTCTAGGGTCGCACTCGCGGCATATGGAGGTTCCCAGGCTAGGGGTCTAATCGGAGCTGTAGCTGCCGGCCTATACCACAGCAATGTGGGATCCGAGCAGCATCCTCAACCTACACCACAGATCACGCAACACCGGATCATTAACACACTGAGCGAGGCCAGGGATCGAACCCACAACCTCATGGTTCCTAGTCGGATTCGTTAAACCACTGAGCCGTGACGGGAACTCCTGTAAAAGTTTTTGTAGGCTCCCGTTTCCTAAGCCTCATGTGCATAGGCCCAAATGTTCTCTAATCTACCACCTAAAAATTACCTTTCCCCAAACTTACTGAGTCCTGTGTAGGGAAAACATCACATAAGTGGTTCCACTAAAGTATGAATGGCAACAATCTAATAGCATTCTCAGAATCTCAAATTGGGAAAATTTTACTCAATAATAGGGACTGAAATATATTGGACACTGTAAGGGGCTGAGTCAAAAATCTCATAAGCACGAGGAACTGTGCCTAGAAACTTTCTCTTACAGATAATTCTCATAATCCATTTTAGGTTTCAATATCCCTTTCCAACCTTCTGGCCACAGTCTTCTTTTTTTGGGTGCACCCGTGGCCAAATGGAAATTCATGGGCCAGGGACTGAACCAATTCCACAGCAGGGACCAGAACCACAGTAGTGACAATGCTGGACAATGCCAGATCCTTATCCACTAAGTGCCAGGGAATTCCTCTATGAGCTTAAAGTTATTTTTTTCTTTTTCATGTAATACTCACTATGACTGGAAAGCAATGTAATTCTATGTGTCTGAGATATATTAAAGTTGGAAGCTGTTTATTCACATGATTGATGATTCCTTTTCAAGAAATACAGCAAGTATTTTACAGAAAACTCTTTAGGGAATCAGGATGACATGGTTAGAGCACTGGACTATGCGTCAGGTGATTTTAGAGATGGCTCAACAATGACACAAATGCTACCTTAATTTAAAAATACAACTTTAAAATTTAAGAGACCAACTAGATCTCTTTAGTCTTTTCCAGTTAGAAAATTCAATGATTTGAAATATGATGAACATATTTGCCAAACATTCCACTTTTCTTTAAAAAAAAAAATCCCTTCTTTACATAGTTCCCCTCTGATAATCTTATTGTTTTATCTTCTTGAATCCATCTTAAAGAGACAAGCCTTAACTATATTGACTGTATAGTTATTTCAGGAAATAAAATATCTTGGCCAGCTTGTCATCTTTGAAGAACTAAGTTTACAAATTGAATCCTTTTCCTGTCTTGAAATGTTAATGACTGAACTGGATTAGAAGAGTATGGCTTATTAGGAAAGTGACAGGCAGGAAGCTAATAATAATAAGAAATATATAAAACCTGAAAGGTCTTTGGGTGCCATGCTAGGCACAGGAAATCATAATAGAGAGTTTACATCAGGTAGGAAGCACTGAAGAGAGATGTGACCAGAATTACCTTTTAGAAAGCTCATTCTGGATGCAGTAGAGAGAGTGAATTGCAGTACAGAAATGAGTGGAAGCACAGAGGCCAAATATAGCTGTTCAATAAAGGGGAATGGGAGTCTGACTTAGGGTAGTAGCAGTGGGAGATACAGAAAAGTGGATAAATTTGAAAGGTTAAGAGGCAGACAATGCAGGAGAGTATAGTAACATGAGCAGCAATTTGAAATTCGAAGTACTGGGTCTGTGTCCAGAGTTGTACGACTGTGGATATGTCCTTTCACAAAGTTATATCTCAGTTTGCCTATGTAAGAAATAATGGCTTATAAGTAGATAAACTATGTCAGCTGTGAAAATACCCATAGAGAAAAAGAACTGAGAGTGGGATTTAGGTGCTGGGAATGGAAAAAGTTTTAACTTTAATTTTTTTTCCAAATTATTTACAATGAAATGTGTTAAAGAACAAGAATTTATAAATCAATTCTAGTTTCATATTCAGGTGTGAAAAGTTCTGGTTAGGAGTTATAGAAGACAGATTGTGAGAAAAATTTAATTTGATCATGTTGAAAAAATTTAAATTTATTGAAAATGACCTGAACAATATTAATTTTACGAATGCTACTAAGTAGGCAAAAAAAAATTAGCAATAAACTACTACTATAAAGGAGTTCCTGCAGTGGCACAGTGGGTCAAGAATTCAACTTCAGCAGCTTGGGTCACCGCAGGGGCACAGGTTCAATTCCTGGCTGGGTGCAGTGGGTTAAAGGTCTGGCATTGTAATAGCTGCAGCTTGGGTTCCATCCCTGGCCCAAGAACTTCATTATGCTACAGGTGAAGCCATCAAGAAAAATACTACTACTAAAAAGAATATTATACCGTTTTAAAAATTGGGAACTTAGATATGGAAAACAAGGCAAACTAGTAAATCTGTACAATTGAGTTTTTTGCTTAATACTAAACCATGTTCTTAAGTACTTCTCTAGTTAAAGCTGGGCTATAAATTAGAATGTTAATTATACAGACAAATAAACTAAATTAAAATATAAATTAAGAAAGCCTATTCGGAGGTGAAAATAATAACATCTTAAAATGTATTTATATATTAATTTTTTAATGAATGTAATAATGCCATTTGAACTGTATATGTAAAACTAGTAAATTTTATGTTATATTTTAGCATATGCAAAAAAAATTTTTAGACCTTTTCTGAGAAAGACTTTGCTCACTGGAAAGGATAAATATTCTATTAGAACATCATGGCAATAAGTAATAGTAAAAAAAACTAAAGAATAAGTAGTTATTTTAAAATATGATAAAAAATTTAACTCTACCCAAAGTATTTACTATTTTATGTCATTTTGACAATGATCATCTTGAGAATAAGACTGTTTTAGATATACACAATCTCTAACAAATAGAAGTAAAACACTGTGAATAAGTGAAACAAACCAAAAACTGCTATAAACATTCAACATCTGCTACCTTTTCAAGAGAACCAGCTCTCCTGCACTGAATGAGAAATGTCATGCGGCTGGGGCTATCAGCTCTTTCTCTGAAAACTCAGATCTAGACCATGGTTTGGGTACTCTGGTAGCACTCTGATGGAGGCTGTTGCATTCTATGATGAGCCTGCACAGGCTTAGAGTTCAGATATACATGGAATTTCACAAGTTACCATTTGTAAGTCTCACTAATCCCTATTACAGTTTATTGATTAATCACTATCTTTTTTTATTTACCCCGTTTAAGTTATGTAAATATGTCCATTATACAATCTTAAGATGAGCACTGCATTTTAAAATAAGTGTGCTTTAGTTTTCTTCTAGAGTAGGTATTCTTAATGTTATATTAATGGGAAAATAACTTAAAAAAAGGAAGCAAAATTGTTTGAATGTGGACCCCTCCCCCCCCAACTCTCATAGAGGAGAAGATCTATATAAACAATCTGATCAGATTTTCAAAGACATCTACGATCTGGAGTTTCCACTGCGGTAAAGTGGGTTAAAGATCCAGCATTGCCACAGTTGTAGCTTGGATTCAGTCTCTGGCCTGAGAACTTCCATATGCCATGGGTGCGGCCAATAAAGAAAAAAAAAAAGACAACAATGATCCAAACTGGTCAGAAACATTGCTCTGGAGGAAACACAGAAAATGTATTTTATAATGTAGCTAACTCTGTGGTGTTCTTTTTGCATACATGTTTCTTTGGCTATTGATGCCCATGATATTGTTCCTTAGAATACTATTAAAATTAGTTATCAACCATCAGTTAGGTATTACGTGGTGATAGGTCTTGGCATACAGCATTTTATTCAAGTTCATAATGGCTTAAATATACATATATATATAATTACTTTTTTGGGGATCTTTTTTCTAGGGCCACACCCACAGCATATGGAGGTTCCCAGGCTAGGGTCTACTCAGAGCTGTAGCTGCTGGCCGAAGCCACAGCCACAGCAACGCAGGATCCAAGCTGCATCTGCAACCTACACCACAGCACAGCAAGGCTGGATCCTTAACCCACTGAATGATGCCAGGGATCGAACCCGCAACCTCATGGTTCCTAGTCGGATTCGTTAACCACCGAGCCACGACAGGAACTCCTTAAATGTACTTTAAGATGAGAAATTAAGACAATGATGTTATAGAGTTCCTGTCCTGGTGCAGAGGAAACAAATCCGACCATGAACCATGAGGTTGCAGGTTCGATCCCTGGCCTCACTCAGCAGGTTAAGGATATGGCATTGCTGTGAGTTGTGGTGTAGGCCGACAACTGTAGCTCCAATTAGACCCCTAGCCTGGAAACCTCCACATAGTGCGGGTGCGGCCTTAAAAAAAAAGGCAATGAAGTTAACTTGTCCAAAGTCATATGCAATTACTGTTAGAGTTTGTATTCAACACAACTATCAAATAATGGAATTATTCTAACTCCAAAGTCTACTCTCTTTCCAATATTTACATTCACTCTGTAGGGAATATTCTAAAATACTTTTATCAATTAAGTTATACTATAAAATTTCATCAAAGTATGCTTTTTTACTATAGTTCCTAATCTGCTAAAATGGCTAGCATGCTTTCATCAATATATTGTGATAATTCCTACAATTACTGAGGTCTAGATTAAGCTGTTAAGCTGTCAGCTGACTCAATGGATATTCACACTATAAGAGCTGCTCAGTCTCTACAACTTTACTTTTTTCCTAGAAAACAGGGTATCTGCTGCTCACTGCTCCTTTTACTACCTTGAACTTTCACTAGTGACTACTCCTGCTAGCCTCCTCTCCTGTCAGTCTTAGTTTTACCGCTAAGGATGGCCCTTTATATCCATTTCCTTAGTCCTAATGCACTGGCTACTACACTTGAATTGTAACAAAAAATTGATATTTTAATATTAATGATCACTGCCTGCATTTATTTGTACTAAGTATTTTACACTTTATTTTCACCTGTACTTATTTTCAGTCTAAGGTTTTTCTAGAAAGTTGAAGATTCTGGAAGACTAGATACCAATCAGCTGATACTTAACACAGGCTTCCAGAAGAGCATCATCAAAGTAAAGACTTTAGATGCTCCTCCTTTAAAAAAAAAAAAAGAGTGTAAAGAAGTTGTTCTTTTAAAGTAGTAGGTATTTAGAAATCAAAACTAGTTACTCTGAAGCAGCTGTCTGCTAGCTGCTTACTTCATATTCATTTTCCCCTTTCTTATTAAGAGAGCTCAAATTTTTCTCAGAATGATAATGATGTGTCCAGTAAAATCACTCACCCCTCCAGATTCCCTTGTATCTTGGAATAGCCATGTGACAATTCTAGTCAATAAGATAAGTCTGCTAGGGATTTCTGGAAAAGTTTTGCTTTCTCAATATAGATATCTCTCTCCTCTTTCTTTCATTTCTCTTCTTCTGGCTTAAGTGTGGACTTAAAACTAAGGATGGAACAGTGACATAGCAATTATGAAATGAAAAGCATAATGATGATATTGAAGACATTTGGGAGGTACTGTATTAGGAATGAACTTCACACTTCCAAGACTTCTTATTGTTAAGGGAGTAAACTAAAGGCATGAAAGTCAGATTTCTGTAACATTGTGGCTGAACAGAATTCTGACTGGATTCAGCCATTAACCATCACTGCCTATCACTACTCTTTTTTTTTTTTGCCTTTCGTCCCACTGAGCAAGGCCAGGGATCGAACCCGCAACCTCATGGTTCCTAGTTGAATTCGTTAACCACTGTGCCACGATGGGAACTCCTATCACTACTCTTTATAAATATAACATCTGCCATTCTGGGTGGAGTATCTTCAGTATATAAACATACACCTATAGAGTTTTCAAATCAGCTTCTTTTAGCTATAATACAAGTAATTACTGACTGCATTTAAAACTATTTTTGCACAAAACATCAAGTATTAAAACAAATTAACTACATAATGAAATCCCATGTACAGTCTTGAAATGGAATTACTTCATTCTAACTTAAGAACTACTTCATAAAAGGATGCAATCACTTAAAAATAAAATTTAGAGAGTTCCGTTCGTGGCTCAGCAGTTAACGAACCCGATGAGGATGCATTAGGACGAGGGCTCAATCCCTGGCCTTGCTCAGTGTGTTAAGGATCCGGCGTTGCCTTGAGCTGTGGTGTAGGTCGCAGATGCGGCTTGGATCCCGTGTTGCTACGGCTGTGGCGTAGGTCAGCAGCTGTGGCTCTGATTTGACTCCTAGCCTGGGAACTTACATATGCCGCAGGTAGACCTAAAAAGCAAAAAAAAGAAAAAAAAATCAAAGTAACTTTACTCTTTTGAAAGTATAGAAAAGGCAGATGTAGTAGGTAACTAGGGAGGCAGAAGTTGTATTCAGTTAAAAATAGTAAAAGGACTCAATTAAATTTCTAGGAGATGGAACAAAAGTTGTCTTATGAAAAATATTGACCCATAACAAAGGCTATGGGTTTAAAGAGCTCAGTTAGTACAAAATATATCTGAATATACAAACACATATGTACCTTTGGAATATGACCATTTTGACCTAAGAGTCCCATTTCGGTTTCAACACGATGGAGCCAATTAGTATTCTCATTAAATTGCTTCAATTCCTCCTCCCTTTTCTTCTCTAGATAGCAGCGGCGAGTTTTCAACATTGCAAGTCTGTGATCTCGTTTGCAAGTGGCCTGAAAAATAATACATTTAATTGTCAACCTAATTTTTATGATATTTGATGTATGTATTTCCTTTTAAGTATGCTACTGTAGTCTATTAAATTAGACTATACTTTTGTACTTAAAGCTATTTCCCCTTTGAAATCTCACAACACTACTGCTTGCAGGAAAATAGGAAATTGGGTTGTGAGTCATTTTTATAAAATTACATGTTGAGAATTTACAGCTTTAAGAAATACAATGGCCCAACTGAAAACCATAACTTCCTTTTTTTTGGTGCTAAAATATATTCCTTTAAAGGTTGCATTTGAAAAGTTCATACTAGGTCTGATTAAGACTCGAGATTTCCTTTCTAAAAACAAAGCAGATGCATGTCTTGCCCTTGTCTTTCCTTCAGTTTGGAAGATGTGAAGTAAACTGTTCTGATTTTGCCTTCAAGGCCTTTAGATTGGCTGCAGCCAATGATACAAAATAGAGCTTATAACAGAGTGCTCATAAATACCTGATCTCACCAGATGGTTGGTTCAGAACCCATAAAGGATAGCCCAATTATTTTTGGTGTTTTATGTAGACATGAATAGAGATAAAACTGGCCTTTTGGTTTTTTACCCCAAGCATCTTGCACAGTCTCATGGACACTGTGGGCCAGAACTGCTCGACCTCTATGGGCTATTTGCCAGAAGACACTCAACTCAATAATAATCAGATATCACAGCTGGACCTGAGACAATAGACCCCCAAAATCAGAACAAGCTCTTGCAGTTGGTTTTGGAAATAGGGAACTATAAGACCGAAAAAAAAAGAACAGAAATTACACTTGTATAAAAGACTTGACTCTCTTGGGAGTTCCCTTTGTGGCTCAGCAGTTAATGAACCCGACTATGATCCATGAGGATAAGGGTTCAGTCCCCGGCCTCGCTCAGTGGGTTAAGGATCTGGCATTGCTATGAGCTGTGGTATAGCTTGCAGACTCACCTCTGATCCCAAATTGCTGTTACTGTGGTGTAGGCCAGCAGCTGTAGCTCTGATTCAACCCCTAGGCTGGGAACTTCCATATGCTGCAAGTGTGGCCCTAGAAAAGGCAAAAAGACAAAAAAAAAAAAAAGGAAATAATCTTCAATTCTGATGGCAGTCAATATTTATTTGTGTTTGTTTTTTGTCTATTTACAGCCACTCCCACAGCATATGGAAGTTCCCAGGCTAGGGGTTAAATCAGAGCTGCAGCTGCCAACCCACTCCACAGCCACAGCAACACCAGATCCAAGCTGTGTTTGTAATCCATACCATAGCTCAAGCAACACGGGAGCAAGGCTAAGGCTCAAACCCATGTCCTCATGAATACTAGTCAGGTTCATTACCACTGAGACATGACAGGAACTCCCAATATTTAATACCAAAAAGATCCCAAATGAAAATCCCAAAGTGCAGATTTTGGGTTTCTACTTCTTTCAAAAAAATTTTTATTTTTATTTTTTATGGCTGCCCCCAAGGCATATGAAAGTTCCTGTGCCAAGGATTGAATCCATCGCAGCTGAGACCTATGCTGCAGCTCCAACAAGGCCAGATCCTTTAATCCACTGCATCAGGCTAGGAATTGAACCCACGCCTCTGCAGTGACCAGAGCTACTATAGTTGTATTACTAACCCACTGCACCATAGGGGGACCTCCTTGAGTTTCTACCTCTAATGCTCATCAAATGTATCTTCTATGATAGTTCTCTATGGAGACATTTTCCATCAGGGCAATTATAATTGAATTACTGTTCTGAACTAAATAGCAAGTAATTGGAAATAAATTTTAAAATACGTACGTTAAACCTGACATTAAAGTAAATTGTTTCCCATTAAAGTTTCAAATAAGCTTTATATATTTTATTAACAAAATCTCCAGAATACCACAAAAAGTTTTAAGTAAGAATAAATGTATAATTCCAAATTTTAGGTATTACTATTGCTTTTTGCAAAAGGACTGACTGTTAACACAGTAAGCTCATTATTTCACTAAAAGTAATTTGTGTATTATCTTTGTATGGCCATAAAGTACCCAGGAGCTTCACTTTAATACTAAACTCAGAGTCCATACCCTAGAACCATTTACAACTGAATCAATGAAATTCTTTTAGTAATTATGATAGTACATCTCTTTGGAGAGGGTCCAAGATAGATATAAAATTCCTTGCCCTAGCAAGCAGTTTAGTAAAACTAGTTTGACACTTCCATGAGAACAAATAAACTCCGTATGATGTCTTCTTATATTTTTCAATAGTTTACAACCAATAAACTTAAGAGGTTTTATCTCTAATGCTTACCTAGTCTCATAATAGCTATAAAAATTGGAATGTGAATTGAAATGACCAAAAGTACGACATAAAAGGCAAGCAGAAGAATAAAGACACAAACAAAAAAATATTAAAGAAACCAGCCAAATAATTTCCATACTCTAGGCAAATGTTTCCAAGGACAAACATTCAAAATCCAACGGAGTAAGTAAAACAGAGTAAAAATAACCATTATTTAAATTATCTTGGGAATAAATACACCAAACTTACTAATTGTACCAACATTCTAATATTCAAAAAATGGCAACCCAGTTCTAAGCTCTGATAATACACTACTCTTTAGCTCCAAAGATTGCCTTTTGAGTATAACAATAGATTGGAAAATTCCTAGCAACCAAAGCTTCCATAATTTGGCTCACTGTCCTATCTGGAATTGACTACTTAATCCCCAACATGGTGAATATGTCTTGCATCATGTGCCACCTCCAATCTATTCATAGTGGTTAAATCTGGCAGCTTCAGATTGACAGACAGTGTGCTGTAATCAATGAATGATATCTGCTATGGGAAAAGGAGTGAGTGGGAATTGGCAGGAAGTGTTGAATACAGTTATATAGTTCCATACACACTGACCTACGACACCCTGTGGTCTGGTCAAACTGATGTCCTATTTAGAATATACTATTATTCCTTTTTATTTTTTTCCCCACTGATATTCTCATGCATGGCCCAGTATAAATTTCTTCTCTCCACCAGGAAGTGTTTCTTCACCACAAGCAAAAGCCACTGTTTTCTCCTTTGAATAGCTATAGCACCTAAAGTCTTATAGTACAGCAGAATGATTAAAAGTGCAGACTCTGGGAACAAAGAGTCAGTTTAATATTGGTTCAGCCATATAAATTAGGTATATAACTTTGAGTTCACTTGAATTCTCAGTGCCTCTGTTGCTTAACAAATGTTGATAATATAGGATCTACCCCAGAGACCTGTTATAAATACTAAATGAATTAATCCATGCAAAGGACTTTGAAAAGTGTCTGGGACATAGTTACTGCTTTGAACTACTAGTTATAGGACAACCCTATAGTGCTGTCATTTATACATCATTTTATTGCTCCAACTAGCCTATAAATAAATGAAGTACATTTAATGTCTCATACCTTTTTTTTTAACCTCTATCCTGACTAGCACAATGCTTTGCATATAGACAAAAGTGTTCAAAACAACCTATTTTTAAAAGTTGAGATATTAAGTCGGTATCAGCTTCCCAAGACTGAATTTCTTGTCTTTTTTGAAGAAATAAATCAGGTAATTGTAACTTCAGGTAACTAAGATTTATTTAATAGGTACCTACACAAAATTGAAAATAATTATTATCCCCACTGAAAATTACGTAACATAATTAAGTGCAAATAATTGCAATAATATATGCAACTCTCGAATATGTAATACAGCAGTATTTAAGAATTCCATTTACGGAGTTCCCGTCATGGCTCAGGGGAAATGAATCTGACTCGTATCCATGAAGATGCAGGTTTGATCCCTGGCTTTGCTCAATGGGTAAACGATGTGGCACTGCCAAGAGCTGTGGTATGGATCGCAGACCTGGCTGGAATCTGGCGTTGCTGTAGCTGTGGTGTAGGCAGCAGCTACAACTCAGATTCAACCCCTAGCCCGGGAACTTCCATATGCCATGGATGTGGCCCTAAAAAGACAAAAAAAAAAAAAAAAATTCCATTTATGAAACAGCACAGTAGCAAACTGATATCTTGATTCTATGAGAAATTCTGTTATGTGGAAGTCATGAAGTTTATCAAAAATACTGGCAACAGTTGTACAGTTTAAGAAAATTAAAATACAACTATAGCAACAAATCTCAAAGCTATAAATTCCGTTTTTCTTCTATCTTAAAAGGTTGTTAGGAACATTTTGAACACATTTTAAAAACAAAATTAAAAAGAAATTTTCAGTATTCAAACATTAATAACTATCTATAGTCCCTATGTTGTAGGGTAGTAGATCGCTACAGTTTGTTTACTTGTCTTCCAAAACTGTTCCATTTGACTAAAGTTTCCCGGTTTTGCCTTCCCCACAGGCCCTGGCAATTACCTTTTGATTCTACTTTTAAGCTTGACTATCTTAGATTTTTAATATAAATTTTCCTACTTCTGTGCCTGGCGTATTTCACTTAGCATAATGTCCTTCAGGTTCATCTATATTATTGTAACTGGCAGGACTTTCTTCTTTTTTAAAAGCTGAACGATAGTCTACCACTGTGTATAAAAATTGAGAAGAGGGTCATGTTAAGTGTTGTTATTAAGATACTGCAACTAATAATAAAGGAGGTGGGAGGAAATTTTGGAGGTGATGTAAGACTTATGGCATAGATCGTGGTAGTGGTTTCACTTGTGTATATTTATCTCCAAACCCATCATGTTGTCTACATGAAATATGTATGGATTTTTTTTCTTGTATGTCAATCATACATCTCAATAAAGTGGTTCAAAATAAATATACGTTCAGTAAATAAAGTACTAATTTTGATAATATAGTTTAAAAGCTACTGGTAAACTCATATCCATGATACAACTATTAATAGCTAAGATTAATTTCTTAGCATATCATACATTTCCCATTTCAGAGGCTGAAAATAACCCAAACTACTAGTTTTTAAAAATCATTATAGGAGTTCCAGTCATGGTGCAGCAGAAACAAATCTGACTAGGAACGATGAGGTTGCGGGTTCGATCCCTGGCCTTGCTCAGTGGGTTAAAGATCCGGCCTTGCCATGAGCTGTGGTGTAGGCTGCAGACACAGCTCAGATCTGGTGTTGCTGTGGCTGTAATTTAGGCCTGCAGATGTAGCTCTGATTAGACCCCTAGCCAGGGAATCTCCATATGCCACAGGTGCGGCCCTAAAAAACAAAACAAAACAAAAAAATAAATAAAATTCGATGACCTTTAGACATTAAAAAATATATAAAAATCTTGTATATAATTGTTACTCCTGGGAAGGTGGGAAAAGAGGACTCACCTGGGATGGAAATCTTAGAGGACTGGGAAGTTAGAAAGGTTTTATAAGTAATATATGAATGTATCTCATGTATTACCTATATGATTAAGTTACCTAACATATGTAAGAATACAATTAACCTTATCATCAATGAATACCAAAACTGGGGGGAATCCAGTATTTTCTTTTTTCTTTTTGGGGCCGCACCCATAGCATATGGAGGTTCCCAGGCTAGGGGTCAAATTGGAGCGATAGCTGCCGGCCTACGCAGCAGCCACAGCAACGCCAGATCCGAGCCGCGTCTGCGACCTACACCACAGCTCCCGGCAATGCCAGATCGTTAAACCACTGAGCAAGGCCAGGGAGCGAACCCACAACCTCATGGTTCCTAGTTGGATTCAGTAACCGCTGCACCACTACGGGAACTCCAAAACTGGGGGGAATCCAGTGTTTTCAAATGTTTATTTTTGTTATCTTTAATGAGTTGGAATTGCAAACCTTTAAGTACACGTTCTTTTATCTTGCTTAGAACTCATGTTTCTATTTTTTTTTTTTTTTGGTCTTTAGCCATTTTAGGGCCACACCCGTGGCATGTGGAGGTTCCCAGGCTAGGGGTGTAATGAGTGCTGTAGCCACCGGCCTACGCCACAGACACAGCAACACCAAATCCGAGCCACGTCTGTGACCTACACCACAGCTCATGGCAACACCGGATCCTTAACCCACTGAGCGAGGCCAGGGATCAAACCTGCAACCTCATGGTTCCTAGTCAGACTCATTTCCTCTAAGCCACGACTGGAACTCCACTCATGTTTCTTGAATTTAGTTCTTACTGACATCTTATTCGTCCTAGAAAATTCTAAGCCTTAAATTTTGCATATTATCCTTTCTTCTTTTATATTAATATATCTCATTTTCTTTAGAATACCTATTAGATGAATGAATGACTTTCTAGTCTTTCACCTTGTTTACATGTGCTGTTTATCCTGTATTTGGTATATCCTGTATTTTCTTCAGAACTCTTAGCTCCTTAATTCTCTTTTTAGCTATATTGAACATGCATAAAAGCACAGGGATTACAGCATAGGCTCTGGAATTAGCTTGCATAAATTCAAGTCATAGCTCTATGACCTATATGACCTTGGACAATATGACTTCTCTATGCCTTGGTTTCCTCATTCTTAATTATAAGTACAATAATAGTACATATCTCAAAGGTTTTTGTGAGAATTAAATGAGTTATGTATGTGAAGTCTTTATTTATTTATTTATTTATTTTTGTCTTTTTGCCTTTCTAGGGCCGCACTCGCAGCATATGGAGGTTCCCAGGCTAGGGGTCTAATAGAAGCTGTAGCCGCCCGTCCTACACCACACCACAGCAACATGTGATCCGAGTGGCGTCTGCAGCCTTCACCACAGCCCGAGGCAACGCCGGATCCTTTAACCCACTGAGCAAGGCCAGGGATCAAACCCACAACCTCATGGTTCCTGGTCAGATTTCTTAACCACTGAGCCACGACGGGAACTCCGTATGTGAAGTCTTTAAAACGTTGCCTAGTATTGTACCTATAAGGTGAAATTTTAAATTTCAATAAAAGAATCTTAAATCTCTAGAAGTTTCATTTGTTTTCTTCTCATTTATGTGTTTTTAATGACTTTTATTTTATTCATTATAATTGGTTTACAGTATTCTGTCAGTCATATATGTCTTATCTTTGACTCCTTTATTGTTAATTTCTTCTTTGATAACAATTAATTTTTATAGCTTTGATCAGATTTCTGTAGTATCTTGGGTTTTAAGGGTTCTGTTGTATTTGCTAAATCTGCCTTTTGTGGAAATTGTTTTATCACTTTTTTTTTTTGTAATTTCGGACAGTGAATTCTCACTACTGGTTTGAACTGAGAATCTGTTTCACTGGGCTGATTCTGCATTGCTTTTGCCCAATTCCCTATAGATTATCACTGTGCTGATACCATTTTCTATGTTAACTTTTCATTTTATGGATTTGCTAAGCAAAACACATGGTTGGTGAAAATTCAAACCTCAAATTCTGTGAAAAGTATATCTGTAACAACAGTCTTCAAATGACACTTTTTTTCCTTACCCTCGGTTTGGTTTCTTGTCTTCCTGTGATGGTTGGTAAGCTGTTTTTTCCTGTTGTACATCCAATAAGAAGAGTGAAGGCTTCTGGGATTCCCAGCTTTATGTGGGGACTGTTATTTCTAATTCTCTGTCTCCCTTGGGTCTCTTACCTAAGTAGTAGTGTATATCAAAGCAGGCTAGTGAAAGTGGTCTGTGTGGAGGGAGAGGGCAGTGTATTGCTATATTAAATAATAAAACTGATTGAAAGTTGATCTCTTTTTTTTTTTTTTAGCACTATGCAATGGAAATTCTAACAACGTTAGTGACAAAATACAAAATTCTCTAGAAAAAAAAAATATATTGGTCTAAATTGTAAACTACTGCCTGTATCTGGGGTAGACTGCTCTCACTGCCCTATCTTGGTACCCAACTCTGAGTGTGTTAACTTCCTGTTAAGCATTCCATCAACCCTCACAGAAGGAACAGTTATGACTGAAATTTTAGGTTGTTTCTGATTTAATTTTTTCTTATATGTTTAACTCTACAATTAAAACAATCTGTTTTATATTTCCTCCAATATTTCAGCTATTTGTACAGAATGGGTGACTATGCAATACTGCCAATCAAGTTTCTAGAATTATAAGTTGCCATGTTTTATATTCTCTAAAATTTAATGATAAAGTTATTAAATACCTTTTCCACTTTATCTTCAGAACACATCATTTCTATTTGCTTATGGCACTGTAGCTGATAGAATGATTTAAGTTCATTTTCCTTAAGTAACATTTCTAACTTCAGATATTCTTGCCTGATTTCTTCTCGATTCTGGAACAAGCAGTTCAGAATTTCTTGAAATCTACCAAAAATAAAACAGAGAAATTCACCATTGGTGACAGGTTATGCTAAGTTCACTTACAGAAATGAATAAACAAGAGAATATATACCACTCACTGAATTAGACTAAATGATAAAGAGTAAATAAGTTTTATTGACTGGTTCCAATTAAATTATAAATATGTTTAGAAAGAATTACGAACTTTATTTTTACAACACTGGGTTTCTTTCTCTCTCTCCTTTAATATATTTCATGTTATTAAAATATATAGGTATTTAAGGCCTCTGGTATTAGTTATACACTGCATTTTGTCGATGTAATCCAGCTGCTTACCAAAAATAAAATATCTGGTTTGGAAGAAAAGGATGATAATCTGAATGTGTACTATCTCAATTCACAAGGCCCCAGAAGTGACACTGTATTGAGTGTTTTTTGGGTATGGACTTGCAGTGAAAAAATAAGCAGAGGGTGGCATAATCATATGGTGTCTCTATGACCCTATAGGGAAAGTAAGCCAGTTTTTAGCTTCAGAACTTGTTATAGTGAAAACATGGTACTCGGTAGGTAACCCCTACAGCCTGTCTAAGAGTAAGCTGACCCTGTCAGGGCACAAAACATCCAAGTTTACAATGTGGTAAATCTACGAAAGCCATTTCACGGTAATTCCTCCAAAGGGCAATACAGATATAAAGAATCAGAGTTGAAGAGTGTGACTCATCTTCTCCAAATGCATTAGTTAGACTTCAAGGTGAATCACTTCTATCAAGGTCCTAAAAGGAACCTGCAATCCTGCACCTTCCAGAGTTAGCGGAACATTGGTCACAGAGTATCCTAATTTTATAAAAATATATTTATACTTTAAGTCACATAGCAGGTTTGAGCTTACTGTAACAGTATAGATAATCACATACAGGCAAAACTCTAAGAAAAATTAACTGTGAAGCTTTTATTTTTATTTTTATTTTTGTCTTTTTAGGGCTGCATCAGCGGCATATGGAAGTTCCCAGGCTAGGGTTGAATCAGAGCTGCCAGCCTATGCCACAGTGACCCCAGATCCTAGCTGCACCTGCAACCTATGCCATGGCTTGTGGCAACACCAGATCTTTTAATTCACTGAGAGAGGCCAGAGATCCAACCCACATCCTCATGGGTACTAGTGGGTTCTTAACCCACTGAGCCACAACGGGAACTCCTAACTGTGAAGCTTTTAAAATAAAACAGTAACAAAGTACATGCACTTAAAAATAAATGTTCTTTGGTCAGAATTTTAGATATATTTGTAAGGATCTGTGGTAAAAACACTGACAATTTACGTCAGTAGTTCTTAATGAAACTCTATTGGGAATGAATATAAACCACAATACATCGACTTTACCACAGTTTTGTCAAAACTGATAAATATTTCATAGGAAGTATGTACGGACATTGCAATTTCATTGTATTATATTACAACAACGCTAATGCCAGTAAATGATTTGATAAGTTATCTTTAGGTTACACCCAAAGATAACTTCTCAGCTTTTCTGTAATTTACCCAAGGACATAGTTAAATATATGTCATTTTTGAAATTTTATGGTCCAGACTTATTTTAGTTGGTGATATTTAGTGATTAGGATGGAAATAAGGGAACTGGTATCAAAAATTTCTAAAGAGCTCTTTAAAATACAAAACAAAACCAAAAAAACTATTCTTTTAAAATGGAGAATCTGGAATTCCCTGGTAGCTCAAGAGGGTTAAGAATCCAGTGTTGTCACTGCTGTGGCATAGGTCTGATCCCTGGCCTGGGAACTTTTGCATGCTGCAGTCTCCGCCAACACTTTACCCCTGCCAAACAAAGTTCTAAAAGACTGACTAATAATATCTATTTTCTAGTCATTTAAAACACTCAAGTAGCTAGAAAACAAAAATCTTTCCCAATAATTTTAGGTGACACTCCATGAATTCTAGACAGTTTTCTTGGTATAGTCACAACTGATGTTTTATAATTACTCTGTATAATGAACAATTGTAATTTCTTCTTACGATTTTTTTTTTTTTACTATTATCTTTCCAAGTAGCTTTAATAGACAGAAAATACTGCATAATCTTCCCTTTATCTTTTTAAACTTCATATACTTCTTTCAGGAGACAGATACTTTTGAGAAAAAAATAAAGGTTTTGGGCTATATAGTGATATTACTACCTTCTTTGTAAGTACAAGTAAATTATTTAACCTACTGAGGGAATTAAAACTCAAATTTTCTACTATTGTTTAAGTCAGTCTGAAATAAGAAAAATACCCCAATAAGTGTTTATTTCATAGCTCAGGCCATTTCTCTTTTGAATAATTTTACCATAAAGAAAGAGTCAATGATTTAACGCTATCAACTGCAGAAAAGTCTACTAATTCCTAAGGTTTTAATTGGTAACTAGATATGCTTAAGCAGCACTGAGCAATTCTGTGCAAGCAATGACTACAAATTTGGGTAGTTAGTGACTGCTTTAATATTCAAGAAACCTGTATCCACAAAGAGATATCTGCATGAGGACCAATCCCACATTTGACTAACAAAATAAAATAATACAACTAATAATATATCAGAGTTAAAATCTATCCTTGTTAAGACTAAATGCTTAATAAGGAATCACTTTTACTTGTTATTTTTAGAAAGATATTATAAAATTGATGGGATCATAACAAAAAGCACCATAAGACTAATAAAATACAACAGTTTTATCTTGTCAATGGGTTGTTAGAGGGATTAACAGAAAATAATTTAAACATTTTAGAAAATCTCTAGTATAAATAGCTCTTGTACTATAACAACATGCAGTCAACTTTACACTATATGAAACATTGACTCATTGTCACTGAGAGAGAGAGAGAACTGTTTAATTACTTATGTTATTTGTTAAAACAATAGTATGGGAGCAAAAAGATTAAGATTTTGAAGAGATGATATATAGTTCATGCTCTTATCTGTAAGTGAGAAAATAATTCCCCACTTCAAATTTCAGAGTTGTGTAGTGATCAGATGAAATTAATGGGGACCTAAAACCCACCAAAAACTATAAAGTCAGGTATAAAAATAAAGTGTTATTTTACTAGAAGAAATTACCTTAGCATCTGTGCTCAACTGAAACAGGAAAATTTATTTTTTTCAAGTCAAGGATATTTTACATAAACTTCATTATACATATCTAGTTTAAAAAGACGTTGTACTTGAAACTAGGTTGAAAGTCACTGTCTATTAGTCTTTCTTATGTATGCTAAGACCCCTTCTACAAACTCTAGAGTTCTAAAACAGTGTGAATAATCAGTGGTCTAAGTTGTGTTAGTATTTCATACTAACGACAACAGAATATCAGCTTTAGAGAATGTTAAGTTAACTTTACTCAAGATTCAGGGCATTTGAACTACTGTCCCATCAGGACAGCTTGGAAACTCCCTTAGTTGCTTAGGAAAAAAGTACCTGTGAGTACTGTGTTACAGCTTTCTTCTTTTTAAATTTACCTACCAAGAAGCTTAGAGGGAACCTATCACATTTCTGTATCAATTTATATCACTGACAGATGTCCCTTCAAATAATTAACCACTTAAACTCAATAAGCGTATTATTAAAGTTATGTAAATCAAGAAAGGGTAAATATGATTTATATGAACCATATAAATAATGATAATACCTGATGAGGTTGAATGTTTGTGTCCCCCTAAATTCCTATGTTGAAACCTAACATTCAAGGTGACAGTATTAGGAAGTGAGGCCTTTGGGAGGTGATCAGGCCATGAGGGTGGAGACCCCATGGATGGGATTAGCACCTTTATAAAAAAGCCTCCAGAAAGATCCCCCTCTCTTTTGGCTATGTAAAGATTCAAGGAGAAGTCTACAGTCTGGAAGAAGGTCCTCACCCAACCTTGCTGGCACCCTGATCTCAGACTTCCAGCTTCCAGAACTGTAAGAAATAATTTTTTGTTTGTTTGTAAGTTACCCAGTCTATGGTCTTGGTTACAGCATTCAGAAGGGACTAAGATACTTTAGAAGAAAAGTAGCAAAACCACTAAAAACTAATTTCATAAGTGATATAATTGGTTTTACCTTATCTTATAAAGATCTTTAAGACCATACCTTATACCTAGGTCCTGGTTCTCATTATCTTTATAACCACCACTAAAATTACCTGATCTCCAGAGTGTACAATTATAAGACTAATCAGTGACTTCCTGAATTCAGTTGAGAATATATAAAGACATACAACAACAGATGATGGTGACATAAAATCTCTGACTAAATTTTAGGGAGTTCCCTTTGTGGCTCAGTGCTTAACAAACCCGACTGGATCCACTAGGATGAGGGTTCAATCCCTGGCCTTGCTCAGTGGGTTAAGGATCCAGTGTTGTCATGAGCTGTGGCATAGGTTGCAGATGTGGCTCGGATCTGGTGATGCTGTGGTTGTAGTGTAGGCCAGCGGCTGAAGCTCCAATCCTACCCCTAGCCTGAACTTCCATATGCTGCATGTGTGGCCCTAAAAAGCAAATAAATAAAGTTTAAAAAGAAATCTGATTACATTTTAAATATGTGACTAACTTTTATATAATCCTCAAACTGAGATCTTAAAGTCATTTTTACCTTTCAATTTCTTTTTCGTGAGGATTTAGAATCATTAACTTCTTGTTATTTTCATCGGTAAAGGCTTTCTGTTCTTCATAGGCCCTTAGTTTTTCTTTTAACATTAAAATCTAGTAGAGAGAAACAGTAGTTAAAATACAAATTATTTGTCTCCATTATCCACAGACATAGAAAAATTTTAGCTGTGAAAAATAACTGAGTAAGCCAAATTTCATTGTAATAGGAAAGGACATTAAAGTTTCAGACAATAAAGACTGCAGAATCCCATAAATGAGGAACTGAGGGAGATCAGCAACAATGTAAAGAGCAGACATTACCTCTTTCTTCTGTTCATTGCATATCTTTACATACTGAGTTATATGATTGTCGAGGTTAAGAACATTACTCTTCAACTGTTAAAAAACAGAAATTATGATTGCACATATATAGATAATAATCACATGGTTATAGACATGAACCAAATGGCAATACATCCTCACTAATTCAGTTTCATGAGTTCAGAAATTGTGATCATCATGATCATGTGACAATCATGATAAATTATGTTCATGTTTAAAATCTATGACAAGAGGATATGCTAAGCAAATTAATAATTAATTTATAAAAGAGACTGCCTTACTATCTGAGAAAAGGTCCTTTAAAGAATTTGCAGAGCATTCATTCACATTATAATAAAATTATTTTTCTTTTCTTTTTACTTCTAAAAATTTTATCCATTTTTAAATTCAAGTAGTTTTTAATGAGTTTTTAATACATTTTATTCCTTTTATAAAAGTATAGGCCCCTTAGCAGTTGTGGAATAGTGGAAAGAACATTAAACATGTACTCCAAATACTTGATTTTGAGGCCCTGCCCACTTCTCACTTAACTTAAAGTTTACCACTTAAAACTCTTAATATGTGATTTCTCAACTGTAGAGTTAAAAATGTTTTCCTCATGGGTTGGTGTAAGGATTGCATGAAAAAAGTGTGTGAAAAATCTTTGTATACCCAATATAGTACAACCTTTCCCAATTTATAATATAAACATTTCTCTGAGGAAGACAATAAACCACTCATCTTTATGCAATGGGACAGCAGAGGGATAAGTGGGAAAAGAAGTCATCATACCAGTTGAACTCTAGGTCTATTCTAACCCTGAGAGCCTGTGATATATTTTTATATATACATTATGTTTGACTTAATTTTTAAAAATTAACCCAAATTATTGGCAAAAATACTAACCTAATCAATCATTATCATATTGCTGGAGCTATACAGATTGGTTACATCAATATCATAAATGTGGAATAAATTATTTTTAAAAGGCTATGCACTTTATAAACTGAGGCAGATATCATATCTACTTACAGATGATGTAACTAAGTCTTGGAGAGGTTAGCTAACACGTCTAAGGTTTCACATACAAAATGTTGGTGCTGGGCTATAGCAGAGTATCAGCCATGGCCGCAACAAATGTGTTAAAGCCTTGAACAAATCATATCAGGATGCCATTAAAATAACATGCCATGATGTGCAAAAGGTTAGAAAGAAAGGCACTAAAGCATGCTAGCTCCCAAAAGACTAAAGAATAGTATCTATTATATATATTATAGATACTAATAATAGTATCTATTATGTATATTGTATATATAATCAAGATGCTTAATCCTTTAGTGTCTTAGGTAATGCTCAATTAATTGGGTTAGTAAAGACATTTCTAATCTTGATTACTAACACATTAGTAGAAATACAACTCTAATTAATATTTAGCTATAACGATAAACAGGAAAAAAATGCACTCAATTAAAAAAAAGGTAGAGCAAACACACTTACAGAAGATTTAATGTCCTTTGCACGGTTAGCATACTTAAGAGTGTTATATGTGTCATCGTAGAACAGAGAGGATGGACTAACAGCAGCTATCATTATAGTTTGACAGTTTCCTCCAAGAGAATCCTTTAACAAGCGAGTAAGCTTACTATTTCTGTAGGGAATATGCTGATTCTTTCTCTGAAAGAATAAAGAAAGAATAAAAAAAGAATTCTTATGTCATTTTTCACATTCAAATGCAAACCTGCTACCATCTCACTATAAGAATTTAAGCACTACCCAACTTTGTCCAGACTTAATATACATAATTGGTGACCAAAATGATGACAATGGATCTTATGGGACTATTCAGTGAATATACAAAATAAATATCCAATAAATAATAAAGATTATTATCTCCATTTGATTAATATGAACTTTAATCATAAAATATCAATGTTTTGTTAGCTGTGACATGTATACCATATTAATGTGAGATGTTAACAACAGAGGAAACTGAGTGTGGGGTATATTTAGCAAAATTTTCCTGTACTATCTTGGTTAACTTGTCCATATCTAAAATTATTCAAAAATAAAATGTCTATCAGAAAAAAACGCCATTCATTTTTTAAATGAAATTAAAAGATGAAAGTAATATATACCCCGCAGAAATATATGAGGGAAATAATAAGAATCCTGAGTGGCATAAAGCTTACTTCTCTCCTTAAATAACCACCTAAACTGTATACAAAATAAATTACAGTTATAATCTTACAGATATTTTTTTCTCAAAGCACATTTCTGAGGGAACTTAATTTGTCTAGGTTTTCATTTACTTTAAAGATTCAGTTCTGATATTAAAGTAAATTTTCCAAACTCTACTACTTCTATATAAAAGCAGAGCAGTATTATGTTAAGCTAAATGCAACCTTATGCTAGCCAATACAAATCTTTAAGATTACAGAAGAGAAAAATGAAGCTAAGCAAAAAATGACATGAATTGCCTCAGGTCACATGGGTAGTAATGCACAGGCTAGACATGAGCCTTAGGTCTCTGAACTACCAGTAGTACTATGTCTCCCAAACAGTGTGGACTGTGTGCACAGCTGTGCTACTCGAAATGATTTTGCATGTACAAGACATGCATTATTAAAAATTAAGACAATACTATTAGGAATGGCTGAAGTTTAGGAAATTTGTCTCTATGCCATGCTGTCTGCTTACATATTTGAGATTTTAACTTAGAATACAAAATACATTTTGCTTTTGTAATCTTCACGTGATTTCAGTAACTTCCTTTTTAAAAAAGACTGTCCAATCATTTTAGCATACTTCATAAAAAATGCAGCATCTTAAAGAATTTAACAGTAATTTTCCCAAAGTTTTTGAAACCTGGTTTGAACATGAATTGAATGATCATATTTTAACTTTATAAAAGTCTTTCTTACAAATACAGGAATTACCAAATATGCTATATTCTAGTAAGCACTCTTGGGATATAGAATTTTTTTTTTGCTTTTTAGGGCCGCACTCATGGCTCCAATCAGAGCTACAGCTGCTGGCCTACGCCACAGCCACAGCAACACAGGATCTGAGCCACGTCTGAGACCTACACCACAGCTCAGAGGAACGCCAGATCCTTAACACACTGAGTGAGGCCAGGGACTGAACCCACAACCTCATGGTTCCTAGTTGGATTCATTTCTGTTGCACCATGACGGGAACTCCAGAAGGAAAATATTTTTAAATGCTCCAAAGGCATCTAGCAAACATTATCTTAATAGGTGATTTAATTACATTTTATATCTTAAACCTGTCTTCCTCTCTAAGAAAAATCAACACTCTTTAATATTTAACTCAATTTTACAATATGTATATAAAATACTAACCAGATCAGAATTAAATTTTTCTAAAATGTGTTTTTTGTTTTCATGCCAATTCAATTATCATGCTTGCTGTGTAGTGATCATTAAATGGTCATTTAAAAAAATCAAATTCAAAATAAAAGATGAGCAAGTACCATAAACTATTAAGAATCTGGTATTCAATACTTTTTATTCAATAAATTCTGATCATAAAACTAGAAGTTAAAATAAAACAAACATAAAAACCTCAGAGTTTTATTTGATATACTAGACTCTCTGAGGTCTTTGCTCCATATATAAACATTATTGCTATATTCTTTAAGCCTGATTTGTAATAGACCTTTAAAAAAAAAAATTCTAGGAGTTCCCATCATGACTCAGTGGTTAATGAACCCAACAAATATCCATGAAGATGTGGGTTCGATCCCTGGCCTTTCTCACTGGTTTAAGGATCTGGCATTGCCATGAGCTGTGGTGTAGGTTGCAGATACTGCTTGGATCCCACGTTGCTGTGGCTGTGGTGTAGATTGAGAGCTATAGTTCCAATTCAGTCCCTAGCCTGGGAACTTCCTTATGCCATGGGTGTGGCCCTAAAAAGACAAAACAAACAAAAAATTCTATGGCTGCACCCACGGCATATGGAGGTTCCTGGGACAGGGACTGAATCCAAGTCCCAGTTGTGACTTACACTGCAGCTGCAGCAATGTTGGGTCTTTTAACCCAATGTGGTGGGCTGGGGATTGAACCCATGTCTCTGCAGTTTACTCGAGCTGCTGCAGTCATTCTTAACCCAATGCGTCACAGCAGGAACTCTCGTAAAAGACATTTAAAACAAAATTATCTTACATAATATCTTTCTAGGAATTATACATATTTCAATATTTCAAAATATTTAAACAAATAAACATATAATACCTACCTTTGTATCTGCTAAGGCATTGATAACATTCCCAAGAGCTAAAAGCGATCGATTAATATTTGTGCCTTCTATAAACCGGGTCCCTTTAGCATTGGTAGAACTGGCTCTCTCAGACCCTGCCAGGTCAATGAGTGACATCTTGGCAATTCGGACATTTTGATTGATACTTGCTGTTTTATCTTGTTGTCTCAAATAAATCTTTTTGAAATTAGAGGAGATTAGGGAAAATAAGGATTAGATTTAACAAAATTAAAAGGGAAATGTACAGTTTATTTTTAAAAAAGCAGGAAATCAATTATTTTCATTTAAAAACAAACTGAACAAGGTATATTCTGACTGGTTAATATCTAAGACTACCAGAAGCAATTACCAAAGTTGAGAAAAATTTGAAAATGAAAAGACTTCCTATATGTGTACAAGAGGGCATATAATTCCTGGCTCTGGTCAAAACGACTGCCACTTATATTCTAGTACCCTTATATTGCAGGGTCTAAGACATTTTTGGGGAAATCTCAGTGTCCCATATAAGCATTTCTCTCAAGGTTACTGATAAATAAAAGAGTCAGTGGTAAGAATAGAAAAGATTAATAAAATTTTGTGGGACTGAATAATAAAATTTTGTGGGAAGATATTCTGAGTGACTTGATTGCCTCAGATTTGAATTCTTTATATCAATTTCTTTCTATGAGTTCCACATAGCATAATAAAGCTGTATTATCATTTGGATTTCAACAGAACTAGGAACTATAAATAATAACTACTAACCTATGCTTTAGCCTTTTCTAGAATTATATTCTGAAAAAGCACTGTATCACTGAATCACATATTTCCTCAAGGAATCCAACTATTTACATGGTCACCATGGCGAAATTTTTTTAAAAAGTGCATCAGTATCCCCGCCCCCTACCTCAATTTACTGGGTCTATAAATCTAGATCTATAAAGAGAAAGTTTGTCCAGAATATAAGATTATCTTTTGGAAAGATACTTAAAAAAAAAAGAAAAGAAAACCTCTAACACTATCGCCTTACTTTTAATTTCACACTGTCAAAATTTTACATTTCTGACTTACAAAAAATCTCATTTCTAAATATTCTTGATACAGTCTTTTCAAAGCTGCAAGGTAAAGGAAGAGCTGAGAAGTAGAGAAGTCCACAGATGAAGAGATTTTGTTTTGTATTTGTGAAAATTATCATCTGTAAGTTTGGCTTCATTTATTTTAAATTCAATTTTAAGAGTGATAGTCTGGTGACCTGTTACCTGGAAAACAGCATGAGAACGAGAAGATGTAGCATTCATATCAGTGGGATGTTGTGTCCTGTTTTTGTTTCCATTATCCAACAACTGTAAAATTTCCTCTGAGGATTTAGGCTAAAGAAGTTTCAAGTAGAAGAAAAATAAACAAATTACCCATAGATCTTTAAATTTTTAAATAAATTATCAACAAATAAGAAGACTTTTAAAGGTAAAATAAAAGATAAGAAAACACTTCCCATAATTAAATTCTATTAAGTATTAACTGTGTATCATTTGCTTAGTACTTTGGTGCTATATGAAAAATAAAAGATTAATCTCTCTGAGGAGATAAAATATAAATATATTAAACAGAATAATATACTATATTAACTATTCAAGTAGATTTTTAAAAGAAAAGCCCATTCAACTATTTCAAAGGAAAATAAGACTGAAGATATGCCCTGATTATTTTAACTTTACACTTATTTAAAAATATATAAATGGCTGTGGAGTTCCTGTTGTGGTTCAGTGGTTAACAAATCCGACTAGGAACCATGAGGTTGCGGGTTCGATCCCTGGCCTTGCTCAGTGGGTTAAGGATCCGGCGCTGCCGCGAGCTGTGGTGTAAATTGCAGACGCAGCTCGGATCCCGCGTTGCTGTGGCTGTGGCAAAGGCCGGCAGCTATAGCTCCTGTTAGACCCCTAGCCTGGGAACCTCCATATGCCACAGGTGCAGCTCTACATAAAGGCAAAAAGACAAAAAAAAAAAAAAAAAAAAAAAATATATATATATATATATATATATATGTATACATATATATGTGTGTGTGTGTGTATATATATGGCTAAATAACTTATCTGAACAGCAAAAAAGAACTTTATAAACATACCTGATGTAAAGTCAACCCTTGAACGACTACCCCTTTTTGGGCATCTTCCCGGACAGCAAGTGGCCCTGAATTTACTAAGAGGTCACGAATCTGTTCATTATATACCTTGAAATAAAAAGGACTGATGTTGAAACAACAGTGATAAAAACACACACACATGCACACATTGCTGATTAAAGGTTATACCAGAATTTATCTCAAAGAGAATCAGCAGCTCATTTCCACTCATCTCACCTCTTCTTTCATACATTGCCATTACTTCCCTAACATCTGAGAAAACACAAAAATTTGATTAACCACATTTGAACTTAAATTTAAGAGGTGGAATCATTAATACCCTCCTCTCATAATTCCCAATTTGATGAGTACAGAGAAACAGAAATAAAGTAGCTGGAACTGCCTTCTCCTATTTCCTGGAAATATACAGGACACATGGTCTTGAGAAACTCTAGTGGATCTGAAATGTAAGTTATACAGAAGTAGCATGGCTTTTAATGGAGACGACATTTATTATTTCATGATGACCAGAGTCCAAATTTGAAAAATTTTAGAGCTTAAAAGTTAAAGAAAACACATACTCAAAAGTGGATGTTAGGAGTTCCTGTCGTGGCACAGGGGAAATGAATCCCACTAGGAACCATGAGGTTGTGGGTTTGATACCTGGCCTCGCTAAGTGGGTTAAGGATCCAGCATTGCTGTGAGCTTGTGAGCTGTGGTGTAGGTCACAGATGTGGCTTGGATCTGTCATGGCTGTGGCTGTGGTGTAAGCCGGCAGCTGTAGCTCTGACTGGACCCCTAGCCTGGGAACCTCTATATGCCATGGTTGTGGCCCTAAAAAGCAAAAAGCAAAAAAAAAAAAAAAAAAAAAAAAGTGGATGTTATTTATTTCACTTATCCTTTAATCACACAAAATTAAACACGTAATTCTTAATGATAATTCCATAATGGGACACCCCTGCCCCCAGATGAATGATGAGGGAACTAAGGCCCTAAATCATCTGTCCAAGATCACAGTCACAAAGTTAACAGCAGAGTAGGGTCAGAGTCCAATATCCTCACTCTACTGCATGGCATTGACTACACATTTGCATTTTATTAAAAAAATTTTGTTTTGTTTTGTCTTTTTAGGGCTGCACCCATGGCATCTGGAAGTTCCCAGGCTACGGGTCAAACCAGAGCTGCAGCTGCTGATTCGAGTCAGACTGGCATAGCCACAGCAATGCCAGATCCGAGCCATGCATGCAACCTATACCATAGCTCATGGCAATGCCAGATCCTTAACCCCACTGAGCGAGGCCAGGGATTGAACCCGCATTCTCATGAATACTAGCAGGATTTGTTTCCACTGAGCCACAACGGAAAGTCCCACATCTGCATTTTAAATCCCTGGTAATTTCTTTTCTATAAATAATTTACAGAAATACTATAACTGACCTGATTTTATGAATTTACCAAAGTTTTTTACTGGACAACAAAATGACAATTACACCTATTTGATAATACTTAAAAAATATATAAAATTAAATCTCTAAGAATTATTTTGTGTTAAGTCACATTCATGTTTTAATAAGTAGCCCAAAGTGATAATTCATTCCTGGTAAAATTTTCTACAATGAATGATAGCTATTTTGAAATGTAAGAACTTCTTAAAAGTAGTAAAATGATAATTTGAAGAGATAATTTTTGGTTCTTATTTGATAAGCAGCAGTTACTTTTTAAATGATTCTCCTTACCCTCCTTCAGTCATACAAAATACACAATTAGATAGTCACTCTCAGTGGAGAATCACCTGGGACCTGTTTTTTTTTTTTTTTTTTTTTGGCTGTCCCACAGCATATGGATCAGATCTGAGCCACAGTGCCACATTTGCGATCTATACTGAAGCTGTGACAACACTGGGTTTTTAACCCACTGTGCCAGGCTGGGATTCCACCTGGTTCATGTCTGAGCGCTTCAGAGATGCTAAGGATGCCATCACACCACAGAGGGAACTCTCCTGGGAGCTTTTAAAAAACACAGATGCCTCAGCCACAATCCAGACCTATTAAGTTAAAATGTCCAGGGGGTGAGGCCTCCACATGTCTATTTTTAAAAAGCTCTATAGCCAATTCTCGTGCATAGCTGAAGTGGAAAGCCATTAGATTAGACACTGCCTACCGTTAATAAAATGAAAGCAGATTAAAGGAAGGGAAAAACAATTAAAAATATCATAAAAATAACCAAACTTCAAAAATCTCCCAGTTATAAAAGGATCTAAGGAAGAAATGATGCATACTGCTATGCTCTCTTCTTAATTAATTTCAGAACAATTCTTTTCAATACTGAACTATAGAAAATGAATTTTAATTCTCTTGTATCACCAAGCTCTACAGACTGACAAGAAAATTTTTAGCAACATAATCTTAATCAATTTTTGAAATGTGAAAAAACTCTCAGCAGAAATCAAACTATAAGACATCAATAAAACTGGTGACAACTAGAAATATATGCTCTGACACTGCAAATGAATAGGCAATACAATCAGGGATTTATGTTTCTGCACTGATTTGTGAAACACTCTCTGAATACCAAGTTAGAGTGACACTTAGTTTTGATTTGTTTAATGTCAGCTATTAAGAGGGTAGAAGCCCTCAAAGAAACATGGGGTATGCCAAAGGACACAAGAGACAGCATGAAGGAGTCTCATCTGGCCAATGTGGCACAATCTGAGCATATCAATAAATACATAGAAAAAGGGATTATAGTCTATTGAATAACATTAAGAATCCGTAAGTCTACACTGATAATAGTAAAGGAGAGAGAAAGCTCTTCCTCATAGGAGAAAGCCAACGATAAATGTAGAAGAAATAATGGAATTCAAAAATCACTATCATCTGCCATTAGAGTAGTAACTGCTTCTGGCATGAAACATCCGTGAATGCTAAAACTAGCAGATTAAAATTTGAGGAGTAAGAGGATATTTACATTGTTTCCCTACAAGTTATTTATTAATTATAAGGGCTAAAGCAGTAGGTTTACAGTGGAAAAACCTCACAGACACCAGCACAAGGAAATTGATCCAAGTTAACATATCCATTAATGGGACTAATTATATAAGCCTCTTAATATGATATTATATAAGAAGAGCTAATCATCACATCTGTGGTGTTCCTGCCAGTGTAGAACCTGAATGCAATCATGACAAATCCAAACTATGGGTTTTATGACAACAACACAAAACTCAAAGAAAAAAAAAAATCCAGATTAAGGGAACTAAAGAGATGAATTGCAAATGAGTACAATTATTTTTTAGAATTTTTAGTAAAGAGCATTATTAAAATAATTTAAAAAAGTCTCATTAAGGTTTCTAGATTAGATAGTAGTGTATCATTTTTAGTTTCGCAACTTGGATAACTGTTCAGTGGTTATTTAGGAAATTTCTGGTTTTTACAACTCTGTTAAAACAGGTGAGAAAAAACTGCATATACACATATACAGAGAGAAAGCAACAGTAGTGTTAATATATGAGGAATCTGGGTGAAGGGTATCTGGAAGTTCTTTGCACTTATCTTGCTACTTTGTGTAAGTCAGAAGTCATGGCAACATAAAATACTTAACAGAAAAAGAGTAAGATGCTTAAGACCAGGAATTTTAATAATTTTTATATATTAAATGAGAAAATTTCTGCATGATAGAATAATTTGAATGCACCATGGAACTTCTTCAAAAAAGTTTTCTCCATACTATTGATTAATTTAAAGAGTGATATTGCCAACTTACCTCCAGATAAGAGACTGCAGTACTACATACTTTCTCTTCTTTAATTTCATCCATGGACTTGTAAAGGTCTAACATTGTTAGATACATCACTCCCGGTTCAGCAGCTGATCCTAGCATAGTGTGGGTCTTCCCAGCTCCAGTGGCACCATATGCAAGTACTGAGTTTTTATGAAAAGGGATCAAGGCTCTTTGTTAATGACATATAATATTACTATATCTACTGTCTAGTGAATAGTTACATCTGGATATCCTGAACAGTAACTTTAAATCCAAAAGATATAAAAAATTAGTCTTTTCCTTAAAACCTAGCTATTTTAGCACCAATATACTCTTATTCCTGTATTCTCTATTGCTGAATGGTACCATCACCCATCCTTTGGATTCCCCAACCTAACTCCCTTTCTTCTACCACAAATTTTGATAAAATATCAGTCTCCCTACCTATTAGTCTCAATCTTTTTTACTCTATCCCTTAGAATTTGTAGTTATCTTTTAGAAAATGAAATATGAATATGTTAAACCTTGTTAATCGTTCCACAATCCTACATGACAGAGTTCGAATTCTTCACCTACAAATATTATGAGGCACTCTAGGAGAGGGCACCTGGATATCTCTCCAGCCTGTTTTTTCCCTGCTGTGATCTAGGGATGCTAGATTGTTTGAAGTTCTTTGCATGTGCTGCTCCTTTCTGACTCCACTGCCTTTGCTCTGGAGAGTCCCTCTACTTAACCCAGCTAGAAAACTCCTTTCTGCACTAAATGTTCAGCACAAATGTTTCCGGTGCCTTCCCTGACCATCTTAGACCGAAATGTCTACTTCCCTGTTTGAGCTTCCAATGTATGCTTCACATCTTTTCACTCTAGCATGTACCACACTATATTTTTAACTGTGAGTTCCACCAAACCCATGCATCCTTTGCAGCTAGCAAGTCACTTGGCACAAAGCAAGTACTCAATACAAGTCTGGTGAAAGAAAAAATCGTGGATGAAGGCCATTTATAAAATTCCTTTAAATTTTTTGTTTTAGGCAAATTACTTTGTTTTCAAGATTCTATCCAGTTCAACATAAAAATAGTATGTTTCTTCACATGCAAAAACAAAAACAAATCCATTCTGAATTACATATGGCAAATAACCAACATAATATTCAGGTAGTACAATAAGTCTTTGAGAATTATTTAGTAAGTTAAATCTCTCCGCTAAGCTGGTTAACAAACTAAAAAAATACTTTTCAGTAGAATAAATTAAACTCATGCATGTTTCATTTGGTTCTATTTTATGTAAGCCAGTAGTACATCAAGAAGTCTTAAGATAGCTGGATAAGAATATGAAGTAATGGGAGTTCCCACTGTGGCTCAGCGGTTAAGGAACCCAACTAGTATCCATGAGGATGCAGGTTCGATCCCTGGTCTTGCTCAGTGGGTTAAGGATCTGGTGTTGCCGTGAGCAGTGGTGTAGGTTGCAGACACGGCTTGGATCTGGTGCTGCTGTGGCTGTGGTGTAAGCTGGCAGCTGTAGCTCTGATTCAACTCCTAGCCTGGGAACCTCCATATGCCACGGGTGCGGCCCTAAAAAGACAAAAGACCCCCCACCACCACCACAAAAAAAGAATATGAAGTAATGAGTTCCACTGTGGCTCAGCAGGTTAAGAATCCAACTAGTATCCATGAGCATGTGGTTTTGATCTCTGGCTCTGCTCAGTAGGTTAATTATCCAGTGTTGCTGCAAGCTGCAGCATGTGTCACAGATGAGGTCTGGATTCGGTGTTGCTGTGGCTGCAGCATAGGCTGGCAGCTGCAGCTCTCATTCGATCCCTAGCCTGGAAACTTCCATATGCTGGAGGTGTGACCCTTAAAAAAAAAAAAGAAAGGAAAAAAAAGAATATGAAGTAAAACTAAGTAGAAAGCAAAGATTCAGTATTACTTTGGTAGAGATTTTTTCATTTAGTCTCAAGGAAAATTTTTTAAATCCCAAGAGACAACATGGAGTTTCACGAATGAGGAAAAGAATATCTGCTTAAAAATGAGAATCAAAGCAGATCTAATCAATAAACCACTTTCCATTCTTGTGATCTAGAGAGTAAGCCTTCTATAATAAAGTGAATGAGTTGGTGAAAGTCAGTGAAACATGTTATAGTTTGGGGATACCTTGAAGAAAATGCCATGATTTGTGGTCATTAAAAAATAAGATATTAATATTGGTATGAAGTACCTACTAAGGATTCAATTAACTGACCTTTTGGAGATCTTTCTTTCTAGGAAATCAACACAGCCATTTTGAAAGGCAAACTATTACAGGTCTACCCAGAGAATTAAAAATGCTTTTGGGGCTGAAGATATGCCAAAACAGCACATGATACTCAATTAAAATGGGTTTTTAATATTTTTATTTCAAGGTACTATAAAGAAAAAAATGATGCTATCAAGAAATTGCTAAGTGTTCAGAAATGTCCAACTATTCCTTAGGGATAGATAGCTGCATAGGTAAGCATTGGGAATATTTTTATGAATACAAAATATGAGAAATCTGACATCAATTACAAGAAGCACATGGTTTTAAAACATAAGAAACTGAGTTCTTGCCGTGGCACAGTGGGTTAAGAATCTGACTGTAGAGGATCAGGTCACTGGGGAGGCACGGGTGCAATCCCAGCCCAGTGCAGTGGGTTAAATGATCTGGTGTTGTTTGTAGCTTTGGTGTAGGTCTGCAGCGGTGGCTCTGATTTTATCCGTGGCCTGGGAACTTCCATATGCCATGGGTGTGACCATTAAAAACAAAAACAAAGGAACATAAGCAAGTGAAAGGATGAACATCTATAGGGACCAAAGAAAGATCCAGGAAAGAAAAGTTTAACAAATGATATGTTATATATGAAGACTAGATTTCAAAGAAAATCTACATTTATAACAAAAGTCTACTGAACTTAAGAATTTTTAGCAATCAAGTGCTTTAAAATGTATTATTATCTAGAAGAAAGAGTCAAGTAGATGTCTCTTCTAATGTAAAACTGAAATTAGAGGGAAACATTAAATTCCAGCTGAAACAATTACCTGTGCAATTATATCCATTCAGAAAACTACGAATAATTGGCTTAGTAGTGTGTTCAAAAACTTCTAATTGAGTCGAAGTTTCATTAAAAACAGCATCAAACACAAATTTAATATCCTTATTTTGTCTCTTTGTAATATCTCGATTTATAGTTTTCTTTCCATGGAAAAAACTGATTTCTTCTTGCTTGGGATCAAAAACTAGAATATGCTTATCCACAACATGGACCACTTTACGGAAACCAGCCACCTTTTCTTTCATGTTTTCAGGACGCACACGAACAACTACTCTCATGTGGTGACATAGGTCCTCCTCAGTGACAGACTTTGCTGATGATCTTGATTCCTCCATTTATGTGTGCCTGAAGAGTTCTCTAAAATTAAAAAGTATTAATATTAATTCTCCTTATATGCAAAATGACTAGCATGTAGTATTCATTAACAAAAGAAAGTGTTTAATTCTGTTCTACTCATCTGGTAAATGTTACCGGGGAGGAAAAAACGCACACACACACACACACACACACACACACTTCACTCCTTGGTTCAAAACCTTCCAATGGTTCTTTATCTTATTTAGAACCTAAGTTCTTTTAATGGCCTACATTTTTACCTTACATCTTATTGTTTTCCCCTTTGCTCGCTGCATTCCAGCAAACACACCGAGTGTCCCAATTATGACCTTTCCATTAGCCATTCTTCCCATTTTAAACTGCTTTCCTCAGTATCTACATGACTAACTCACTCATCTCTTTCAAGTCTTTGCTCAAATGATGCTCTTCTGCCTACCCTTTTTAAAAATTGGCAACCCAATTCTTAATCGCCCTTATACTCTCTATTTTTTTCCCAAAGCACTTACCACCTCTTCATACAATATATATATATTTTTATACCTTGTTTATTATTTATTTACTCCTTCTAGTTAAACTATAAGGGCAAGGTGTTTTTATTTTGTTTTTTTGGCCACACCCAGGGCATGTGGACGTTCCCAGGCAGGGATTCACTCTGGGCCACACATGAGACCTGTGCCACTACTGTGGCAACGCAGGATCCTTAACCTACTGCACCTACTGTGCCAGGCAAGGGCATGTATTTTTTATTCAAATCTGTTTTACTTATCAATATGTTCCAAGCCTAAAACAATGCCTGGTACATGGTAGACATTATAAATACTTGATTGATAAATAAATGAGTGAATACTAAAAGGTGTTTTTCACCATCTACCTTGGCCTTAACTTTTAGGTTCTAGATTATTTTCTTGATACTTGAGGTTTCCAAATTGTTGATCTTTATTGGCTTATCTTTACTTTTATTGTTTTCATGTGACGTAGTCATCTAGTCAGACCATAGTTTTTGAACCTGCTATTGCTGATGTACTTTAAACTTGTAATATTATAGAGCAGAGACTAGGATCTATATTCAGAGATTAGGATCTCTCAATACACAATGGGGGAATATATCATCTCTGGTCACATTTATACCTGGGATATAACTGATACACCCCTGGAACTATTAAAAACCTATGGGTCTCTGAGACACAGGTAGAGACAAGCCTAACTATGTCAATTTCCACTGCCAAGAGGCTTGCAGCCAAGATCACTTTTATTAAAAATAGTCTGGGAGTTCCCGTTGTGGCGCAGCGGAAACGAATCTGACTAGTATCCATGAGGATGTGGGTTCTATCCCTGGCCTTGTTCAGTGGGTCGGGGATCCAAAGTTGCCGTGAGCTGTGGTGTAGGTCACAGAGGTGACTCAGATCCCGAGCTGCTGTGGCTGTGGTATAGGCTGGCAGCTACAGCTCTGATTTTTCCCCTAGCACTAGAAGTGTACCAGAGTCCTTATGAGAATCAAAGCTAGGTTTTAGCGTAGCCTAGCTGTGATTACATATGGTTAGGCTAGAAAGTTTGAGTTAAAATGGAAGCCGAGGTTCTGACTAATATTTCAGAGATTTATCAAGTTTCTGTGCTTTTTTGTATGGTGATATAATCTGATCACTTTCACTGGTGAAATACTTTAGGAAATAGAAACTAGTGAAGCTACTGAAGTAGTGTAGACAAGAGATGATGCTGTCAAATCAGAACAGGGTGTTGGTCAGAGTCTGGATATATTCTGCAGGTAAAGACAAAAGAATTTCCTGATGGATGTGGGGAATGAGAGAAATAAAGGATCCGAGAATATTTCCAAATTTCTTGGTCTGAGTGTTGGAAGAAGACAGTAGCCATCAACTGAGATGGAAATAACTGAGCGCAGAAAAGGTTTTGGAGGTAAGATGAGGGTTCATTCTGGATGTCTTAAATGTGAGAATTTTATAGATAACCAGGCAGAAATGTCAAGGCAGCAGGAAGCTAAGTTAAGAAGGTAAGGGCTGTCCTCAGTCTTAATGTCATTTGAAGCTTTTTAAAGTTTTTAAAGCTTAACATGGCATTAAGATTTAGGAGGAACTTTTAAATCAAGGAGAGAATGGTCAATTGTGCTAAATACTGCTAAGAGGTTAAGTACTTACTAAGAAGTAATCAGGGGACTTGGCAACATTGCAAATAAGAGCTATTTGGGGGGAATGGTAGGACAAAGGCCTGAATAGAAGACTCAGACAGCAAATACAGAAATATAGGAAGTACTAGTGCAAAAGTAAGCAAAGGAATGGTGTGGGTGAAGGGAGAAAGGGCTAAGAAGATAGTTTATATCTTAAAGTGGGGGAAATAACAGCAACAATAAAGCTAAACTATATCATAAAATCATATACTTTTGGAAAGAATTCAAAAAAGGCCAAAGCAGTCTAAAAGCAGAAGACACTGGACATAGCATTCCCTTTTTAGGACTCTGTCCTTCCCCGAAAATAGAACATCAAAGAGGAAAGAATGATCATTTGGATTCTAACAGTCAGGTCCCAGGTGAATTACTACTCTGCTCTTTCTTTATCCTTGAACTTCTGCCTAGCTAGGTCTCACAAAGCACCAATTCTTCACTTCTACCACCTTGGACAAGTTACTTAGCCTTACTGAGGCTCAGGTTTCTCAATTGTATAAAAGAGATAATACCTCAGAGATGTTGTGAAGGCTAAAAGAGATAATGTATTAAAGTACTCAATAAATGCCAACTCTCTTCCCTATCGGCCCCCATTCCTGCTTCTTCTTCCCAAAGATGCTGGCCCATCTTTTTAGTGTTTCCCAATGGACTAGGACCTGGTGCAATTCTTCCTATTTGTAACTGTCCCATGTACTACAGGATGTTTAGCATTTCTGATCCCTGTCTATTAAAGGCTAGTAGAGTCTCACATTCCTTGTGATACCAAAAACTAACCTCCATACACATTTCTAAGAGCTTTTTGAAATGTTAAACAATGCTTTGACTTAACTGAAACACTTTTTTTTTCAACGATAGATAAAATTTGCACAAATGAAATGGTTAAAAAATATATATAGCAGTTCCAGTTGTGGCTCAGTAAAATGAACCCGGCTAGCATGCTTGTTTTCTTTTTTTCCTTTTTTTTGTCTTTTTGCCTTTTCTAGGGCCGCACTTGTGGCATATGGAGATTCCCAGACACCACAGCCACAGCAACACCGGATCCGAGCTGTGTCTGCAACCTACACCACAGCCTACGTCAACGCCAGATCCTTAAACCACTGAGCAAGGCCAGGGAATGAACCTACAACCTCATGGTTCCTAGTCGGATTCGTTAACCACTGAACCACAACGGGAACTGAATCCAGCTAGTATGCATGAGGATGCAGATTCCACCCCTGGCCTTGTTCATGGATTAAGAATCCGGCATGGCCGTGAGCTGTGATGTAAGTCGCAGACACGCCTCAGATCCTATGTTGCTGTGGTATAGGCCAGCAGCTGCAGCTCCCATTTGACCCCTAGAGTGGAAAATTCCATGTGCCGCAGGTGAGGCCCTAAAAAGAAAAAACAAACAAAAAAACCAACATCGAATATTTGCTACTACTGCTATTATTATTATTACATACAGTGTAGTAAGGGAAACAGACGTTGATAAAATAACAACACATATATGCAAAGGCGTAACTGTGGCAAGTGCTATAAGGTAAAGGCCAACAGTGCTATGTAAGACTATAATGGGAGATTGACATAGTTAGAAAGCTTCCTAGAAGAATGACTGGAGCTGAGACCTGAAGGATGGATAATTATTAACCAGTTAATTAATGCTTGAATTAAAAGCATTTCAAGAAAGAAAACTAGTTATGCATTCAATAAATACTTACTGAGTACTTTTTATGTGCTAGGCATTTTTCTCTGAGTCCTGGGATAAAGAGGGTCAGAAGTATATGTGTGGGCTCCTATTTTAGATGTGGCAGTTGTGAAAAGCTTGTCTAGTAGGGTAACTTTACAGAGACTTTAGTGAGGGAGGAAGCAAGTAAGTAGCTCTCCAGGGCAAGAATATTTCAGGCGTCAAGTCCAAAAGCCTGTGGTAGGAAACAACTTGTACAGAGGACATAACTAGCTGCATGGTCAATTTGCTTAAACTTCATTTTTGTTTAACTGTTTAGTTTTGGCTGATTGTAATTCTATCTACAGCATCTACAGAGATGCTCGGTTTAACTATGTTCAGTCCTGACTGCAGCTGGGGAGAACAAAAAGGGAAAGTAGAGGTTGCATTAAAAAGATTAAACTGGGTAAAGGCAGGACAGGTCTAGATTTGAATGTAAGGTTATAGAGCTTAGATTTGATTTTGAAGTTAATTGGGAACTACTGAATGTTAAAATTATGCTCAGCATTGTTCAAATATGCCAGTGTCTTCAGGGATTAATAAAGTTGTTCCTACATTAAAATACGATGACTGCTTTCTTTTTCTTGGCCAAGTTAAAGAGATGGACATCTAGTTGATTCTCAGTAAGGCACACAGAATGCATATTCCTTGACCATTTTTAATTTTTACTAAGAAGTGGCAAAAGAAAAGTCTAAATATTGTTATCTGTGCAATAATGTGTTGATTCAAAAATTCTTTCCAGATGACCATTCAGAAGATAGTATTACAGTCTCTGATCAATACTGTCATTACTACTCTTAAGTGGCATTTGTTGAATAGAATCAAAAAAGCAATCTTGTAGGATTTCATTGGTGGGACTAAAACATGAAGGATAAACACTTCCGACACCATTTTCCTTATAACAGACAGGTATTTGTCTAATCTAGAGCTGGTAGAGTATGAAAGAAAGAGTAATGAAGGGGTTTTAGAAGCTAATCTATAAAACAATACAGTTGGACTACATGATATTTAAGTCTTTTTCTAGCTCTAAATTTTAAGATTACTGCATATGATTAGAAAACTATACTGTAAAGTGACAAGAACAGCTAAAAGAACTGTGTTTGGAACTTTATATCTCTAATCTCTTGTAGTGTGTCTAGTAAGTTCTCAAATATTTGATTAAAGAATAAATTAATTAATGTTATAAAAACAGACATGGAATGCAAGAAAGCAATTTATCCATTTAAAGTAGAGGCAAGCGGAGTTCCCGTCGTGGTGCAGTGGAAACGAATCCGACTAGGAACCATGAGGTTGTGGGTTCGATCCCTGGCCTTGCTCAGTGGGTTAACGATCTGGCGTTTCTGTGAGCTGTGGTGTAGGTTGCAGATGCAGCTTGGATCTAGCATTGCTATGGCTCTGGCGTAGGCTGGCAGCAACAGCTCCAATTAGACCCCTAGCCTGGGAACCTCCATATGCTGCAGGTGCAGCCCTAAAAACAAAAGAAGCCTAAAATAAAATAAAGTAGAGGCAAGCATGCAATATATTTCTCTAAGAGATACAACATATCACGGTAGAGTACAATGGTTGGCAATAACAGGAAAATACAACGAGGACCCTGAGGCATCAAAAACAGTTAAATAATGTACCCAATTTCTTTACAAAATTAGGAAAATGAGATCATGTTTTATGTTAATCATTACATTATCACTTAAGGGTAACATTCAATTTTCTGGGAGACTGACTTATAAAAAAAGCTCATTCTTCTGTTATGTGTAATGAAGAGGTGTTAAAAGTAATTCTTTTCAATAGTTGCAAGTTAATACAAACTAAGGCAAATCCTCAATTTATAATATAGCCAGTTACTGCTCACTTTAGATAAAATTTAAGCCAATTAAGTCAAAGACTATATGAAAGTATAATAATAATTTTATTTAATTCATTGATTGCATGTAGTGATACCACCTTTTCAAAAGCAATCAGATCATGTTATGCACCTCATGCTGTTCTTCTGCTCTAAACTCTCGAATGAGAGTTCCCAGCATAAAAATAAAGTGCTAACTCCTTACTATGTTCTGTAGGTTCTAAATCTGGCCTTTGTCTATCTCTCCGTCTCCTTCTTGATTATTCTGTGTCAGTCACACCGCCGTTCTTAGTATTCCTTAGACCCTCAGTCTCATGGCCTTTGTACTTTCTCTTCTCTTTGTCTGGAAGACTCTACCTTCAGATTTTGTGAATCTTAATCCTTCAATTTATCATTTAGGTCTCTTTTCAAGTATCACCTCACAGAGGCTTTTCCTAAAGACACCATTCAAAACAGTGTCACCCTGTTCTTGCCTCTCCAATCCCTTACGTACCTTATTTTTCTTCCTAAGACCTAGACTAATTGGAAAATAGACATTTTGTTTACATATTTGTCGATTTCTTCCCTTCTAAAAGGTAAGTACTGTGAGAGTATGGACTTCATCTGCACCCCAGAACCTAGAACACAGTTTGTCAAGTAGTCAGGATTTATTACATATATATTGAAAAATTGAATGAATGAACTAATGCAGATTTTCAAGACACGTGTGCAAAAAATAAGTGCAGAATAGTGAATGTGGCATTCAACCATTCATATTTTCAAAAGATTCCTACATACCTATATATGTATGGGCTCTCTCAGGAAGAGAATACAAGAAATTAATAACACCAGTTGCTTATTGGTGGGAAAATAAGAAGGTCTTGCTGACAGGCAGGCTTACATTCTACTGTTTGTCTTTTTATACAAGTCTAGGTATTTTTATTTCAAAAGCAAAACAAAAAGGGAGTTCCCGTCGCGGCTCAGTGGAAACGAATCTGACTAGTATCCATGAGGACCCAGGTTGGATTCCTGGCCTCCCTCAGTAAGTTAAGGATCTGGCATTATCGTGAGCTGTGGCTGTAGGCTGCAGACGCGACTTGGATCCTGCGTCGCTGTGGCTCTGGTGAGGGCCAGCAGCTACAGCTCCAATTAGACCCCTAGCCTAGAAACCTCCATATGTTGAGGGTGCGGACCTTAAAAAAAAAGAGACAAAAAAAAAGGCAAAACAAAAAAGATTAAAATTTACCTTAAATACAAGCTTTCATTTGGTGATAATTATATAATTCTTTCAATTATGCTTATTCTACAAATAGCATGTGCCAAGCAATTTACACACTTCTCATTTAATCTCGGCAACAATCCTATGATACTGGTATTATTATCATACCTATTTTACAGAGAGAGACACTGTAGTACAGAGAGATCAAGTTAACTGGCTAAAGTCACACTATTGGAGGCACAAGACAAGGGATTTGAACTCGGACTGATTGAATCTAAAGCTCAAGAATTTAGTCACCACTCTCCATGATGTAAACATATAACCCACAGAAATTTTCTAATAGAAGTTAAAACTATTTGCCTATTTTTGATAAAATGAATGGTGAAATAAAACTGAAAGTTCATGATTTCTCTGTGCTTGTTGAATATCACACAGTATCTATTCTCAGAAACTATGTTTATATTATTAATTGAGAAGTCTTAGATTAGAAAGATATGGTGATAACTAGTAATAATGAACAACTGTTATCACTTGGGTACACTTTATATTCCAGGCATTTATGGTAAACAGGTGACATAATTTCATTTAAACCTTAAAATCATATAAAGTAGACTCTGCTATTATCTCCATTACACAAATTACAGGAGACAGCTTTAGTATAAAGAATTTTTTCAAGATGACATAGCAAGAAAGTAAGAAGCCAGAATGTGGATCCAGGTCTAAATTCAAAGTCCATGTTATTAATAACTATCTATGCTCCACTGGAATCAGAACAGAAGGCTTTCAAACAAGGGAACAGAAATGAAAGAATTTTCTTGAAGGTGGAATGACAGAGTTATTATTTCTTTACTTTTTTCTTTTTTTTTTTGTCTTTTAGGGCTGCACCTGAAGCATATGGAGGTTCCCAGGCTAGGGGTCGAATCAGAGCTGTAACTCCAGGCCTACTTACTCCAAAGCAATGCCAGATCCAAGTCACATCTGCAACCTACACCAAAGCTCACGGCAATGCCAGATCCTTAACACACTGAGTGAGGCCAGGGATCAAACCTGCGTCCTCATGGATGCTAATCAGATTGGTTTCTGCCGAGCCACAATGGGAACGCCATAAATTATTTCTTAAATACAAATTCTAATCTGAATTAGATTCAGATCCAACAAACTTTTTTTTTTTTAGGACCAAGAACTATTCTCTGCCCTATCACGTTTAGTCTCTATGCAACATAAACCTCTTACTGGAAATAACTTTAATGTTAAAGCCAATGCTTCTACTAACATGTAAGCATCAAGGAGAAATGAAAATCTCAAATGGAGGAAAGGGCACTACTGATATCTGGGCTATTTCTTTCCTCCAGTTTTCAGAGTTGACAACATAAAACTCATTTTTGTGTGTGTGTACTTTAATTGATTCAAAGTATGTTTATTTATATGTTTACATATATTTATAAATATTTATAGACACATATATATATTTGTATGTATTTACTACTATTAAAAGCAGATAATCTTTACTTACTGAAACGGACAATCCTTACAAAACGGTAGAAAGTTAATAACAAGCTCTATCTAGCCTCTGAATCTTACATTCTCCATCACAGAGTTCATAAATAATTCTCCAAGTAAAAGGTGGAGGCGCTGACTGTGGTGGAATAACACTGTCAACTAAAATCTGTAGTGTTCCTCACACATTCTACCTGATTGCTAATAGTTAGTAACCCAAACCATGTATGATACAACTAAATTATTAAATTCTGTCAAATAATCTCTTCTCACAGAGTAAACAGAACTCTGTCTTGACCTCTCTGAAACTGAGTGCCTAATGAGTTCCTCAAGGCGAGTCTCTCAGAAAGAAGGATCAAATGGTAGAAAAATTGATTCTCAATGTGCTTAAAGCCCCTTTCACTTGCCGAGACCTGTGTCAACCAGAAATCCCTTCTGAAGCTCATCTGATCCTTAACAACCCCGTTAAGGCAGTGATGGCAGGTCCTATCTTGATGCTACAACTGGGGCTCAGGGCAGGTTCCCGGCGGATCTTTGCCAAGCTAACAGTAGAACCTCGCTGGACAAAAAGTTTATAAATTTGTAAACCAAAGTTCCTCATTTGACAGTTAAGCCCTGAAATACATTTACATCTGTGTCTGAAACAAAACACTCTGCAGTGAGGAAGAAACTTTACACTGTAAAGTGCCAGACAGTTAAAGTGCTCTGCCAAAGTCTGGGACAGCGGCCAGGATACACTTTAACACTTCCGACTTCCTCAGAATTTAAGGCAGGAGAGCCCCGCCTTTTCTGTTCAGCAGTCACGGACTCCCAATCTGGCACAGTCACATTTTAGTGGGTTCTCGAATTTCTTCTTTCACTTTCACCTCAGGAACCTTAACCAGACCCCCCACCCCCGGCCCGCCCCGCTTAACGCTTCCCTGTTTGTCAACAAGCCCACAAGGTCCTCTTCCCCGGAGGCCGCGGGGCCCCTCCACTTTCCGCGAGATAGGTCATTCAAAAAAACCTCCCCAAGACCAGAGTTTTCTCCTCTTGTCTTTCACTTACCTCAGGCCTAGGACCGGTTATACACACACTTCACTTCAATGTCCGCCTCCCGGCGATTCAAACTCAGCCACGAGATTCAAAACCAAGCCAGCTTCCTCAGCGCCTTGTTTCATTGGCTACCGTTTTCGTGACGTCACCACGTAAGACGCGGTGGCGCGCTGCAGTTTGGCGCTGGAGTCTCAGAGACGCGGCAGAGGGGTGGCTGCTTGGCTTCGCGTCACCGTGGCAATGAGCGCCGCAGTTTCCGGAGGAGTTGGCCAAGGTGGGCGGGGCTAAACCCGAGCTGCAGGTGGGAGGCAGCCACCTGGGATCTTCAGGCAGCCTTTCGACTGCAGGGTGCGGGGCCGGTCTGTCCCAGGTTTCTGGGTGTGAGTGAAATGGGTACTGGCAGGGGTTGACGGTTCCCTCTTTTAGAAGCAGTGGCGGAGCCATTTGGGTGTGGATTAATGGGTCCTGGGTGTTTATTTTCTCTTTTTCTCTTTGGAGTAGTGAGGTCTCCAAGGCAAAGATCCATGATCTGAAAGGTGTAGGGACCTGTTCCTGACGACCACTTACACTTTCGCTTGGATCTAACTGGGGTCAGTTCGCCTCAATTAATTGAAAGTCCAGGATTTTTGGTTTGAGGCCCCAGGCCTACTCCCTTAGTATTGACTGTGAAACTGTTTGTTGTATGGCTTTTTTTTGTTTGTTTTGTTTTTACATTTCTTTCTAATGCTGGCATTACAAAATAAATTCATTTAAATTTATTGGCCTAGTTCATTACTGGATGGAGTGGGCTTTTAAGTCCTAGGATGTAGGTATTATTTTAGAATGCACACCTTAAAACGAAAAAAAATTTGGAAAAATGGGAAATGTGTTTCCTAAGAGAATTCACCTTTTATTTCTCAGGTTATATGCGTGTGTGTGTGTGTGTGTGTGTGTGTGTAGTTTTTTTAATGGCCACACCCGTGGCATATGGAATTTCCCAGGCCTGGACTGAATCTGAGCCCCAGCTGTGACCTACTCCACAGCTGCAGCAACCCTGGATACTTTAACCCACTGCACTGGACCAGGGATGGTACTTGAGTGTCCGCAGCGATCTGAGCCTCTGCAGTTGAATTCTTAACCCATTGTTCCACAGTGGGAACTCCTCAGGATAATTTTAATAGTATGGTCTGAATTTTTTGTTGTTCTTTATGTTATTGTTGTATCTGTTGATTTAGCAGTTATTATGGTAGATTTTAAAGACATACTAGCATACAATTGAGTCAAAATTCCTGCCCTCTTGGAGCTTATTTTCTAGTGATTCAACATCACCATGTATATAAGATAGCACAACACCAAATGAAGAGTATTAAAGGTGAAACCTTCGTATTATAGACATTTGTTTCCTATTGAAAATCAGGAGCACTACTGTATACGATGCATGTTATGTGATTGTTTCTGAATTCTGGATAGAGTATCAACAAAGCTACTAACTGCTGGCTGTATTACATATATCTTAGCTAATGAGATAGTGATTTGTATGGTGCTGGGTATGGTAGAAAATTGAGAAGCCTTTATTTTATTTCAGATATGTACCCTATAGTCTTTGCTTTTGATATCTAGGGCATTTTATTTATTTTTACATATGTTAATCTAATTATTTAATTCTCAAAATAGCCATGAGATGCAGATACTATTTATTTTAGAAGGTACACTAGAGTTTTCAGAAAATCTCTAAGGAAAATGTTTCTCTTGAACTGTACAACCTAGCCAATTCAAAATGGAGTCATTTGTTTCTGAAATACTTTCTAGATTAAGTGATATCAACATGCTATCTTAATCTATTCTGCAAATAGGCATGTTTTACCAGTTTCTTATAAAATTTCATTGATGGTGAATAAGTTAGTAGAAGTGTTTCAAATTGTGTCTCTTTCCATAGGCACATTATAGGCTGAGCAGCCTTGCAGGTGTTTCCTCACCTAATCTAAGTGCTTATTTTACATTTAATGTTAAATTCTGCCCTACACTTGCCAGTTAACAGTGGTCAGATGATGAGGGCCACATTCTTCAGCAACTGTAGATTTAGTTAAAGCCGAGAAATTTAACATTGCAATCAATGGCATTACAGTGCCAGCTGGCTTCTCTTTAGTTTGGCAAGACGTTAATGAGTAGAACAGAAAGGGTAAGAGACTGGCGTATTTGGTAACAAAATAAAGGGAAAAGAATAAAAACTTTTCAAACATGTAGTGTTAAGACAGAAAGTTCCACCTTTTGTTAGAAATTACAGTTTAACTAACTGCTGTATTATTTAGAACACGAAAATTTACATATGTTCATAGTAAACTCAAAAGAGTAGAGAGAAGGATAAAGTGGAAAGTTAGATTTGAAGTGGCATGAGCTGGTATATATATATACCAGCTCATATACATACATATATATATGTATGTATATGTATATATATATATAAAAGTAAAAGTGAATTTAAACCTGGTAATGGTAGGAACTACATTCCATTCCTCCCCCAGGAACACCATTCGGAACCTTGAGCGCCCGCAGGACCCTTTGGCAGCTGGGGGCTGGAAGCAGCGGAACCAAAGGCAGACGGTCCTTGGTTGCTGGGACGGACGTGGGCCAAATCTGTCCGTCCTCTCAAGTTTCCCCCCGGGCTGGGACCTGGGCGAGCGTCAAATTCAGATTCTCCGGCACTTTAGTGGTCGTCGCAGGCCCGAGTTAGCGGAGAAATCGTGCTTCAGGTGAGGAGAAGTTGGCCGAGTCCCGGGAGCTCTTTTGGAGACGCCCCTCGCCTTTAGGGGGAACCCAGGGTTCACCGGACTTTCCAGGACGGAGGAAATTCGCGCCCCTGCTCTCCCCCTTCCTCTCCTCGACATTCATTCACCGAGTTCAGAAGTTTCCAAACAGTTTCCCTCGTCAGAGTATATTTCTTAAGCAAAAGGGTGGATTCCTCCCTTTCCTTTAGAACCTCTTTCACTTTCTCGGTGTTCGGGCGCCAGCCTCCGGGTTGGGTTTTTTGGCCCTATGAATTAAATTTCCAGAGGGTTTTCTCTGTAGGGGGAGCTGGCTGCAACGATGATAATTGCACATGGTAAAAAGCCGTTCACCGTTGAGGAAGTAGTTTTCAAAGGTATCACTCACATTTGTGTTCCCACCATTAAAAGAGTAACCTGGCCAATTCCGTGGTCTTAGCAGCTTAAGCTGAATTTTGCTGGCAGAGAAAAGTTAAATGGCTTACATAGCCAACACAGAGTTGGCTCTAGAGGTTAGGTTTCCTGCTTCTTTACTGTGACCAGACTGAACTTAAACTGTCTTAAATCACTTAGGGTGGCTGGTTCTTAGCGGACTGCGGGAGTGCTCAGGGTTATCAGGTAAATTGGGCTTCAGAGGAAAGGGAAGGGAACCCCCTTTAGATCTCACCCCCTTCCATTTTTAGGAAGATATTCAAAGGAACAACCAAAGATCAAGGTTAATTATTAAAGTCTTTTCTCCTTGTTTACCCGTATGTAGCCAGTTAGTGCATATAAATATCCTGGCTTTGTACCTTGAATATATTTTAGTAAATGCAAAGAAATCGAATGCAAAAGGGAAAAAATTAGTTGCTGATGAAAGAATTTTTTCTATCCTGCTTCCTTTTTTCTGTGCTGTTCTGATTCCAATATTGGAATTGATGGGCTTTTTGTTTTCTTGCTTTTTAAAAAAATTGTCAAAATCTGAACATAGAGTGTATACTGTTTACATACTTTGCTTGTATAGGCAAAAGAAAATCAAATAAGTTATTGGTCATATTGTTTAAATACTCCACATTCCAATATTTAGGGCTGTGTATTGTACCTCTGTTGTGTGTGCTACAGTATACATTTATGGTATACAGTATATACACATATATATTTCCAGGTGGTGTAGGACCAAGCAATAGATGTTGATATTGGCTCCTTAAAGAAGAAAAGAATATAAATCATGGGATACTACAAATACATAGTAAATATAATCAAAGTTCATTCAACTATATGAATGTATTAAAACCAGTGAGCTGTGTTTACAGCTTGTAGATTAAGATAAAAATTTCTGGGGATAGAGAGCTGGTGTTATAGCTCTAGCTTTATGCTCCAGCTATGTGACCTTTTGGCAAATTTCTATTTCTTCATCTATAAAATGGAGGTAAGAATAGTACCTAACTAAAAGTTGGGTTAAGGATTAAATGAGTTAGTGCATGTAGTGTGCTTAGAATAGTAAACAGTACTTATTGCTCAATAAATGTTAGCTTTTATTTTGAAATATGTTAGAAACACTAGTTTGGCTTGTGTAAACTTTCTGGAAAACATAAAGCATAATTTATAATTTGGCTAATTTGTCACTGCTGAATATCCAAAATTTTACTTAAAACACTTATGGGTTTTTGGCCGCATTTTTTTTTTTGTGTGTGTGTTACACTTACAACATAATTATGTGAATTATGCCTTTGGGATAGTTGACATTATCTTCACAGTTACATATTATTGATATTACATAAAAATGAGACTGACGTGCTGCCTGCTGTGCTAAGAGGGCAGATAAAAATGTACTTTAATTTTCCAGTCGTTACATGTGATTGACTTTTCAACATGACTCTTCATTCTTTATTTCAAAAGGAAGGGAAGGCATATTTAAGCAGTATTTACGTTTCTTAAAATATTTTGAGTAAGTGGTTTTTGGTAGGGAGGGTCAGTGAGTCAGGTGAAATTTCCTAAAGCAAGATTGGATAAAAATGTTAATTCTGTAGAATATGGAATTTATTTATTTATTTATCCCTCCCCCCTTTTTTTTAAATAAACACTTATTAAGCACTTAGCGTGCATCTGCTTTTGTGGATGTAAAGGTGTGGGTCTTAATCTTAACTCATAATCCGTGAGAAAGGAAGAGTGTTAATTTATTATTTACTGTAATAGTATCAAAAATGTTTGTTGCAACCAAGTGGGTAAAGAACATAATATTGTCAAAAGTTGTTTTCCTAATGTATTTCATAAATACCTTTTTCCTCTGCATTTTAAAGAGTTACAGATTATAGGATAAAATGAAGCAAGTAAGAGAAGGGGAAGGAATGTATCAATTACTTGCTTGTTTTGGGGAGCAGGGAGCAGACAAGTTAAACAAAAGTGAATAGGAAAAAAAAAGTGGATAAGGAATGCCAAAGTGTATTTAGTAGTGTTTATAAACTAAATTTTAAAATATGTGTTTCACTGATACAGGCTATGGTGAAATGATCTCATTAGAAAATATCCATGACAAATCTATAAGAATGTCATAGACTGATCACCTCCTTTTCATTTTATTGTACATGCAGTCTTCTTTCAGGGATAATTTCTTAAAGTTAAGTTGAAGATGAAGACTTAGCATTATGAGAAAAACAATCGGAAGAACTTGAAGTAAAAAACCATGTGAAACTGAAGTAGAATAATATTTATAATCCCTTCAGTCATCTAGATAGCCTTTTCAAATGAACAGTTCTGATGCACTGAACCCGTTCTTTAGATTTAATTACAATTCAAAAAGCATATTTCAGAAAAATGATTACTAATTTTCATATCAATTTTCACATTAATGGTTAAAACATTAATAGTTTTAAAGCTTATCAGAGCATAGTAAAAATTTTATTTTCAGATAGCTTCAGATATTTTCAGATAGTTCTCTTGCGTTCCTAGCTTTGCATAAGGAGGGTAGCCACCTTGTTTGAGATGATGAGTTTTACATCTTTTTCCTTGTTGAATACTGCATACTAATTTGCTTTCCCTCAAGTATTATAACATTCTTTTAAAAAATCCAACAATCATGATATTTTAAATTTCTTTCTAGATTTGTTGATCTACAGAATGCTTCGATACCCATATTTTTGTAGAATCTATAAAAAATTTCTTTCATGCTGGTTGGAATCTGGCATATTTAATTTGGGTGTCTGGCCAAAAAAAATACATGCTACAGCAGAAAGATATAATGAAATCCAGGAGCAAGCAGATCAGACTGAAGCTCAGGAGTTACACAGATCTCAAGATAGAGATTCTGAAGCAATGACTAAATTACATATTCCAGTAATGGTGGATGAAGTTGTTCGTTGTTTGGCACCACAAAAAGGTCAGGTAAGTTGATTAGTTTTTTTATTTTCTTACACTTTGTTTTTGAGATATAGTTCACATAATATTCAGTTTTAAGGTGTACAATTCAGTGATTTTTAGTATATTCACATGACTGTGCAATTATCATCACTATCTAATGCAGGAAAAATTGTATCACCCCTGTAGGAAACCCCATACCTATTAGTATTCACTCCCCATTAGCCCCCTTTCCCTTGCCCCTGACATCCACTAATCTGTTTTTTTGTCTGTATGGATTTGCCTAATCTGGATATTTCTTATCATTGAATTCATAAAATATGTGGCCTTTTTGCACCTGCCTTCTTTTATTATGCATGTTTTTGAGATTTAACTGTGTTGTAGTGTGAAATGGTCCTTCATTTCTTTTTATTCCTGAATTATTCTATTGTATGGATATGACCTTTTTTTTTGTCCATTCATCAGTTGATGAGATTATGTTTCCAACTTTTGGGCTACTGTGAATAAAGCTACTATGAACATTCATGTACAAGTTTTTGTGTGGACATGTTTTCCATTCTCTTAAGCGTGTACCTAGGAATAGAACTGCAGGGTCATATGGTAACTTTATAACTTTTGAGAATCTGCCAACTGCTTTCCAGAGTTGATTAGTTTTGTCAAATTTTTCCAATTTTAAAAGGAAAAGTACATTATGCTGGCTAAGTGATTAGCGTATGAAAACAATTCTAGTGTAGCTTCTTCAGAATTTTAGTATCTTTTCAGGAATGACTAGAGACAAATGTGAGATTCTGAATTCTTGTTCCCTATTTTCTTAGGCTTAGTTTTCAACTACCTTGCTGTCTTATTCAGAGTTCTCCAGAGAAACAGGACCAACAGGAAGTGTTTGTGTGTATGGGCTGGAGCGGGAGGGGTTGGATATGGGGTGGAGGAGAGATAAGATTGATTTTAAATCATTGACTCACATGATTATAGAGGATTGGTAAATTTAGACTCTACATAGTAGGCTGGCAGACGGGAGACCCAGGTAAGACTTGCATTTTGAGTCCAAAGGCAGTGGCTGGCAGAATTCTAGCTTGCTCCAGGGAGGGAGGTCGATGTTTATTCTATTACAGCTTTCCAGGGATTGGCTGGGCCTCATGCATATTTTGGAGGATAATCTGCTTTACTCAGTTCAGCAATTTAAATGTTAATCTTATCTAAAAAATACCTTCACAGAAACATCCAAAATAATGTTCAACAATATCTGGGTACCATGGTCCAGCCCACATATAAAATTAACCATCATACTTGCCTTTTTTATAGTGTTGCTGACAGGATTTTATAAGGTCTTAGATATGAAAATCTTTAAAATCTGTAAAAAGTAATCACAAAAATTTTAGGTAATATAGTATCTGAAAAGAAAAGGCTAGGAATTCCTACTGTGGGACAGTGGGTTAGTAATCTGACTGGCATAGATAATATAATATAATATAATATAATATAATATATTATATTTGAGACATACATGAGAGGGAAGGGGCAGTTAGTAAAAATGGAAATGAATTTGATAGCTTGAATTTGATCTCTAGAACCGGAAACCAAATCTCACCGTGTACATTTGTTGAACCCTAGCAGCAAAACCCAAATATTTATTTTGCACTCACCCATAAAGTGTAAAAACAACCAAATAAAAACAGGCCCACTAAGTCTCTTCATAATTCAGTTTTTTGGATCTGCCTTTTTTCAGTAACCAAGTGGAATAAAATTTGATGATTCTAAAACTTGATCTACCCTGCTGTTTCATTCTGTTCAAGTTTATGACAAGTATAATGTTGGTTTATTTTGACATCTCCATTGTTCTGATTTGAATTGGGTTTTCTAGTAACTTTTTATAGAAAGTTTAATTTTATGAATGTGATTTCTGAGAACTTTAATGTGAGGTACACTTAGAGACAATGTTATAACATACCTTTTCTGCTGTCTGGCAGACAGCTTTATTCACTATTCCCTTAATCTTCAAGTAATAAAGAACTAGTGACAGTCCTTGGACAGGAAAGTTCTTTATTTCTTCCAGAATCCATTAGTTGCTGCTTTTCTCCCTGAGCCTTTTCCCCCAAATCATTCTCTTTTGCAAACTGTGAGTCATACATTCACTTGTATCAGTCACCCACTTAATTACTGTTTTTCACGTCACCTTCAGTGATAAATTTACAAATGAAACTTTCAATAATAACAGGAACTTTAAAAAAGTATCCAAATGTAGTTTCGAGTGAGGCTTTGGTCATTTAATAATTATTTCCTTTTCTTTAATGTTCTAAAGATGTCTACTTAAAGAAAATAATTTTGTGGATTTCTTCTGCATCATAGCCAATTCAGTACATACTGACTTAATTTTCCAAATACATGCAATGTATTTTTTGAGTTTGAATTAAAAGAAAAAAATTTCTTATCTTGCTCTTTCTTGGGAGGTACAGAAGGAATTGAATAAATTCTTTCTCCTTGCCTATTTTTTTATTGTTTCATATTCTGGGTGAATAACTTGTTTGTAAAAAAGTACTACTTGCTCTAAGTGCATTTTTCTTGCTCCTGGAGATGTTTTAGAATAGGCTACCTTGGTCAAATTTTTATTCCTAATTTTTGAAATCTGGAGAAATAAACATGATCTTGTCTAGTTGAAGATGATAGCAGTTTGGATGACAGAGGAGAGTGGTATTCTTTGCCCAATATTATTGCTAAAGTAGCACGGTGTCTTAGGGTTTCTGTAAGAGTTTTGAGGAACATGATGGTTAAATAAGGACTAGTACCAGTAGCTGTGTAATTTTGTACACATAACTTATCATGGCTGTACCTCAGATTCCTCATCTGTAAAATGAGAAAATATAATCTATCTCCTGTGGTCACTGTGAGGGTTAAATGAGTCAATTATGTGAATTGTCAGAATGACATCTTCCAAGTCATATGAACTCAGTAAACATTAGCTGTTACTATTATGGGGATGGAAGGGTCACTATTGGTATTTAGATACAATAAAATTCAGGAGAAGAATGCCAGGAGACAGCCAAATTGAAGATAAAAGTCCCAGCTAAGGTGGAACCAACATGCCTGGAACTGAAAAAGTACTGTTTCCTCTGCCTGAACCATTCTTCAGGTCTCGAGTCGTACTTCCCTGAAAAATCAGGGAAGCTTTTTCTGAGTCTCCAGAGGAAGCCAGTCTCCTTGTTTATACATTAATGGATTAACATACTTTTCTTTCTTAACACTTATAATAACTTAAAATTTTTAATGAGATTATTGGTTCAGCGTGTGTGTCTTCTAACAGACTGTCCTCCATGAAGTCATAGATATTTTATCTTGTCTGCCATTTTATCATTAATGCCTAGCATAGGGACTATAACATGTTGGGTTTGTAATGATTTTTAAGGAAATGAATAAAAGTCAAAGTAAACTGGAGGACAGCCATGAGGCACAGATAAGAAGAATGTCTCTCGGTTACTGAGTTCGCTTCTTAGGCTCAAGACTTTTTTTTTTTTTTTTTTAATGGCCACACCCATGGGATGTGGAAGTTTCGGGGCCAGGGGTGGAATCTAAGCCACAGCTGCAACCTGTACTGCAGCTGTGGCAACACCAGATCCTTTAACCCACTGTGCTAGGCATGGAACCAAACCTTCACCTCCACAGTGACCTGAACTGCTGCAGTTGGATTCTTAACCCACTGCCCCACACTTGAAACTCTAGGTTCGAGTCTTTTGTATGATTCCAGATTCAGTGTGGCAGGCCCAGTCTGATGACCTAACTGGAGAAATCTAGTAAAGGAACAGATTTAAGAGCTGAGAAAATGAGCTGGTATCTAACTTACACAAAATAGATTATGAAAAATACCAGACTAAGGTTGTAAAGTTGGATTTCTAAATATTCAGTGTAAGTATTTTATCTATTTTGATATTCTGATATTTAAGGTTAATTTCATCGTTTCTTGATTTGCCAAAGTTGTCAAGGTATATGATAATTTTCTTTATAAAAATGCATTATGCTTTATGTAATGGATTTTTCTTAACATCAGTAACAGTATTTCACTTGTTTTTCTTCAAATCTTCTTAATCTTTATTTATTTATTTATTTTTTTGCCTTTTGTCGTTTTATGGCCACACCCGCGGCATGTGGAGGTTCCCAGGCTAGGGGTCTAATCGGAGCTGTAGCCACTGGCCTGCGCTGCAGCCACAGCAACGCAGGATCCGAGCTGCGTCTGCAACCTACACCACAGCTCACGGCAACGCCGGATCGTTAACCCACTGAGCAAGGGCAGGGATCGAACCCGCAACCTCATGGTTCATAGTCGAATTCGTTAACCACTGTGCCACGACGGGAACTCCAAATCTTCTTAATCTTTAAATAGACAGTAAATATCAAAGAGAAAAATCTTAGGACCATAGCTTTACTCTCTTTAAATATTAAAGGCTGATCATCACAGAAAGGGAGAGTTTATTTTGTTCGACCTCAAGTTACTGAGAAAGTTAGGAAAGTATATGAGACAGGACCAGTACCATAGCACATGTAGAGAGAGCCATTTTTATTTCCTGAAGAAAGAACTATTTAAATTTTAGATATAATGGTGTCGATATGTAGTGTTTCCTCTTTTATTTTTTAACATATACCTTTCATGGAAACAGATTTTTATTTTACAGTGCGTTCTACCATCGTCTATTTGAAAAATGTTTCTGTCTTAAAGCGTCATGTAGCTAGTTAAGTGACTTTTGTATCAAAATACCTGAGGAGTGTGATAATTCCAGTGTTGTACTGATAAATATTTAACACCTGGTCTGTGGATGTGGGTGGGGTTTGGATTTAAAACAAAAGAAAACAAAACCCTGCCTTTTTTTTTTTTTTTTTGAGGCTGTGTGTTCAGCATATGGAAATTCCCAGGCTAGGGGTTGAATGGGAGCTGCAGCTGCAGGCACCATAGCACAACAGCAACGCAGGATCTGAGCTGTGTCTGCTACCCATACCAAAGCTCACAGCAATGCTGAATTCTTAAGCCCCTGAGCAAGGCCAGGGATCGAATCTTTGTCCTCACAGATGCTATTTGGGTTTGTTACTGCTGAGCCACAATAGGAACTCTAACCCTGCCATATTTTGTTTGCAGATTTACATGAAATACAAATTCCTACCACAACCCATTTCAAACTATAACCTGGTGTCATTGCATGTAGACTTAGGAAGAAATGTGTACAGTTGGCTCTCTCCAGCTGGTGTGAACAACACTGGATATGACTCTTATGATTGATGACATTAGATATCTGTAAATGATATAATGGCAAAACATTTTGCCTGACAATTCTGAAAATTGGTGTACTCTGTAAATTTTTCCCTTAGCTTATTTGATGTCCCCTAGTTAAGACCTGTGTTCTGTGTTTCTCTATCCTGAAAGGTACCATGGTGTAGCCATAGAATACTGTTTTTATGCACTTTAACAGTGACATTCTTTTATCTCATTCTAATAAATAATCTATTCCAAATATAAAGCAGATTAAAAATTATTATTTACTTTTAATTTGTTTACGTAGCTTACTTGTTGTAAAGTCCATTGTGCATTATATAACAGTGAGGTGTTTTGTTGAGAGCAAAACTGAAATTAGCATTGGTATCCTTTTTTTTTTTAATTAAAAAAATTTTTTTTTTGCACAATTTGGCTTTACACAGGTGAAAATAAAATGTAACAGTTTTATGTTTTTTTAAGTTTTCCTGGAATTTCAACTTAATTTTTTTTTTTTTGTCTTTTGTCTTTTTAGGGCTGCACCTGTGGCATATGGAGGTTCCCAGGCTAGGGGTCCAGTTGGAGCTACAGCTGCTGGCCTACGTACAGCAACGCGGGATCTGAACCACATTTGCGACCTACACCACAGTTCACCACAATGCTGGTCCCTTAACCCACTGAGTGAGGTCAGGGATTGAACCTGTGTACTCATGGATGCTAGTCATATTCGTTTCCACTGAGCCATGATGGGAACTCTGCAGCTTAATTTGTAATTAAGTAGAAATAGTAGGAGAATTTTTAATTAAATGGAAAGGGTATTTTTAGTTTTTTATGTGTGCGTGTGTGTATATATATAAAAAACTAAAATATATGTATTTTTTATTTTATTTATTTATTTTTTGGGCTGCACCTACAGCACATGGAAGTTCCCTGGTCAGAGACTGAATCTGAGCCACAGTTGTGGTAACATCAGATTCTTAATCCATTGCATCAGGCCAGGGATGGAATCCATGCTTCAGCAGTGACCTGAGCCACCTCAGAGACAATGCCAAATCCTTAATCCACTCCATAAATGTATTAATTAAAGTTTCAATGCAGCAAGAGGATAAAGCAATTATAAATAGTTATGCATTAATGTCAGGCCATCAAAATATATGAAGCAAAAACTGACAGAATTGAAGGGAGAAAGGGACAGTGCTACGATATTAGTTATAGACTTTGATACCTTACTCACAATAGTCTGTAGCACAATCAGACAATATAAATAAGGAAACAGAGGACTGAACATAATAAACCAACTAGATGTAACAGACATGTACAGAATAGTTTGCTCAATATCAACAGCATATATATATATATATATATATATATATATATATGTCTCAAGTATACATGGGATATTGTCTGAGATAAACTGTATGTAATGCTATAAATTGTCTTAATAGATTTTAAAAGGTAGATATACAAAGTATCTTCAGTCACAATGGGATGTGATTGGAAATTAGTAACAGAAAAAATCTGGAAATTTATGAATTTGTGGGCACTAAACACTTTAAAAAAGAGCAAACAATATATTCTCTTTTTTTTAGGGCTGCACCTGCGGCATGTGGAACAGGCTAGGGGTTGAACCAGAAATCAGAGCTGTAGCTGCCACCCTATTCCATAGCGACAGAAGCACCAGATCTGAGTCACATCTGCAACTTGTGCAGCAGTTTGTGGCAATGCCAGATCCTTAACCCACTGAGCAGGGCCAGGGATGGAGCCCACATCCTCATGGATGCTAGTTCGGTACTTAACTCACTGAACCACAATAGGAACTCCCCAAACAATATATTCAAAACAACCAATGGATCAAGGAAGAAATCGCATGGGAAATTAGAAAATACTTAGAGATGAGTGAAAACAAAAACACAATATGCCAAAACTTATGGCACACTGAGAAAGAAGTGCTAAGAGAGAAATTTATTATTACAAATGCTTACATTAAAAAGCAAGAAAGTTCTCAAATCAGTAACAACTTTATAACTTAAGAAACTAGGAAAAGAATAACAAACAAAACCCAAAGGAAAAAAAGAATGCAGACAATCAGTGAAACTAAATCGAAGGGACAACCTTAGCTGGATGGACTAAGGGAAGAAGAGAGAAGACTCAAATTACTGATTGAAAATGACATAACCACCAATTTTACAGAAATAGAAATGGTTGTATGAGAGTATTTTGAACAGTTGTATGCCAATTGGATAACTTGGATTATTGGATAAATTCCTAGAAACAATAAAAGCTCCCAAGACCAAATCACAAAGAAATAGAAAATCTGAACAGACCTCTAACTAGTAAAGAGAATGAATCAGTAATCAAAAATCTCTTGACAAAGAAAAGCTCCCAACCTGATGGCTTCACTGGTGAATTCTACCAAGCACTTAAAGAAGAATTAATATCAATGCTTCTCAGAATTTTCCAAAAAAATGAAGAGTAGGGAATACATTCTAACTCATTCTACAAGGCCAGCATTTTCTTGATATCAATGCCAGACAAAGACACTACAAGAAAACTACAGACCAAAGTCTGTTATAAACAAAAATCCTCAGCAAATACTAGCAAACAGAATTCAGCAGCAAGTTAGCAGAATTATACACAGTGACCAAGTGGGAATTATTCCTGGAATGCAAGGGTGATTCAGCATACAAAAATCATTGTGTAAATATGCCACATCAGCAAAATGAAGGGGAAAAAATGATCATCTTAATTGATGCAGAAAAAAAGCATTTTACAAAATTCAACACCCTTTCATTGATGAAAACACTCAACAAACTAGAAGGAAATTACCCCAAACTTATACAAGTCTTATATGCAAAACCCATAGTAAATATACTTGATAAAGACTGAAAGTGTTTCCTCTAAGATCAAGAACAAGGCAATGATGCCGTCTTTCAACGGTTCTATTCAGCATACTACTTGAAGTTGTAGGTGGACCAAGAAAAAGAAAGAAAAGCCATATGTGTTGGAAAGAGGAAGTAAAATTCTCTCTCCAGATAATATGCTCTTATACATAGAAAACGCTGTAGATTGCACAAAAAAAAACCCAAAACAGAAACAAAACCTGAAGAATTGGTAAACAAATTCAGTTAAGTACCAGGGTATAAAGGAAGCACATAAAAATCACTATATGTGAACAGTCGACAATCTGAAAAAGAAATTATGGAACAGTTCCATTTATAATAGCATCAAAAGGAAAAAAAATTCTTAGGAATAAATTTAACCAATGAGGTAAAAGACTTGTACAATTAAAACCATAAGACATTTCTGAAAGCAATTAAGACATAAGAGAAACACATCCTGTGTTCATGAATTAGAATATTTGCTATTATTAAAATACTAGTATCACCCAAAGCAACCTACAGATTCAATGAAATTTGTTCCAAAATCCCAATGATGTTTTCTGTAGAAACAGCAAAACCCATCCTAAAATTCATATGGAATCTAAAGGGACCTTGAATTATCAAAATACTCCTGAAAAAGAGCATGCCTGGAGCACTCATAACTTCCTGATTTCAAAACTTACTCAGAAGTACAGTAACCAAGATCGTGGTACTGGCATAAAATCAAACATAAACCAGTGGAATAGAAAACAGAACCCAGCAATAAAACCTCACATACCTAGTCAAATAATTTTTGACAAAGGGACCAAGATCATTCAATGCAGAAAGAACAGTCTTTTAAACAAATGATGCTAGGAAAATTGGATATCCACATACAGAAGAGTGAAGTTGGAGCTTTATCTAACACTACAAAAAAATTAACTTAAAATGGATCAAAGATCTAAACATACCACCTAAACCCTTTACACTCTTATTAGGAAATGTAGGATAAAAATTTCATTATATTGGACTTGACAGTTGTTTTTTGGATATAACACCAAAGAACAGGTAGAAAAAGAAAAAATAGATAAATTGTACTTCATAAAAATGTTAAAAAAGATAAGCATCAGAAGCACTATCCACAGGTAAAAAAGATGACTTAACAGGATGGGAGAAACACATTTGCAAATCACATTTCTAATAAGGGCTTAATATCCAGATTACATAGAGTATGTTGAAAACTCAACAGCACAGAACAAACAACCTGATTAAAAAATGGTTGAAGGACTTGAACGAACATTTCTCCAAAGAGGGTATGCAGATGGCCAATAAGCACATGAAATAATGTTCAACATCACTAATCTTTAGGGAAGTGCAAATCAAAACTATAGTGGCATACTACTCTGTTCCCATTAGAGTGACTACTATCAAAAAATCAGAAGAAATGTTGGTGAGGATGTGGAGAAATTGGAACTTTTGTGCACTGTTGGGAATGTAAAATGATATAGCTGCTGTGAAAAGCAATATGTCAGTTCTTCAAAAAATTTAAAGTAGAATATTACCATATGATCCAGCGATTGCATTTCCGGGTATATACTCAAAAGAATTGAGAGAAATGTCTTGAAGCAATGTTTGTATACCCATGTTCATAGCAGCGTTTTTCACAATATCTAGAATATGCAATTAACCCGTGTTCATTGATGGATGAAGAGAGAAGCAAAATGTGTCATATACAAAAAATGGGGTATTATTTAGTGTTAAAAAGGAAAGAAATTCTTCAGTGTGCTACAGCATGGATGAACCTTGAGGACATTTTGCCTTTAAGTGAATCAGCCAGGCACAGACATATGCTATACTATTCTACTTACATGAGACACTTAGTGTAGTCAAAATCATAGAGGCAGAAATTAGAATGGTGGTTGCCAAAGGCTAGGGAAGAAGGGAATGAGGGGTTATCGTTTAATTGGTATAGATTCTAAATTTGAAAAGAAATGAATTATGTAAATGGATGGTATGGATGGTTGCACGGTATTATGAATGTGTTTAATACCTACCACTGGAATGTACACAGAACTGGTTAAGATGGTAAATTTTATGTGTATTTTAGCATAATAAAAATTTGTTTTAAAAAAGCAAGTTACTGTTTTGAAGAAAACACACTTCTTTTTATATTAATTTATGATTCCTAAAAATAGATGCTCATTTTATAACTATATGCAAACATTCAAGTACAATGAATATTGTTGCTTTGTCTTTTACTGTTGCAGAATCTATATTTCTTGCATATTTTTTCTATGTGTACTTGTAAAGTATGTCTTTAATATATATTTTAAAATCACATTAATATTGTATTTCATGATTAGCCTTGTGTTGATTATATGCAGTGTTTTATTAATACCGCATTTATTTAATCTGTTATCTGATATTTTGGCTATTAGTAGCATTTATAGGTAACCTGCACTGCCCAGTAATGTTATGAACATTTTACATACTATTGTTAAGGTATTTAAAATCTTTCAGGGAGTTGTCAGTGGTACACAGAAAACAATTAGACAATTAACTATTAAATCCTTATATTTGTTCCCTTAAGTAAAAAAAATTTTTATGAAACTGTTTTTTGTTATAAAAGCTACACTTTATCAGCTCTATTGTATATTAGCTAAACTCATCTTACTCAAAGTATGAAATTTAGAAATTTCTTAGAGTTTGGGGAAAAGTATATAGGATATGGATTTCAGAGGTGAATTTAACGTATTTTCTCTAGTATATATGTAACATTTATAAAATGCTTGTTCATATCATGTTATAAAAATGTGAAAAATTGATGCAGAAATGAGTTTTCTGGTTATTTTTTCAGATTTTTTATTGGAATATATAAAGAAATAAGGTCTTCAGCTAAATGAGCTACTCAGTAATGCCCCTAATGTTAGTTTCTTGAATAATTCTTTAGAATTAAAGAAGTAAATACATCATTTGTAACTGAAAGAAGACTAACTTGTTCATGTTTATTTTCCCATAATGATGTGGTACTAATTAAAATATTTATTTTACATATATGAATTTTTATACACATTTATTTCTGTAAATAACTGTGTAATTACGTTAGTTTTCACATTGAAATTTTTAATAATTGCAGCATATTTCCTGAATGTATATACACCCTCTCTCTTAAGTTCAGTGTCCATGAGAATATTCTTGCTTTTCTACCAGTGAATTAGTGCATTTTTATCACTTTATATAATTGTCTTCGTTAGAATTTAGAAGCAAATTATAAATAAAGGATATTGGATAAATAAGACTAACAGTTGATTCTTCTGCCTATCCAATGTCTTTAAATTATCTTCTTATAATTTGATCTTTTTGCAGTCCAGAAAGCTGAATCTTTACTACATTTCTTGCTATCACAATATAAGAATTTGTTATTGTTTTTAATTCAACTTAAAAGGTTATTAGAAATTACAGTTTCTGCTTTAACTATCACCCCCCCCCAATAAATATGGTTCCATGGTTGCAAAAATAATCTTCCCTTTCTAAAAGTCAGACATATGTACTCAATTTTAAAATTAATTTGAGCCATTCTAGTTCAGTAAATTGAAACCTAGGAAGAAAACAAAGGTACATTCTCTAACGGAAGCTCATAGAAAGAAAAATAAGAAATAAGTGAGATTTTTGTGTTCACAAAGCACATTTGCATGAGTCATCCTGAATACTGGTAACTCTCTATTTAGGTCAGCACTAGTCCCTGATCAATAGTCTAATCATAGTTACTGCAAGAGGCTAGTCCAGTGGTTCTGTCTTTTCCTATTGTTTTTCTAGGTCCCGTATTATTTTTGTTGAGAGTGATAGGAAGTGTACCTTGACCTTGTGAGTTCTAATAACATTTTATTTTACTCTTCCACTACCTTATCCTCATGTAACAAACTACTTAGCTGTAAGAGGCATATTTAAAATGTTTTTATAATAAACCAAGTTGCAAAGCTTTATATGACTCATCTTGTAATGATTTGTGAACTCTCTTTCTTTTTTGTTGGTGGTAGTTTTTGTCTACTTTGGGTGAAAAGAATATTATTTACCAGGAGGTAATGTTCATTTAAAGATTTTATTTACTTTGACGAATGTTTTAGAAAGTAATTATATGCATTTTTATAGCTATTTCTTATTCTGTGTAAACTTTTTACTTGGTTTGTTTCCGTCTTTAATATATCAGATGCTGTTATATTGCATTATGTACTAGTTTTAAGGATATCTTTTGTCCTTGTCATATTCATTTGCTCTATGTGGTGTACAGTATTTTTCTGTATTTTAATTAAATTTCCAGAAAAAAGCCAATTCTTTTTTTTTTGTTGTATAGTTTTTCTTTTTGAAAAGCAAAAGAAGTTAACTTTGGGTATTGAATATATTCATAAAGATGGAGGATTTTTCACATGAGGCCTGTGTATTCTGGAAAGAATGTTATTAACAACAATCTAAAATTGTAAAAGATTTTTCTGTTTGCAAAGCACTTTGTATATTGTTGTGCTGTGCCGATTTCAGTAGCATTTTGTACAAAGTATGTTAAATGTAGAAGGAACAGGAGGAAATATGTCCAGTGCTTCTGTTTTAGTGGAACCATGTAGTAATAAATGATACTGATTGGACTTGAATGCTTCTAGCTAATAATCAGATTATGTGGTATGCTTTTTTCCCTCCACTGTCAGTTTTAGTTCTCATGTATCTAGTGGTCAGCCTGCAAAATCTTCAGGACCTGTATTAGGCCTCTTAACCCTTTAGGTCAGCTAGTTTGATCTTGTGTACCTAGAAAATAGATTACAAGCTTCCTGGGCACACTGGGGACTGTGTCAATGCTTAGTCATTTGGAGTACATTATGCTGCTTTTGTTATCACGACAGAGTCCTGGCCTATCCCAATGGTCAGCTCACTGGTTTATCACAGCTTCTTTCCAAATTGATCTCTTATCTGTCAAGGAGATCTTCTATTTGTAATGACAGGAGAGGGGGATAAATTGGTCCAAGAAAAGTATAAGATAAAGTGACTAGAACCATCAAGTTACTGAATCTAAGAAATGAAGATAGAGGGAAAGGGTGCTCTTAAGGGGTGGAAACTGAAAGAAGACATTTTCAAGGAACAAGGTTAATACTAAAGAAAGAAGCAAAGTTCATGAATTTGTATCTTCTTTATGTGTTTTCCTTCTTTTTCCAGCAACTCGCTACCTTATGTCCCCTCTCTATGGTTTTAATTTTACTCTTCGTTTGTAGCAGAAATTATGAAATAGTTAAAGGAAATTCAGTCACCTACCCTTCCCCCAATTAAAATGTGATCTTCAGAATCATCTTATGAAGACTTACTTTTCCACCAGTACAGAGTATTATCACCAGGATGATTTCTTCTTTGAGTAATATATGTGAAACCAATATTTGTAAATAGAAAGGTTTGATTTCGCTCCAATTTATAATGATCAAAATAGCAAACCACTTTAATGAGTGACCATGAAACCAACTTTTCTTGCTAGGGACTACTTTAGAATTTAAATACAAAGTGAGGTATTTCAGAAGGGAGAACATTGATAACTATGAGAGAGACTTTTATAATGTTTTCTTGGTTTAATATTTTTGTAACATCATGTTAGTAGTAGAAACTGCCCAGATTTTTCTAAAGTTATTAAGTTTTCTTCTGAAGGGCCACTAACTTAAATGCATGATTGATAACATATAAAATAGAATATTTTATTTCAGGATTTATTCAAAGGATATTAGAGATATTCAGTTGATTTCACTTAATGTGACTATAACTTCTGAAAGTCAGGAGTGAGAAGTGGTGGTAGTGTCAAATTCTCCATTTCCTGTAGAATCTTCTTTGTGAATTGACAGTATTCTGACTCAATTATGCAGAATGTTTTTATTATTTCTGAGCCTTTTGCAGTTAAAGATAAACAATTATCCATCTAAAACTGACATTTTTTGTTTGTTCATTTTTTTGTTTTCAGTGTGTCTGTTTTGAATTTTTTCATTACAACCAAGGTAACTAACTTGACATATCACTTCGCATGATAATTTCTAAGTCCATCCATGTTGCTATAAATGTTATTTCGTTCCTTTTAATGGCTGAGTAATATTCCATTGTATGTATGTACCATATCTTCCCTATCCAGTCCTCTGTCTATGGGCATTTAGGTTGTTTCCATGACCTGGCTATTGCATAGAGTGCTGCAGTGAACACTGGAGTACATGTGTCTTTTCGAGTCATGGTTTCTGCTGGATAGATGCCCAAGAGTGGGATTGCTGAATCAAATGGTAATTCTATTTTGAGATTTCTGAGGAATGTCCATACTGTTTTCCACAGTGGTTGCACCAATTTGCATTCCCACCAGCAGTGTAATAGGGATCCTTTTTCTCCACACCCTCTCCAGCACTTATTGTTTGCAGACTTTTTGATGATGGCCATTCTGGCTGGTGTAAGGTGGTACCTCATAGTGGTTTTGATTTGCATTTCTCTACTGAGGAGCAATGTTGAACATCTTTTCATGTGTTTATTTGCCATCTGCATGTCTTCTTTGGAGAATCTTCTGCCTAGATCCTCTGCCCATTTCTGGATGGGGTTGTTTGTTTCTTTGGTACTGAGCTGTAGGAGGTGTTTGTAAATTTTGGAGATTAATCCCTTGTCAGTGGGTTCATTTGCAAATATTTTCTCCCATTCTGTGGGTTGTCTTTTCATTTTGTTTAGGGTTTCCTTAGCTGTGCAGAAACTTTGAAGTTTAACTAAGTCCCATTTGTTTATTTTTCTTTTTATTGTCATTACTCTGACAGATGGATCTGAGAAGATGTTGCTATCATATATGTCATAGAGTGTTTGGCCTATGTTTTCCTCTAAGAGTTTTATAGTATCTGGTCTTATATCTAGATCTTTAATCCATTTTGAGTTTATTTTTGTGCATGGTGTTAGGAAGTGTTCTAATTTTAATTTTTTACATGTAGCTGACCAGTTTTCCCAGCACCACTTATTGAAGAGACTGTCTTTTCACCATTGTACATTCTTGCCTCCTTTGTCTTAGATTAGTTGACTAAAGATGCGTGGATTTAATTCTGGGGTTTCTATCCTGTTCCACTGATCTGTATTTCTGTCTTTGTGCCAGTACCATACAGTTTTGATGACTGTAGCTTTGTAGTAGAATCTGAAGTCAGGGAGCCTGATTCCTCCAGGTCCATTTTTTCTTTTCAGGATGTCTTTGGCTATTCTGGGTTTTTTGTCCTTACAAACAAACTTTAAAACATTTTGTTCTAGTTTTGTGAAAAATGTCCTTGGGAATTTCATAGGGATTTCATTGAATGTGTAGATTGCATTGGGTAGTATAGTCATTTTGATAATACTGACTCTTCCAATCCAAGAGCATTGTATGTCTTTCCACCTGTTTAAGTCATCCTTGATTTCTTTCATCAGCGTCTTATAGTTTTCAGAGTACAGGCGTTCTTTCTCTTTAGGTAAGTTTATTCCTAAGTATTTGTTTCTTTTTGATGCGATGATTGCTTCCCTAATTTCTCTTTCTGATCTTTCATTGTTAGTATAGAGAAATGCAGTTGATTTCTGTGTATTAATTTTGTATCCTGCAACTTTGCCAAATTCATTGATGAGCTCTAACAGTTTTCTGGTAGAGTCTTTAGGATTCTCTAGGTATAATAACATGTCATCTGCAAATAGTGATAGTTTTACTTCTTCTTTTCCAATTTGGAATCCTTTTATTTCTTTTACTTCTCTGATTGCTGTGGCTAGGACTTCCAAAACTATGTTGAATAGTAGTGGTGAGAGTGGACATCCCTGTCTTCTTCCTGATCTAGGCAGGAATTATTTCAGCTTTTCACCATTAAGAATGTGTGAGCTTTGGGTTTGTCATAGATGGCCTTTATTGTGTTGAGGTAGGTTCCACCTATGCCTGCTTTCTGAAGGGTTTTTATCAGAAGTGGGTTTTGGATTTTGTTAAAGGCTTTTTCTGCATCTATGGAGAGCATCATATGGTTTTTATTCTTCAGTTTGTTAATGTGTATCACACTGATTGATTTGCGGATATTGAGGAATCCTTGCATCCCTGGGGTAAATCCCACTTGATCGTGATGTACAGTCCTTTTAACGTATTGTTGGATTCGGTTGGCTAGTATTTTGTTGATGATTTTTGCATCTATGTTCATCAGTGAGATTGGCCTATAATTTTCTTTTTTTATGGTATCTTTGTCCAGTTTTGGTATCAGGGTGATGGTGTCCTCATAGAATGAGTTTGGGGAATGTTCCTTCCTCTGCAATTTTTTGGAAGAGTTTCAAAAGGATAGATGTTAGCTCTTCTCTAAATGTTTGATAGAATTCACCTGTGAAGCCATCTGGTCCTGGACTTTTGTTTCTTAGAAGTTTTTTAATCACAGTTTCAATTTCAGAACTTGTGATTGGTCTGTTCATATTTTGTATTTCATCTTGCTTTAGTCTTGGAAGATTGTACTTTTCTAAGAATTTGTGCATTTCTTCTAGGTTTTCCATTTTATTGCCATATAGTTGCATATAGTAGTTTCTTATGATCCTTTGTATTTCTGTGATGTCTGTTGTGACTTCTTTTTCATTTCTAATTTTGTTGATTTGTGTCCTTTCTCTCTTTTTCTTGATAAGTCTGGCTAAGGGTTTATCAATTTTGTTGATCTTTTCAAAGAACCAGCTTTTAGTTTCATTGATCTTTTCTATGGTTTTCTTTGTTTCTATTTCGTTGATTTCTGCTCTGATCTTTATGATTTCTTTTCTTCTGCTAACTTTAGGCCTTGTCTGTTCTTCCCTCTCTAGCTGCTTTAACAGGTAAAGTTAGATTGTTTATTTGAGCTTTTTCTTGTTTCCTGAGGTAGGCTTGTATTGCTATAAACTTTCCTCTTAGAACTGCTTTTACTGCATCCCAGAGGTTTTGGGGTGTCGCGTCTTTGTTGTCATTTGCTTCTAGGTATTTTTTAATTTCCTCTTTGATTTCTTCAGTAATCCATTGTTGTTTAGTTGCGTGTTGTTTAGTCTCCATGTGTTTGTATTTTTGGCCATTTTTTTCTTGTTGTTGATTTCCAGTCGTGTAGCATTGTGGTCAGAGAAGATGCTTGATATGATTTCAATTTTCTTAAAGTTACTGAGGCTTGATTTGTAACCCAGAATGTGATCAATCTTAGAGAATGTTGCGTGCGCACTTGAGAAGAATGTGTATTCTGTTGCTTTTGGATGGAATGTCCTATAAATATCTATTAAGTCCATCTGATGTAATGCTTCATTCAGGGCCTGTGTTTCCTTATTGCTTTTCTGTCTGGATAATATATCCATTGCTGTAAGTGGGGTGTTAAAGTCCTCCACTATGATTGTGTTATTGTTGATTTCTCCTTTTAAGGTTGTTAGGGGTTGCCTTATATATTGTGGTGATCCTCTGTTGGGTGCATAGATATTTAAAATTGTTCTATCTTCTTGGATTGATCCTTTGATCATTATGTAGTGTCCTTCCTTGTCTCTTAAAATGTTCTTCATTTTAAAGTCTATTTTGTCTGATAGGAGTATTACTACTTCAGCTTTCCTTTGATGCCCGTTTGCATGGAATATTTTCTTCCATCGTCTCACCTTCAATTTGTATGTGTCTGTAGAAGTGAAGTGGGTCTCTTGAAGACAGCATATATATGGGTCTTGTTTTTGTATCCATTCGGCTAGTCTATGTCTTTTGTCTGGGGCATTCAGTCCATTAACATTTAAGGTAATTATTGATATGTATGTTCTTATTGCCATTGTATTAACTCTTTGGGGGTTTTGTTGCTCTTTTTTCTTCCTTTATTCTCTTGTTGTCTCATCTCACAAGGTGACTGTCTTTAATGTTGTATTTGAGTTGATTTTTCTTATTTGTTTGTATATCAATTATAGATTTTTGGTTTGCGGTTACCCTGAAGTTTTGATATAGTAGTCTGTATATAAATGAGTTTTAAGTTGTTGGTTTCTTAACTGCAAGTGCATCTCCAGTGTCTTGCATTGTGCTCTCTTCTCACACTTTCTGATTTTGGTAGCATTATTGTGCATGAATGATTTTGTATCTTTACTGTATTTTACTGGTGAGCCTTGTCATTTGTGATGCTTTTGTTTCTGGTTGTGGCCTTTTCTTTTCTGCCTAGAGAAGTTCCTTTAGGATTTGTTGTAAAACTGGTTTCTTGTTGCAAAAATCTCTTAGCTTTTGCTTATCTGTAAAGATTTTGATCTTTCCTTCAAATCTGAACGAGAACCTTACTGGGTAAAGTAATCTTGGTTGGAAGTTTTTTCCTTTCATCACATTAAGTGTATCATGCCACTCCCTTCTGGACTGCAGAGTTTCAGCTGAAAAACCTGCTGATAACCTTATTGGGGTTCCCTTGTATGTCATTTGTTTCTTTTCCCTAGCTGCTTTCAATATTTTCTCTTTGTGTTATTTTTGGTCATTTTGATTAATATGTGTCTCGGGGTGTTCCTTCTTGGGTTTATTTTATATGGTAGTTCATTGCGCTTCCTGGATTTGAGTGAGTGGTTCCTGTCCCATATTAGGGAAGTTTTCAGCTATTATCTCTTCGAATATTTTTTCTGTCCCCTTCTCTCTCTCTTCTCCCTCTGGCACTGCTATAATACGGATGTTGGTGCATTTAACATTATCCCAGTGTTCTCTGAGATGCTCCTCACTTTGTTTCAATCTTTTATCTCTTTTCTCTTCCACATTAGTGATTTCCACTAATCTGTCTTGCACCTTGCTGATTCGTTCTTCTGCCTCCTGTATTCCACTGTTGGCTGCTTCTAATGAATTTTTTATTTCAGTTATTGTATTTTGCATCTCTTCTTATTTAAGTTTTACTTCTTATATTTCTTTGTTCAGTGTTTCCTGTAAATTATCAGTCTTTGCCTCCAGTTTATTTCCAATGTCTGGCATCATCTTCAGCATCAACAGCCTAAAGTCTCTTTCTGGGAGGCTGATAATCTCATCACTGAGCCTTTTTTTCTGGGCATTTTTCTTTCTCCCTTATCTGAGTTATAGTTTTCTGTCTTTTCATTTTTATAGGTTTTTGGTGTGGTGACCCTTTTGCAGGCAATAGAGTTGTAGCCTCTCTTAGTTCTGATGTTTGCATCCCCTGTGGCCAAAGTTGGTAAGGGGGGGTTGCTGTAGGTTTCCTGATGGGAGAGACTGGTGCCTGTCCACTGGTAGGAGGGGTTGATTCCTATCCCTCTGATGGGTGGGGCTTTGTCTCTGAGTGAGATTAGAGGCTGGCTGTGTGCCTGAGGGGTCTTTAGGCAGCCTGTGAATTAAACTTTTCTTAGTTGACTTAAGGTAGTCATTTTGAATATCCATTCTTATTCTGTTCTGTGTAAGAGTGATTTTCGAGGTGCCTTAATTTCTCCCTTTCTCAAATCCCTATGTGGCTATGTATTTCTGGGAGCCCTTTTAGTCTTTGCTGGTGCTTATTTCTCTCTTTTCTGCTAGTGCTTATCTATCTCTTTGAACTGCATCCTCTCTGTCATCCCTTGTTTGCTCTCTATATCTGTGAGTCTGTTTCTCTTATGTTTACTTATTTGTTTTGACTTCAGATTCCACATTTAAGTGAAATGATACAGTATTTGTTTTTCTCTGATGTATTTCACTTAGTGTAAGACACTCTAGGTACATCCATGTTGTTGCAAATGGCATTACTTCATTCTTTTTTGGCTGAGTATGATCCCATTATATGTATACATACCACATCTTCTTTATTCATTTATCTGTTTATGTACACTTGGATTGCTTCCATATCTTGGCTATTGTAAATAATGTTGCAGTAAACATAGGGGTACATATATCTTTTCCAATTAGAGTTCTTCTCTTCTCTTTGTATAAATACTCAGAGTGGAATTGCTGGATCATGTGGTGATTTTATTTTTAATTTTTCAAGGAATATCTGTACTGTTTTCCATAATGACTGCACCAATTTACATTCCTATCAACAGTGTATAAAGGTTACCTATTGTCTACATCCTTGTCAATATTTGTTGTTTATTATCTTTTTGCGAATATGCATTCTGACAGGTGTGAGGTGATATCTCATTGTAGTTTTTATTGGCATTTGCTAATAATTAGTGATGTTTAGGCATCTTTTCACATGTCTGTTGGCCATCTTTGTGTCTTTGAGAAAATGTTCAGATACTCTGCTCATTTTTAATTGTTATTTTTTAAAATATTGATTAATATGAGTTCTATGTATATTTTGTGTATTAACTGCTTATTGGATCTATCTTTTGCAAATATTGTTCTACATTCAATACGTGGCCTTTTTGTTTTGTTGATAGATTTCTTTGCTCTGCAAAAGCTTTTTAGTTTGATGTAGTCCCATTTGTTTTTTTTTTTGTTTTGTTGACTTTGCCTGAAGAAACATATCATATATATATTTATGTATTGCTGAGACCTGTGTCTAAGAACATAATGCCTATTTTTTTTCTAGATGTTTTATGTTTTCAGGTTTTACATTTAAATCTTTAATCCAGGAGTTCCTGTCATGGCTTAGTGATTAATGAATCTGACTAGTATCTATGAGGATGCAGGTTCGATCCCTGGCCTCACTCAGTGGGTTAAGAATCTGGCATTGCCGTGAGCTCTGGTATAGTTTGCAGATGCGGCTCGGATCCTGCATTGGTATGGCTATGGTGTAGGCTGGCAATTACAGCTCTGACTCATATGGTGTGAGAAGGTAGCCCAGTTTGACTCTTGTATGTAGCTGACCATTTTTGCCAACACATTTTTTTTTGGTCTTTTTTTTTTGCCTTTTTCTAGGGCCACACTTGCGGCATATAGAGGTTACCAAGCTAGGAGTCTAATCGGAGCTGTAGCTGCTGGCCTACGCCACAGCCACAGCAACACTGGATCCAAGCTGCATCTGCAACCTACACCACAGCTCACAGCAGCACCGGATCCTTAACCTACTGAGCGAGTTCTGGGATCGAACCCGCAACATCATGGTTCCTAATCGGATTCATTAACCACTGAGCCATGATGGGAACCCTGCCAATACTATTTTTGAAGAAGCTGTCTTTTCTCCATTGTATATATTTTCCTCTTTTGCTGTAGATTAATTATCCACATAAATGTGGATCCCTTTCTGGGCTGTCTATTCTGTTCCATTGATCTATAAATCTGTTTTTGTGCCAGCACCATACTGTTTTGATCACTGTCACTTTGTAATATAGTTTGAAATTGTTACTGAGCCAGACTTTGGTCTGCTCATCTATACCCAGTAAAGCCAATCTGCCTACACTGGATTGTGATACAGGAAAATGCAGCATTTTTTGCAAGGTGGCAGACAAGGAAGGAGTCCATAGCAGCTAATGCTCAGAATACCTGAACTGCTTGATGGGTTTCAGGAAGGCATTTTTAAAAGCAAAGTGATGGAGAGAAATAGAAGAATATGTGATCAGCTTGTGTATAAGTCTCTAGCTGATGATGAGGTAACAGGGTGATATCAGAGATGTTAACATTATCAATTCTCAGTCTCCAGTAGGTCTCAGGACTTTGTGCTTATGGTCGTCAGATAGTTAATTTCTTCCATTTGATGGGCATTCAACCATTTGTAAAACTACTCAGAAAATAGGCATCATATACTGTTATCGAGCTATTTCAGAGAGGAACTAAAGCAGAGGAAGGGGTCTGTCCTGGGAAGACCCATAGGGTCCTGCTCAGTTACAAAATCAGGGATCATGGTACCTCCAGATTTGTTCTTTCTTAAGACTGTTTTGGCTATTTGGGGGTCTCTTGTGTTTCTGTACAGATTTTAAAATTCTTTGTTCTAGTTCTGTGAAAAATGCCATGTTATTTGATAAGGATTGCACTGAATCTGTAGATTGCCTTAAATAATATGGTTATTTTAACAACATTAACTTTTCCAGTTCATGAGCATGGTATATCTTTACATCTCGTTGTGTTATCTTCAGTTTCTTTCCTTGGTGTCTTACAGTTTTCTGAGTTGAGTTCTTTTACTGTCTTAGTTAAATTTATTCCTAGATATTTTATTTTTAAATGTAATTGTAAATTGGATTGTTTTCTTAATTTCTCTTTCTGATAGTTCATTGTTAGTGTTTAGAAACACAACAGATTTCTGTATATTAATTTTGTATCCCTTAACTTTACTGAATTCATTGATGAGTTCTAGTAGGTTTTTTTTTTTTTTTGGTGTTATCTTTAGGATTTTCTATGTATAGTATTGTGTCATTTCCAAACAGTTACAGTTCTAGTTTTTCCTTTCTAATTTGGATTTGTTTTATTTATTTTTTCTTGTTTGATTGCTGTGGCTAGGACTTTCAAACTGTGTTGAATAAAATGGCAAGAGTAGGTATCCTTGTCTTGTTCCTGATCTTAGAGGAAATGCTTTTAAGCTTCTCATCATTGAGTATTATGTTAGCTGTGGGCTTGTCATATATGGTCTGTATTATGTTGAAGTCTGTTCCCTTTATACCAACTTTGTTGAGAATTTATATCACAAATGGATGTTGATTTCACTCAGAGAGAAGAGAGAACATATGTAAAGGTTTTATGCTAGGTAGGAGTATGGTGAGAATGAAGGATTGTTAACAAGACACTGAGTGAGTTAAAGATGCAAAGAGGAAGTGGTGAAAGATGAGGCAGGAGAGGGAGGTGGAGGTTAGAGACCATGAAGTTTGCCTTTTAAAAAGATTATTTTATCTACACTATTGAGAATGGATTGGACCAGATTCATTAGGAGGCTCTTGTGGTGATAGTTGGGTTTTGGAGAGGAATGGACCCATATGAAAGAGAGATTTAGGAAGTAAAAAGTACAGGAAAAAATTGACATGAATTAAATGCCATTTTCATGTTATACACTTTGTTAGGTACTAGGGTTGTAAAAAAAACCTTATTTCACAGAGGAGATAAGTCTAATATGCATCTTTAGAAATAAGGAGTTTTCTAAGTGAATAAGGAGAAAAAGGGAATTCTATGTAGAGGGAACTATTTGTGAAAATGAAGAAAGTTATGAGAAAGTGGCATTTGTTCAGGGAAAATAAATGCTCAGAACATGAAGGAATTTGTAAGCCATGTTAATGATATAGGACTTTACCTTTTGGACATAGGGAACCTTGATACTTTCTCTTCTTTCATTGTCCTGAGGTTTGACAAGGAGTGTCTGGAGTTGAAGCTCATTTGGGAGTGGAGATGGAAAGATAGATGATTGTGAGACTGGAGTTGGAAAGCAGATATGGAGATTGAATGTACCACACAGGTGTGTGTGTGTGTGTGTGTGTGTGTGTGTGTGTGTGTGTGTTTATTTATATTTTTAAATGACTTATTTTTTCTATTATAGTTGGTTTACACTGTTCTGTCAATTTTCACTTTTCAGTGTAGTGACCCAGGCATATGGTAGTTCTATATTTTGTTTTCTGAGGTAACTCCGTACTATTTTCTGTAGTGGTTGTACCAATTTACAGTCCCACCAACAGTGTAGGAGGGTTCCCTTTTCTCTACACCCTCTCCAGCATTTGTTATTTGAGGACTTATTAATGATAATCATTCTGACTGGTGTGAGGTGGTACCTCATAATAGTTTTAATTTGCATTTCTCTAATAATCAATGATGTTGAGCATTTTTTCACATGCTGTTTTGGCCATCTGTGTATCTTTGGAGAAATGTCTCTTCAAGTCTTTTGCCCATATTTCTGTTGGGTTATTGGTTTTTTTTGCTGTTGAGTTGTATAAATTGTTTGTATATTTTAGAGATTAATCCTTGTTATTTGCATTGTTTGAAACTATTTTCTCCTATTTTGTAGGTTGTCTTTTTGTTTTTTTTTTGTTTTTGTTTTTGTTTTTTTGTTTGTTTGCTTTGCTGTGCAAAAGCTTATGAGTTTGATTAGGTCCCATTGACTTATTTTTGCTTTTATTTCTGTTTCCTTGGGAGACTGACCTAAGTAAACATTTGTAAAGCTGATGTCAGAGAATGTTTTGCCTATGTTCTCTTCTAGGAGTTTCATGGTGTCTTGTCTTATGTTTAAGTGTTTAAGCAATTTTGAGTTTATTTTTGTGCATGATGTGAGGGTGTATTCCAGTTTCATTGATTTACATGCAGCTGTCTAGTTTTCCCAGCACAAATTGCTGAAAAGACTGTCTTTTTCCCATTTTATATTCTTGCCTCCTTTGTCGAAGATTAATTGACTGTAGCTGTCTGGGTTTATTTCTGGGTTCTCTATTTTGTTCCATTAGTCTGTATGTCTGTTTTGGTGCCGGAACCACACTGTCTTGATTACTTTGGCTTTATAATATTGCCAGAAGTCTGGGAGAGTTATGCCTCCTGCTTGGTTTTTATTCCCTGGAATTTCTTTGGCAATTCTGAGTCTTTTATGGCTTCATATAAATTTTTGGATTGTTTATTGTAGTTCTGTGAAAAATGTCATGGGTAATTTGATAGGGTTTGCACTGAATCTGTAGATTGCTTGGGGTAATATGGCCATTTTTATGATATTATTTTTCCAACCCAGGAGTGTGAAATATCTTTCCATTTCTTTGAATCCTCTTTAATTTCATTAATGTTTTATAGTTCTTAGCATATAAGTTTTTCATCTCTTTGGTCAGGTTTATTCCCAGGTACTTAATTTTTTGGGAGTGCATTTTTAAAAGATATTGTATTTTTGTATTCCTTTTCTAATATTTCACAATTAGTTTGCAGAAATGCAGCTGATTTCTGAATGTTAATCTTGTATTCTGCTACTTTGCTGAATTCATTGATCAGTTCAAGTAGGTTTTGTCACACAGATGTATTTAAACCCTTGAGAATAGGTATAATTGTCAAGGCAAAAAAATAAGGAACCCTTTGATAACACACTGAATATTAAAGCTGTTAAAGTACTTAGAAGCTGGAAAAAAGAAGGGATAAGAGAAGTTGGTAAGTATGTTAAGTTAGAATAACAATGGTTTCCAGGTCTAATCTGCTTCATTACTTTGGGTCCATAGGCCCAAAATGTTTTCTGGTTCTGTTAATAAATCAAATAAAAGCTGAAAATGGTTTTTAACACCTTCCATACCTGGACTGTTTCCTTACTTGCATTTAGGATTGATTCTTCTCTTGTTATAATTAACAACATTTCATCCAAACTCTAAAAACACCTACTTGGTGTACTCCACAATATATACATTGTTGTATTTCAAATAGAAACCTAAATGTTGTAAAGTGACTTTAGTTTATTTGAAAGCTTTTCACTGCTATTGTTTTATATGTAGAAAAAAAACTTTTCACATAGATCCAACCAATCAAACCAATTCTGTTATTACTCCTAATCCTGACAGGTTTATTTTTAAAAAAGAATACTAAAGAAATTGCTCAGACAGTTCAAAGTTTGCCAGTTTGGAGATTACCAATCTCTATTTCTAAATTTGACTGTTTCTTTCCATGTGTTTATAGCTTGGGCTAATAATCAACCTATTAGTTGGCTTATTACCTTTCAAAGACTGACCTGTGTTTGGTGTAAATTAAGTGGCAGGGAATACTCACTTGAGTTATGAGTGTGATTTCTTAATTTTATTTTAACTGATCTGCTTGATGAATTATAATCTTACCTAGTGAGAAGAGGGAATGCTTCTACATACAGGTTTTCATTGAATGCTCTGTGAGTTATTTTCGTATGATAACTATTTTAACCAAGGCAGAAACCTTTTATTCCTGTTTATGCATTGATATTAAACAGATGGAGTAAAAAAATAAGTAGAAAAACAATTAACTAGGAATAATAGTATAATTTCCAGATGAATTCTAAATAAATTGATGTTGCTATTAGGTACTGTATACCACACTCATACTCTACAAGAGTATTTTAAATAAGAATAATTTAGCTTAAATCTATATAATATTCAAAACTGGAAGTGAAGTTTGTAGTAATGTTTAAGAGAGGCATTCAGAGAGTATGGTTTTTTTATATGTATTGTCAGTTGCTAAAACTTAACATAAGATGTGTATTTTAATATAAACATTTGTTTCCATTTTATTTTGCATAGTTTTCCCTCAAATAATGTCAGTGCTAGAAAAAGAAACTTCTTTTTTGTAAGGACATTTTATATGAACCTCTGGTTGTGGTTTTACTTGCTTGTTTTGCATAAAATTTCAAATGTGGATAGAAATTATTCATTTACTTTTTCCTCTCTGATAAACTTGGAAGTACATGATTTCCTGAAAAAATGTGAGTGGGGAAATTAAATTGTTGGAAATGAGTTTTCTGACTATATAGGTTTTATGGATAAGGCTTTTTATTAATAGATGATTTGTGTATGTGTTGACAATCAACAGAATTTTTTAGACTATAACTTAAAGTAGTTCTAATGAGATTTAGGAGAGTACAAAAATATTGTGTCTATTCTATATTAATTAGCCTTTGATGGTTTTTTGTTATAGTAATTTATTCTCATGACTCAGAAATTCATTATTCTTTTAGATGCTGTTTATTTACACAGCACGTCAGTAGACTCTAAATCAGCATGTCTATGAATGGATACACATGTGGTTGTCTTGAACATTTGAAATCATTTCGGTTTTCCACCAATTCTCATAAAATTTTATATATTGATTTTATATATTGATAAATACATAAAATTTTATATATTGATATTAGATTGCAGAAGAAAGGCACTCTCATATACACTGATATTTGTTTTTGCACTTTTTTCTTTCTAACATAATGGCTAAGGGGTAAATCCTCAAGTCATGTCAAATTACTTTTGGTTCTTTTGTATGCTCTAAAAGAACTTTACAAAATCAGTTCAGTAAGTATGCATTGAATATTTTTATGTGTCTTGACACTGTGTTGGGGGACCAAGAGATTACCAAAATGGAGATTGTCTCTTAACCTGGCTTCCAGTTCATGTGTTACTCCAAAATAATGATGTGACCTTAGAAATGTCACTTGATCGTCTAAGCCTCAGTTCCTAATATAGAAAATGAAAATTTTGGAACTGTATCTTCTTTAAGGGCTCTTACAAGTGTAATGCTATTTGTAACTATCAGACTTGACTTTATAAAGGGATGGAAGCCTTCTGTTTATCCTTCCAGAACCGCTCTCTAGCCTTCTCCACCCTGTATGTGTCCTGGAAGACTGATCTTTACCAACTTATGAGTGTGCTTCGCCCCCCTTTGGCATTATAAGCAAGTGAGAGCTCAACAATTTTATTTAAGTCATTTTCCTGGCAGAAAATGCCAGTAGACTACTTGGATCAAGATGTGTGGATTTTTTTCTTGTGGCAGTGGAGAATCGTTGAAGAGTTTTAAGATGTGAAGGGACCTGGTTAAATTTTCGTTTTTTAATACACTACTTGGATGGCTGTATGTTGGGTGAATTTGTATGCAAGGAAGCTGATATTTTATATTAAATAAAAGATAATAGGTATCTGAACAAAAGCAGCAATAATCAGTGTCTGGAAGGAAGGATTTGAAAAATCAGCAGTAGTGGCAATGGCTTGGATGAAGGGGAAAAAAACTTATCATCACTCTTTTCTGTGTAACTAACCAGATGGAAAATGGTGCTGCTCCATGACATGGAAAATAATGGAGGAAGATCAGGTTTGAGAGAAGTTGAGGAACTAAATTTTGGATTTGTGTGTTTGAGATATCTAAAGGACATCAAGGTTTCCCTGTCCAAAAGACAGTTAATTGGCTGGAATAGTCTGAAGCAAGAAGACCAGATTAGAATAATAAAAAGTAATCAGCAAGGCATTATTGAAGCCAAAAAGAGAATATCTCTCAATAATTGTATGTAAAAAGAAAGAATTGTGCACCACAGATGGGAACCTAGAGGAAACTAATGTATTTTGAATTTGGTAGAAGAAGATGACCTGAGGAAGGGGAGAGAAGGAATGGTTGAAGAGGTAAGCAGAGAGCCAGGAGACTCTGACTGCATGTAAGTTAAGGAAATAGAACTTTGGGATAAAAGCCATCAACAGTGACAAATGCACTTGAATTCCAGATAGGTAGAGACCAGAAAATATTGTTTGGAGTTGACAGTTAAATAGTTACCTTAGGGAGAATGGTTTCAGTGGAATAATGTTTCATTGGAAATCTGATTTCTATATGGAAGGGATAAGAGGAGGCAACAAATATAAGTTGATATGAAAAAATTTGGATAGTAGGAGAGACTATGGATAGTAGTATGTCAAGGGAGGATTTTTTTTGTATGTGTGTATGTATTGTATGTATGTGAGTGCATGGAGGATAGGTAGATAGGTAGTATCCTCCTTATTTTTGTATGGGTAGAGTAGGCCGGAGTAAAAGTTTGAAGATAAAAGAGAGGGGATGTCTGATGAAAGCTAGAGGAGAGTTTTAGCTCAAGAGCACAGGATCAAGATTGTCTTTGAGGAGTTATATCAGTGTTTGAGCCTTGATGTGAGTATGCGTGTGACTGAAGATAAATTTGTAGGTAGCAGGTCACAAAAATTAAGAAGAATCTATTCAAAGTGCCTTTATTTTCAGGGTGAGATCAAAGACAGTGTTGTCTGTTAATCAGAAGGTTGTGTGAAGAGATTATTGAAGTGGGGGAATCAAGGAGGTTGTTGAAAATTGAGACTAATCATTGAGAAATAAGACAGTGTAGTATAGTGGTTAAGAGCACTGAAACTTTTCTACTGATTAGTTGTGTGACCACAGGCACATTACTCTGTCTTTGTATGCCTCAATTTTCATCTAAGAATGGGGATAATTATAGTTCCAATCTCAGTAGTAAATTATGAGGGTTAATATATGATCAGTGTATAAAGTATGTCTGGGTATATAGTGAATATAAATTATAGTTTTGATTATTATTTATTTTGCGATTGCGGAAATATACTTGAAATTTTATGAGGGATAAAGTAGTGAAAAGTATTATGCTTGGAGAAGGGAGAGATAGAGAACAAGAACCTAAGTGGTCAAGTTCTCTTGTGTCACAGCAGGTTAAGTATCTGGCATTGTCACTGTAGTGGCTTGGGTAGCTGCTGTGGCATGGGTTCAGTCCCTGGCCTGGGAACTTACACATGCCGTGGGCAGACCAGAAAAATAAAGAGAACACAAATGGATATGTCCATGTGAAAAACTGGAGTAACTGTGGTTAAATTATAGAGTGTTTGAATTTAAAATTCAATTAGAACGTGTTGAGCCAGTGAAAAGCTCTGATAACTGACTATGAGAAAGCCATTGGATTTGAGATGGACATAGCGTTGAAGTATCAAAGGTTTGTACTTATAAACAGAATGACTGAATGCAAATCTGCACACATAGACCAACAAAAGGGTGTTTATTGATCACATATATGAAAAGTGGCATTGCTGAGTGTGACTTGATTTTCTGAAATGGAGAGCTATTCTTGGTAAAGTTTCTTTCAGATTTACACGATAGTTCCATTCCTAGAAAATTCAATGCATATTCAGTATTTGCTAAAAGTACTATATGAGATGTAAAGTAAAATTTGTTTTCAGCCTTAGATCATTGTTTCCCGCCCTCCGCCCCCCCCCCACTTTGTGAACTGGGTGTCCTGTAGAATTTAGGTTATTTTTAAACGCTATTCTGTGCATTGCAGGACATCCAGCATTCCTAAACCTCACTCATTAAATGCTGGTGGTATCCTCCAATTCTTTGTCACAGCCTGAACACATTATCACAATGCCCCCATTAAGTACCACTGGATTAGAAGAAAGAAGGCACAGATTAGCTTGTGGATTAGACCCAAGGAAAAGGATCCTGCTTTGCCCAGTGACCTGGGTATGGTAGAGATATGAGGCAGGGAATTAACTAGCAACAAAATTTCTGTGGAATCCCGATAGAAAGTTGCAGTGGTGCAAGGTAGTAAAGTTTTCTTCCTGTCTTAGCCTCTGTCCTCATTAACTCCTTTCCCCAAGCCACCCTAGCCCTGATGTAGCTGGTAGCCAGGTTACATTAACGTTTAGTAACCTAGTATAGTAAGAATTCTTGACTGGATCTCCTGAAGAGTATAATTTCAGTGCAATTTCTCTTTTAACTGCATATTTTTTTCTTGTCAGTATAATTCTAAGCATTCATTTTCCATGAAGACAGCTGCAGATACCTGATCTTTCCTATTTAAAAGTTTATTTTTTTCTTGCTGTCAGTAAATATGTTGCATAAAAATTTAATCACTGAATTTCTGTTTTAGCTTGTGAACATATCCAAATGCACTAAAATACGTTGGAATTATTAGAGTTTCATGTTTTATTCAAACTGATAAACTTGTAATAGTGTCACCAATGTCCAATATTAATGGTTTCATTATTTTATAAGAATTTTTCTCCTTTGCAATAGTTTAGTTCTGGTGGACCTAGTCAATCAGAAGTATTGCTTTTTTTGCCTTTTTTTTTTTTTTTGCTTTTTAGGGCCGCACCCATGGCATATGGAGGTTCTCAGGCTAGAGGTTGAATCGGAGCTACAGCTGCTGGCCTGTACACAGCCACAGCAATGCCAGATCTGAGCCGTGTCTGTGACCTATACCACATCTCATGGCAACACCAGATCCTTAACCCACTGAGCAAGGCCAGGGATTGAACCCGAGTGCTGATGGATACTAGTTGGGTTCGTTACTGCTGAGCCATGACAGGAACCCCCTGTGCTTTTTTTAAAGTAAGTGATTTTTAAAATACTGAATAGTATTTTTCATTTTAAATAAAAATGTAGTATGCTAACAACAACAAAGGTTGCCCAGGGAATTAAATGAAGTTTGATGAGGTTTTTAGCTTCATTTGTGAAGTAAAAACCTCTGATAGTGAAGTGAGTACTTCCTACTTTCAGTCTGTTTCCTTGGGGATATGCCCAAGCCATGGAAACCATTGTGATTAGCATTAATTGTTATGCTTCTTGGTTCTCCCTGCAGAGAAGCCAGAGTTGTAAGAGTGGAGCCCTTTTTTTTTTTCTCCCTATAAAGGTCATAGCAACAGACATGGTCTTGAAATGGAACACTGTAATGGTCACATAGCTGATTTAAATGGCACTATGTAATTATATTACAATTATATGCATGGGTAGCATCTCTTTATTAAGTTACATTCTTTTATATTAATATATATATATATATATCATTTTTATGTGAGAAAAATTAGATATTTCGTAAAATCCAATTTGTTCTTGTCCCTTAACCTTAATACATTACTTAGTCTATGTTTTAAAATGATAGAAATAATTTGTTCTCAATCTCTTTTTTCTCATTTTATCATGGGCCTTTAATAATCTTAAAAATGAATTTGTTAAATCAATTAACAAATTAATTTCAGATGCTGTTAAGTTAATCCTATGAGAGGAGAAGATTCCTTATGAGATTTTCATACACTATAACTGAGTTTTTATTTTTACCCTAAAGTCAGTTTTGGGAGTTCCCATTGTGGCACAGCAGAAACAAATCCTACTAGGAACCATGAGGTTGCGGGTTCGATCCCTGGCATTGCTCAGTGGATTCGGCGTTGCCGTGAGCTGTGGTGTAAGTCACAGATGCGGCTCGGATATGGTGTTGCTGTGGCTGTGGCATAGGCCGGCAGCATCAGCTCTGATTAGACCCCTAGCCTGGGAACCTCCATATGCTGTGGTGCGGCCCTAAAAGGACAAATAAATAAATAAATAAATAAAGTCAGTTTTGCAGTTATCTCACCTTTGAAAATTCACTTTGGTGTGTTTTTTGGTACATTAGATGAGAATTATTTCTTTATCTTTGATATGTAATGTAGTGTTTTTGCTATTTGTTTGTTCCTTATTTGTTTTAGACAAGTTCCTGAAAAATTTTGTGAAAATCAGATTTAAAAAAAAAACTCCTTTTTTGTTACATTTTAGTATGTTTTATTTGAATATTGTATTGACTTAATACTTATCCCCCAAATCAATAAAAGTTTGATATGGTTAAAGAGAAAAGTGTATTTTTATTTTATTTTATTTTATTTTGTCTTTTTGCCTTATCTAGGGCCACACCCACGGCATATGGAGGTTCCCAGGCTAGGGGTCAAACAGGAGCTGTAGCTGCCGGTCTTCACCACAGCCACAGCAACGCAGGATCCGAGCCGCGTCTGCAACCTACACCACAGCTCACGGCAATGCCGGATCCTTAACCCACTTAGCGATGCCAGGGATCGAACCCTCAACCTCATGGTTCCTAGTCAGATTCATTAACCACTGAGCCACGACAGGAACTCCCAAAAGTGTATTTTTAAATTTTTTCAATTTTCACTTCAGATTTGGAAGTCCACAGACATATTGGAATAAGGATGCATAAGGGAATTAAATGTAGCTTCTGAATCTTACAAAATAAAGCAATTTTAATATGTGATTTTGTTAAAATATATCATGTCACAACAGAGTCCAATGGGAATCCACTGAAAAGTTTTCAGCAGGGAATGTGGGGCAACTAGATTAGATATGCATTTTGTAAAGAACGTTTAGATAACTTTGTGGATAATAAGAGGTAGTAGGCTGGGAATAGGTTGGTTGTGTAAGGGTGGATAAAAGGAGACCAGTTAGAACATAACTGAGTTTAAAGAAATGTTAATAGTTTGAACTAGAGTGGTGGCCAAGTGGATGGAGAGAGATATGCAGATTTGAGAGGTTTTGTATTAAAGTAAAGAGAATATGATGATGAGGAGTTAAACATGAGGGGTGAAGAGAGAGAGAGAAATTAAGGTAGCCTTGTTATTGGATGGATAGACTCTATTTTCCCTTTTTTTTTGTATTTTTACGGCTGCACTTGCAGTTTATGGAAGTTTCCGGGCTAGGGGTCGAATCGGAGGTGCAGCTGCCAGGTTACATCACAGCGACAGCAATGCCACGTCTTCGACCTACACCACAGCTGGCAGCAACACTGGATCCTTTAACCCACAGAACGAGGCAAGGTATTGTACCTGCATCTTCATGGATATTAGTGGGTTCTTAATTTGCTGAGCCAGAACGGGAACTCCAAGACTCAAATTTTTTAGGGAAGATTTTATATTTTGTTTTGAACATGTTTTTACATGCTTTTCACATAGCCATCATGGAGTTTCAAGAGCTAGTTGGATAAACTGTTCAGGAACTTAGAGGAGAATTATGAGCATGAGACAAAAATTTGTCAGATTTATTTCATATGAAGTCATAATTCACGTGATGCGGTCCTTAAAGAGTGTTGTGGTTAAAAGCACACAGTTCATTAGAACAAAGTTATTTCAAAATAATGCAAGTTTTTTACGTATTTCTCAAAACTATGAATGGAACTCAATTTCTAGTAATACTTTCTAATATTCTTGTTCCTTTTCCCATCTTCGGTCTTCATCAAATGCAGCTTCTCTATCACCCCTTTCTTCTGAATCCCTGAAGAAGCTATGCCTCTACTCCCATCCAGACTAACTTTTATTCTAATTTCTCCTTCATCTTCTTTGCTCTTCATTATTTAAATGGATATAACTGTTTTCCTGTTCTGACAACATAGGGCCTTTCAGTGGAGGGTAGGCAAAGAAACTGGGAGTACAAAGCCAAATATTTTTTTGATTGGTTAGGAAAAGGAAAGTCAGGGAATACTTCTGGGAACAGTGACACATTAATGATTTTTGTCGTCACCTAGTTTTTAGCATGTAAGTAAAACTGAAGCCATTGGCTTAGATTTTTTTTTTGCCTTGTCTTTGAGAACATGAAAGAGTGACCCAGATACCTTAGTTGCTCCATCATTTAATGGTCAGAGTTAGGAAGATGGGCCAGGGAAGGATTGGTTGGGATCTTCGTTGACTTTTGACTGGAACTTCTGAGTTAACTGCTGTGAATTTCAGGTTTCAGGTCTCACTTAGATAATGGCTTCTTTGGAAAGCCTTTTTTACCATTTCATTTCCAGGTTAGGCTCTTCTCCAGCAACTACTCAGTCTTATTATTTTTCTTATCTTTGCTCTAATTATTTACTTAATCGCATGTGGTCCCCAGCACTGTAACCTCCGCTAGGGGAGGATAGTGGACAACTTTACCATTGTCTTCCCACTAGGTCTTATCTTTTATGTAATGGGACTTATTAAGCAGTTGTTCAATTAATTCAGCCAGGTGTTCTTATTAGACTCATTAGGCTTTGTATATGTATGTCAACCACATTTCTTTTCCTGTTTAACTTACTGTCAAAATATATAGACTTACTCTTTGACAAATAGTATGAAATAGACATGAGGTTCTTGTGTTAGATTATGGCTTTGAACTCTCTGTCACCTAATACCTATCAAAAGTTTGGGGGAAATAAAATTTATGATAGTCTGCAGTGTTCTTGGATATTGTTTTCACGTTCTTAGAATTGGTTTAGCAGAATTGTGCTCTGGTATTATTCCATTGTTTATATTGAGGGATATAAAAGTAACACAACTTCTAAACTCATTGTTATATTCACCGTAGGGACAGAAGAAAAGGTTTTCTGTCATTTTTTTTTATGAAGACTGATAGGAAATTTTATTTTTAAGTGCATTGATAAGAAAGTTTACTTTGAATGACTGGGGTTTGCATATCCGTGTGTATGCATGTGTGTGTTTAATTTTTTGAAGATATGAACACTGCAACTACATATGTTTCTCTACTTGCAGTGGCTTCTAGGAAACTCATAAATTTTGTGGCCTACCTTTATCGAGGGCATAAACATTTTATGTCCTTTGTTTTGGGCAATAAACTTTCACTGATTTTACTTTTACTTTTTAATTTCTTCTATCTTTATTGTCATCTTCATTCCCTTTCTGCCTCCATTTCTCAATTTTTTACTTTCTGTACTAATTTATCTTTGTAAGTCATCTTTTTTTTGAATTATAAGGCATTAAAAATTACATGTAGACATCTAGAGCATAATGGATCTCTTATTGGCAATTCGTTTACGAACTGACTTGGTAGTAACTCTGACTTCTCTCATTGGATCCCCTAGACTCTCCAGGATATTGAGACTGCTAAGTCTTATGGAGCACACCCCCTCTCCTAGATTCCAATTACTAAATAAAGGGTCTTCTTTGTTTTCCCTGCAGGGAGTAGTCTTTCATCCCTTTTTCTCTCCCTCGTAACCCCAAAACATTTCCTAAATTATTTTAAAAATAGTTGCTTATATTGTAACTGTGATTTAATAAAATGTTTGAGTTAGGTAGAGGTAAGTTTTGTAGTAAAAGCAAGAAAATGTAGTGACTTGTATTCTTTTTCATATTACTTTTGTAATCTTTTTGAAGAACTATTTAAGGCATTTATATTAATTCTAGAAAGGTCAGTAATCTTGGATCAAACCAAGGATAAACTAAATTTGAAAAAAAAAAAAGAAAATTTCAGTAAGCTAAATGTATGTGATGATTTTAGGCTTTTGTCCATGTCTAAATTTTGTTTCCACTGCTGTTTTAAGGAGTTAGGAAATACCAAATATTTACATGTGATGAATAGCTGAAGTTAATTAAACACTCTAATATTGTTTATATTATTTATATCCTCTATATAGTTTAAAAAAAAACTAGCATTCTTTTTTTTTTTTCTTAGTGGATTTTATTTCAGTTATAGGTGTACATAAATCATCACAAGTCAGTTTTACAGATTTTGTATCCCAAACCCCCAGTGCATCCCCCCACCCCCCAGATTGTCTTATTTGAAAAACCAGGGTTTTCCAAAGTCTGTGAGTCATTGTCTGTTCTGTAAGAAGGTTCATTGTGTCTTTTTAGTTTCCACATGTAAGCGGTAGCATTGGGTGTTGCTGTCTAATTATCTGACTGGTTTCACTTCGCATGATAATTTCTAAGTCCATCCATGTTGCTATAAATGTTGGTAATTCGTTCCTTTTAATGGCTGAGTAACATTCCATTGTGTGTATGTACCATATCTTCCCTATCCACTCTTCTGTCGATGGGCATTTAGGTTGTTTCCATGACCTGGCTATTGCATAGAGTGCTGCAATGAACACTAGAGTACATGTGTCTTTTTGAGTTATGGTTTCTGCTGGATAGATGCCCAGGAGTGGGATTGCTGGATCAAATGGTAATTCTATTTTGAGTTTTCTGAGGAATCTCCATACTGTTTTCCACAGTGGCTGCACCAATTTGCATTCCCGCCAACAGTGTAATAGGGTTCCTTTTTCTCCACACCCTCTCCAGCACTTATTGTTTGTAGACTTTTTGATGATGGCCATTCTGGCTGGTGTAAGGTGGTACCTCATAGTGGTTTTGATTTGCATTTCTCTACTGAGGAGCAATGTTGAACATCTTTTCATGTGTTTATTTGCCATCTGCATGTCTTCTTTGGAGAACTGTCTGCCTAGATCCTCTGCCCATTTTTGGATGGGGTTGTTTGTTTCTTTGGTGTTGAGCTGTAGGAGGTGTTTGTAAATTTTGGAGATTAATCCCTTGTCAGTAGGTTCATTTGCAAATATTTTCTCCCATTCTGTGGGTTGTCTTTTCATTTTGTTTAGGATTTCCTTTGCTGTGCAGAAACTTTGAAGTTTAAGTCCCATTTGTTTATTTCTCTTTTTATTGTCTTTACTCTGACACATGGATCTGAGAAGATGTTGCTATCATTTATGTCAGAGAGCGTTTGGCCTATGTTTTCCTCTAAGAGTTTTATAGTATCTGGTCTTATATCTAGATCTTTAATCCATTTTGAGTTTATTTTTGTGCATGGTGTTAGGAAGTGTTCTAGTTTCATTTTTTTACATATAGCTGTCCAGTTTTCCCAGCACCACTTATTGAAGAGGCTGTCTTTTGTCCAATGTATATTCTTGGCTCCTTTATCATAGATTAGTTGACTATAGATGTGTGGATTTAATTCTGGGCTTTCTATCCTGTTCCACTGATCTATATTTCTGTCTTTGTGCAAGTACCATACAGTTTTTACGACTGTAGCTTTGTAGTAGAGTCTGAAGTCAGGGAGCCTGATTCCTCCAGCTCCATTTTTCTTTTTCAGGATGTCTTTTGCTATTCTGTTTTTTTTGTGTTTCCAGACAAATTTTAAACCATTTTGTTCTAGTTCTTTGAGAAATGTCATTGGTAATTTGATAGGGATTGCATTGAATGTGTAGATTGCCTTGGGTAGTATAGTCATTTTGATAATATTGACTCTTCCAATCCAAGAGAATGGTATGTCTTTCCACCTGTTTAAGTCATCCTTGATTTCTTTCATCAGCGCCTTATAATTTTCAGAGTACAGGTCTTTTGTCTCTTTAGGCAGGTATATTCCTAAGTATTTGATTCTTTTTGATGCGATGGTAAACAGGATTGCTTCTCTAATTTCTCTTTCTGATCTTTCATTGTTGGTATATAGAAATGCAGTTGATTTCTGTGTATTAATTTTGTATCCTGCAACTTTGCCAAATTCATTGATGAGCTCTAGTAGTTTTCTGGTAGAGTCTTTAGGATTCTCTAGGTATGGTATCATGTCGTCTGCAAAAAGTGATAGTTTTACTTCTTCTTTCCCAATTTGGAATCCTTTTATTTCTTTTTCTTCTCTGATTGCTGTAGCTAGGACTTCCAGAACTCCGTTTAATAGTAGTGGCGAGAGTGGACATCCCTGTCTTGTTCCTGATCTCAGTGGGAATTCTTTCAGCTTTTCACCATTGAGAATGATGTTAGCTCTGGGTTTGTCATAGATGTCCTTGATTATGTTGAGGTAGGTTCCGCCTATGCCCAGTTTCTGAAGGGTTTTTATCAGAAATGGGTGTTGGATTTTGTCAAAGGCTTTTTCTGCATCTATGGAGAGGATCATATGGTTTTTATTCTTCTGTGTGTTAACGTGGTGTATCACACTGATTGATTTGCGGATATTGAAGAATCCTTGCATCCCTGGGATAAATCCCACTTGATCGTGATGTACAGTCCTTTTAATGTATTGTTGGATTCGGTTGGCTAGTATTTTGTTGAGAATTTTTGCATCTATGTTCATCAGTGAGATTGGCCTGTAATTTTCTTTTTTTGTGGTATCTTTGTCTGGTTTTGGTATCAGGGTGATGGCTGCCTCATAGAATGAGTTTGGGAGTGTCCCCTTTTCTGCAGTTTTTTGGAAGAGTTTCAGAAGGATAGGTGTTAGCTCTTCTCTAAATGTTTGATAGAATTCACCTGTGAAACCATCTGGTCCTGGACTTTTGTTTCTTAGAAGTTTTTTAATCACAGTTTCAATTTCAGAACTTGTAATTGGTCTATTCATATTTTCTATTTCGTCTTGGTTTAGTCTTGGGAAATTGTACTTTTCTAAGAATTTGTCCATTTCTTCTAGGTTTTCCATTTTAGTGCCATATAGTTGCATATAGTAGTCTCTTTTGATCCTTTGTATTTCTGTGATGTCTGTTGTGACTTCTTTTTCATTTCTAATTTTATTGATTTGTGTCCTTCTTTTTTTCTTGATAAGTCTGGCTAAGGGTTTATCAATTTTGTTGATCTTTTCAAAGAACCAGCTTTTAGTTTCATTGATCTTTTCTATGGTTTTCTTTGTTTCTATTTCGTTGATTTCTGCTCTGGTCTTTATGGTTTCTTTTCTTCTACTAACTTTAGGCCTTGTCAGTTCTTCCCTCTCTAGCTGCTTTAGATGTAAAGTTAGGTTGTTTATTTGAGCTTTTTCTTGTTTCCTGAGGTAGGCTTGCATTGATATAAACTTTCCTCTTAGAACTGCTTTTGCTGCATCCCAGAGGCTTTGGGGCGTCGTGTCTTTGTTGTCATTTGCTTCTAGGTATTTTTTAATTTTCTCTTTGATTTCTTCTGTGATCCATTGGGTATTTAGTAGCATGTTGTTTAGTCTCCACGTATTTGTATTTTTGGCCATTTTTTTCGTGTTGTTGATTTCCAGTCGTGTAGCATTGTGGTCAGAGAAGATGCTTGATATGATTTCAATTTTCGTAAAGTTACTGAGGCTTGATTTGTAACCCAGGATGTGATCAATCTTAGAGAATGTTGCGTGCGCACTTGAGAAGAATGTGTATTCTGTTGCTTTTGGATGGAATGTCCTATAAATATCTATTAAGTCCATCTGATGTAATGCTTCATTCACGGCCTGTGTTTCCTTATTGATTTTCTGCCTGGAAGACCTGTCCATTGCTGTAAGTTGGGTGTTAAAGTCCCCCACTATGATGGTGTTATTGTTGATTTCTCCTTTCAAGGTTGTTAGCAGTTGCCTTATATATTGTGGTGATCCTCTGTTGGGTGCATAGATATTTAAAATTGTTCTATCTTCTTCTTGGATTGATCCTTTGATCATTATGTAGTGCCCTTCCTTGTCTCTTAAAATGCTCTTCATTTTAAAGTCTATTTTGTCTAATAGGAGTATTGCTACTCCGGCTTTCTTTTGATGCCCGTTTGCGTGGAATATTTTCTTCCATCTTCTCACTTTCAGTTTGTATGTGTCTGTAGAAGTGAAGTGGGTCTCTTGAAGACAGCATATATATGGGTCTTGTTTTTGTATCCATTCGGCTAGTCTATGTCTTTTGTCTGGGGCATTCAGTCCATTAACATTTAAGGTAATTATTGTTATGTATGTTCTTATTGCCATTGTATTAACTGTTTGGGGTTTTTGTTGCTCTTTTTTTCTTCCCTGAATCTCTTGTTGTCTCCTCTCACAAGATGGCTATCTTTAATGTTGTATTTGAGTTGATTTTTCTTATTTGTTTGTGTATCAGTTGTAGATTTTTGGTTTGCGTTTACCCTGAAGTTTTGATATAGGAGTCTATATATAACTGAGATTGTATTAAGTTGTTGGTTTCTTAATTGCACATGCTTCTCCAGTGAGCTTCATTTGTACTCTCTTCTCATGATTACTGTTTTTGGTAGCATGATTGTGCATGTATGATTTAGTATCTTTACTGTATATATGCCTTTATTGGTGGGCCTTGTCATTTGTGGTGTTTTTGATTCTGGTTGTGGCCTTTTCTTTTCTGCCTAGAGAAGTTCCTTTAGGATTTGTTGTAAGGCTGGTTTAGTGTTGCAGAAATCTCTTAGCTTTTGCTTATCTGTAAAGGTTTTGATTTCTCCTTCAAATCTGAATGAGAGCCTTGCTGGGTAAAGTAATCTTGGTTGGAAGTTTTTCCCTTTCATTACATTTAGTATATCATGCCACTCCCTTCTGGCCTGTAGGGTTTCAGCTGAAAAAATCTGCTGATAACCTTATTGGGGTTCCCTTGTATGACATTTGTTTCTTTTCCCTAGCTGCTTTAAATATTTTCTCTTTGTCTTTAATTTTGGTCATTTTGATTAATATGTGTCTTGGGGTGTTCCTCCTTGGGTTTATTTTATATGGTACTCGTTGCGCTTCCTGGATTTGAGTGAGTGGTTCCTTTCCCATATTAGGAAAGTTTTTGGCTGTAATCTCCTTGAATATTTTTTCTGTCCCCTTCTCTCTCTCTTCTCCCTCTGGCACCCCTATAATACGGATATTTGTGCGTTTAACATTATCCCAGAGTTCTCTGAGACTCAGCTCATTTCCTTTCAATCTTTTATCTCTTTTCTCTTCCCCATTAGTGATTTCCCCTAATCTGTCCTCCACCTCGCTGATTCGTTCTTCTGCCTCCTGTATTCTATTGTTGGCTGCTTCTAATGAATTTTTTTATTAGAAGCAGCCAACAATTTCAGTTATTGTATTTTGAATCTCTTCTTGTTTAATTTTTACAGCTTGTATTTCTTTGCTCAGTGTTTCCTGTAAATGATCAATCTTTGCCTCCAGTTTATTTCCAATGTCTTGAATCATCTTCAGCATCAACAGTCTAAAGTCTCTTTCTGAGAGGCCGATAATCTCCTCATCACTGAGCTGTTTTTCTGGGCTTTTCTCTTTCTCCCTTATCTGAGTTAGAGTTTTCTGTCTTTTCATTTTTGTAGGTTTTTGGTGTGGTGACCTTTGTGTAAACTAGCATTCTTTATAGGGATATTTGCAATAGCATTTTTAAAGAATGAATTTTCATTGTTTTGTTAACAACTCAAACTTTTCAGGTTACTTCTGACTATTAAACGTTTCTGGAAAGTTGTTCCATCTCCTTCCGGTCATCTAAATTTATCACAGTCCTTTAACTAAGAAGGTTGGTGAACCTTCTTTCCTTTTGATCTTGCATCCTGGCGGGTGTTTGGATATTTCTTCTGTAAGAAAAGTTTTGGTGGATGAGTCAGTGCACTGAGTCATAGGCAGCATGAAGCCTCTAGTGTTCTATACTAACTAATTGGAAACAGTTTCAAAATTAATTAAGGCACAGTTGTCAGCTCAGTGTTACTGATTGACATCCTACCAAAGTATTTTGTTTTTTGGCAACTTGCTTAATTGTTCTTTGGTATTTAGGTTTTGTTTTGCTTTATGATTTTTAAAATCTGTTGAATATTCCTATAGTTACCATGTTGATTTTTTAAAAGCCGTCTTATGAACCCTGTCATTTGTGTTTAATTTTCCCTTGCTTGATGCGTTTTTTTCCCTTAAAAATTTTTCAGTGTAATTCCTCCCCTTTTTAGCTTGCTAATTTATTAGTCCATGAGAGAAGTCTTGTATGCTCCACAGAAACTAGTTCATACAGTAATAGTATATTGATTTGTCAAATAAGAGCTCACTCTCCAACTAAACATTATGGTTTAAGAAAAACAAATTAAATGGCATGCTTAGGTTCCTTTACGCTGCATTAATTTGACTTTAATAAACTTATTGAAATGACAATTTTTGAAAGATTGTTTTTTCATTGTGCTCATGTGTTGAAACAACTTTTATTTGTATGAGGAATTCTGCAAGGGGGATTTAATTAGGTATTCTTCATGTTTATAGAAGATTAAATAAGAAATCAAGACCAGAAGGTATTTTGGCTGAAGGTATCAAATATGTTCTGGCAAGATGATAATGTTCTTGGGTTAATTACTAAGAAGGGGGGGAAGAGAACTCACATATTAAGTGCCTACTAATTTCGCAGCACTTTACATATTTTATTTCTTTAAATCCTCCCAGCATCCCTGGATGATGGGAATTATTTACCCACGGTCAAATGTGGAATGTGAAGCCCAACTAGTAAATAACTTATTGGAAGTTTTCAACAGTATCTGTATGATAAACATATTAGGCAGTTGATAGCAACACATTAGTGTGCTATCTCATACCAGATTTGGGCACTATGCCAAAGGAAAATTTAGGAAAAGTATTTGGTCTAGATATACAGGAGACATTCAGTGAATGGGTTATACATCTTTTATTCATTACTCTTAAATGTTACTTGAAATTGAGATACATTTCACAATTGATGACATGTCATAGTTTAATTCACAGCATCTTTTTTCATAGTGCATAACAATGCTGCATTTTATAATCAGTTTGATCTTAGATTTGTTGGAATATAGTAGATGGTCCTTGTTCTTTTCACTCCTTAGAAGTGTTTAAGAACAAAGGCAACCATTTGACCTTTTGGTTTTTCATTCACTTTTCCCTAAGTCTGTTCTAATGAGATGGCCTTTACAAAAAAACCTATGGTTAACTAAGTTTTAGAAACAGCATAATCTGTCCTTCTCTTGGGGATTCTTATTGTATACAAGTGTGTAAGAATCCAAGGGGGAAAAAGGCAAAATGTTTTTAATTTTGTTTAGCCCATTGTGGTAAAAACTTACTTAATCAAAGAATTCAGCACACCCCTGCCTCTTTCTTGTCTATTTTTCAAAGAACATTGTGCATATGCTTGAAGAATTTAATGTTCTGCATGTATAACAATGAGAAATGGTGGATTATACACTTTTTTGTTTTGCCTAGCAGTATCACTAGTTGTAGTCTAACCTTTCTGCGGGTCAACAGATTTTTCTTTTTTTTTCTTACAGTTTTATTGAGATATAATTCATTTACAACCCTGTATAAGTTTAAGATGTACAGAGTAATAATTTGACATATCATGAAATGGTTTTCACAATAAGTTTAATGAACATCCATTTTCTCACGTAGATAAAAAGTAGTAGAAAAAATACTTTTCTTGTCACTCTTAGGATTTACTCGTTAACCACATTCATATTTAGCATACAACAATGTTAATTATATTAATCATGTTGTACATTACATCCCTAGTACTTATTTAATTTATAACTGGAAGTTTGTGCCTTTTGACTGCCTTCATTCAATTACTCTCCTCCCCCATTAACCGCAAATCTAATCTCTTTTTCCATGAGTTTGTTTGTTTGTTGACACATAATTGACCTGTAACACTATGTTAGTTACTGTTACACAACATAGTGATTCATAGTATGTCTATACATTACAAAATAATCAGTATGATGTCTAGTTACTATCTATCACCATACAAATTTATTACATTATTGTTGACTATATTCCCTATGCTGTACATTTCATCCCTATGACTCATTTATTTTGTAACTGGAAGTTTGTACCTCTTTGTTCCCTCACCTGTTTCACTCTTCCACCCCTCTAATGGGTTTTTCTTTTTCAGCCTTCTTACCCAACCTCATTTTTATTTTTTGCTCATGATTTGGGCACACCATTTACCACTTCTTTTTCTTTTTCTTTTTCTTTTCCCCCCTTGAGTCATATCTTGGTATATAGTTTTTCCTCTTTTGCTAGCAAAATTGTGGTATTTGAATCTTATCAACTGTGTATTTGGAGCTTTACTAGGGGTTCTAAACAGCTAGCGAATTATTGGTAGTGTTTAAATTACAAAGGAAAAAACTCCATTTTCTGGCATTTCATGAATCTAAAGGTCAGTAGGTTGTGAGCTTCATTACCATATCTTATGCTGATCTCTTCAAAGGTATGACATTTTTCATCTTCAAGGGCTAACTGGGAAGAGAAAATCTTTCTCTGCTCTTTTTCTTGTTTATCTCTTTACTTCCTGACTCCTCTCTTCTTTCCACACTTCCCTTTGCCCTTTTTCTAATATCTGCAGTCAGTTTACTTACCAGTTCTGTGTTCTTTCAGGATTATTTAATCATGTAATATTTAGTCACACTTTTCCCAATTCTTCATTTTAATAATGTTGTTCCTGGAGCCCTATTCTTAGCACTTGTGAACAAAAGATTCTGCCTATGTAGGCTTTTTGTTACCAAAGCTAAACTAATTTCTTCTTACCAGTCTTTCTGTTGGCCAGTAGATGACCATATGTTTTCAGTCACCAGGGTTTTCAATATACTGATTTTATTGCAACCTTTTCCAGTTTCCTTTCTTACCTATGGTACTTACGGTCATCATTCCTATCAGTAAATATTCTTGAGTTTGTATTATGTTTTTAGAAATGCCCATCATTACATTTACATTTTCTATGTTTTTAAACACCCTATGATCTCAACAAGGAAAAACCCTTTAATTAATAACTTACCGTGGAGTTCCCGTCGTGGCTCAGTGGTTAACGAATCCAACTAGGAAACATGAGGTTGCGGGTTCGATCCCTGGCCTTGCTCAGTGGGTTCAGGATCCGGCATTACCGTGAGCTGTGGTGTAGATTGCAGACGCGGCTGGGATCCTGCGTTGCTGTGACTCTGGCGTAGGCCAGCGGCTACAGCTCCTGTTAGACCCCTAGCCTGGGAACCTCCATATGCCGCGGGTGTGGCCCTAGATAAAGGCAAAAAGACAAAAAACAAAACAAAACAAAAAAAAACTTACTGCATGTATAACATATACAGGGGACCCAAAGAAGTATAATACTACATTAAAGGATATAGGAAATTAAATTATAAATGTGAACTGGTGCCAGGTGTTTAGCAATTTGACTGCCAGTCTAAAACATTGCTAGGTAGGATAGTTTTTGGACAAGGGAATGATATGCTTCATTTTTCCTACCCTACTATTTATTATCCTAAAAACTTGAATTTATTTCAAGTAGCTTTATGCTTTATTACCAGCACATCTTGGTTTCAATCTCTTTTCTTGTTGCTTAATGCTTTTCTACTTTGAAGAACCTATGTCAGGATTTTCTGATGATTAAATTAGATGTTGTCCATAAAGCATTTCATAAACAGTGCACAGTGCATATGGAGATGACAATAATATGACAGAATGTACTGGAATATGAATGTAGTAGCCAGTGTATGTTTTTGTGTTGGGGAGTGGGGAGGTGGGTTGGTGAAACCACACAATCTGTTCTAGTCTAGGAAGCTTAGCCAGGTAGCAGATATACCACACCAGAGCCATTCCTGTAGCTTTCATGTTTTAGACAAAATCAGGAGACATGGGTTCTGGTCCCAACTCTGTGTGACTTTACAGATCACCTTCCCTTCTGGCCACTTTTATAGATTAAATAATTGCTTTGGTTTAGGTAATTATTATAAGGTATTATTCTGGGTTTAAAATATATGATTTTGAGTGGTTAGGCAAGTAGTGGTTGAGGATGGTTTAAAAATAATATGAGAGTGGGGTCATCTCTTATTTCATTGAACCATTTCTGATGGCTTACCCAAAACAAACGGGTAAAATGACTGTCCAGAATTCATCTGCTTCAAAAGAAAGATTATTTTAATTACAAGTCGCAAAATAGAGATTTAAGTGCATTTAAAGTGCATTTGCATTTCTCAAATTGAGATTAGTTTCAATTCTGAGGCAAGACAACATCCCTACAAATGGAAAACACTCATTGAGAAAACTGAAGAGTTTAGAAAAAGAAATGGGTAATATCCAATACGTTTACACTCTTTACACACCTAGGGCCAGTGTAGCCTCTTCAAATTTCAAATTTCAGCTGTATGGATTACTGGCCTGCCATTATTCAGGATATATTTCTTGGGCAGGCAGTCTTTAATTCCTTGTTAGGTTTGTAAGGCATAATCAGTCCCTCTTCTCCCCACACCCTGCAGTCTCCTACAGTGCTCCTTCGTGTGAAATTGTCAACAAAGTAATAGAACTAGAAAATATTTTAAGACATCTTCCATTTTGGTAATTATACTGCAGCAGTATAGTATTGCCTTTCTTCAGCTTGGTCCATATTTCACTGTTACTGATTCCCTTGCTTTCCCTTTCCTGTTGTATTGCCTGTTTCCCCCTTCTTTCTTATTATTTCTGTTTGGGCCATGGCATTAAGGTGGATTTGTGTGAGAAATATTGTGGGAGCAAAGGACTTGGACTAGTATCTTCTTGCTAACACCTCTTCCAGAAGCAAACAAATTAATATCTATTATTTTGTATATGGAGAGGATGGAGACACTGAGAATAAAAATAAAATAGAAAGTAGAGACTATTGAGTTGGGAAAGGTGCTTTAGGAATACTTGTACTAAATTTGAAGTGGGGATGATTTTAAAAAATGAAAGATTCTCCCCTACATACTCCTTGAGGAAAAAAAAGAAAAGCCAAACAATTAAACAACATCCTCCCTCAGTATTTATATACTGTCATTGTTTGTTTGTTTGCTTTAGGGCCACACTCTCGGCATATGGAGGTCCGGGCTAGGGGTCGAATCAGAGCTATAGCTGCCGGCCTACACCACAGCCACAGCAACACTGGATCCTTAACCCACTGAGCGAGGCCAGGAATCAAAACTGCATCCTCATAGTTCCTAGTCGGATTCATTTCCACTGCACCACAACCGGAACTCCTATAATGCCACTGTAAAGGATGGGGATATGTTGCTATTGCTTTTAGATATCAGCAGTTTGGGAATCCTACCCATAAGAGTTAGAATGTTGCAACCAGAAGAGAATAATTGCTGTGTATTCGGGAGAATTTAGACTTTAGCCTAAGTTTCTTTTAAGGCTTTATTTATTAAAGGTTATTCTCAGGAGGTACTGTTCCAACCTGTGCTGAAATGCTCCCACACCATGTTGGAATAGATTTAAGCACTCTTTGTAAAACCATGCCAGAAAGTTCTTAACATTTGAAGTTTCTGCTCTCAGTTGGATTAAGAGGAGGAATTTCCCATCTGTTCAGATAGAAGAACAGTGATCAAAAAATAGGTAATAAGAAAAGGTTTCCCTGCTTGAGATGTGCTTTTTGTGGATGAAAGCTTTTCATTGGAAGAAATTATTTGTTTTCACAAGATAAATATTTGGACCTGAATTAAAAGAAAACTTATAGCTCTAAATATTCTACTATATAGTTTACTCATTTGGTTGGTACTTGAATTAAACCTAATAGCTATTCTTGATTGGATCATTCTCACCCACCCACGCACTTTAAAATACCACATCACTACCTTCTCTTTTCTTACCAGGATGACTACCAGAACCTCTTGCTTGGTCACTTACTTTCAATACATCATCCAGTTTGCTGTTAAATGCATCTAGCTTTACATCTTACATTATTTTTCAGGTTAATGGACTGTAAATTCCTGGCAGATGTACAAGTTCCTTTTCCACCAGGCCATTCTGCCTTATCAACCTCTTCTGTCACATGCTCTTTACAAGCCATCAACATCACGTTCTTTCAGGTCTCTGTTACATTGTTTATACTCCTGTCCCTCTTTCTTCTGTGGTGGCACTAATTACATTGGTCCTTCTTCCAGAATGACATTTACTACATTTTTGGAATTGTCTGTTAACTTACCTGTTTCCTCTTTAAACTGGAGAGATCATGCCTACTCTATATTTTCTAAATATTTAGCTCAGTGCCTCACTCAATAACTGTTTACTGAATTGCTACTCCTCTTCCTCCTCCATCTTGTAAATTTCTCTGTGTCTTCACTCAATAAGGTTAGAATTGCAAGTTTATGATTGTAGTTTCTGAATTTTCCCCTGTAAAGGAGTCCAATTTCTAGTTTTGGACCCTTTTATTTTTGGTTACTGTCTTTTCTAGGTTTGAATAATTAAGTATAGTTATTTGCCTCTGAAATAAGGTCAGCCCCTGGCATGAATGTTTGCTTTATTCACATTATATAACCTTGGTTAGTGTATCTGTATTTCTGCTTTTATTTCCTGAGACTTTTAGACTTTCTTTCTGTCCCCTTGGCTACACCTGCTACTTTATGTACATTTTAGGCAAGTGAATTTAGGTTTAGAGAAATAAAATGAGTTGCCCAACTTCACAGGGCAAAGAAGTGATAAAATCAGTTTTATGTGGCCTGAAATCTTGTGCATATTTGCTGCACCACACTGCTGGTTTCCTTCTGGATCATAAGCGTTATGCCTAAGCTGCTTTCTAAAATTTTCTTATAACCTCCCCTCTCTTAAATCCATTTCTCATTTCCAGATGAGTGGCTGGAAGGTAGTGGGGTTCAGGTTTCTTTCCAGTCAGTTTTAATAAGGGGATTTATTTATTTAGTAATATCTGTATGGTTGCCATACCACATTCTTTTTATATCAGGAGAGCAAAAGGGAAAAATATTATGAAACCTTTGTTTGTTTAAATCATAGCCTTTGGGGGATTTTTTTTTTTAGTCCTGGAAAATAATTTTAAATAGAAATATTCTAATGTGTGATTTATACAGTTGGGTTGGTTAAATGGAGAGAGAGGGAGAGAGGTAGATGAGCCTATGAAAATATTAGTCTGTTGGCTGCTTGTAAGAGAGAATAATTAAAGAATTAGAAAACTTCATTTTCCTGTTATCCCAAAGTTTTGTCTTGGTGACCCAGTCTATTGAGTGGGCAAAAGAGTGTGCTCAGAACATGATGGAACTGGCATTTAAAAAAATCCAACAGATAAAATATTACACCCACTGACTCATGAAACAGAAACAATTAAGGTCTCAATTTAGAATGATTCTGGACAGAGGCTCTAATCGTTAGGCTCATTTAATAAACATCCATGTGGTAGACTTGGAAGCATGAGCTAAATGCAGAAATTAGTAGTGCTGGAGAAGTTCTGTTTTAAAATTTGAGCCTCTGTTAACCTCTGTAAGTTGACTCATTTGCATTTTAATGTAAATATCTAATTTCAGTTGAAATAATGGAGCTGTTTGAAATTTCATACTAGGATTATCTGATTTTACTGTTATTGATTCTTTTATGATTTCAATTCATAAGTACAAGTTTATCTTATTTTTAAGCAGGTGTTTTTATTTCCTAAATCTCCAGTAAAGGAAGCTGGAAAGGGAATTAAGAGATCCAGCTTGCAATTAAATGGCAGATTCCAGCATAGTGGTGAAGAACATAAGTTGTGGAAACAGACTATTTGAGGTCAAATAGTCTATTTGAGTACTGTTCCTCCTCTGACTTGTTATTCCTGTTTGATCTACACAAGCCCACTTACCTTCCCTTTGCTTCAGCTTTCTCACTTATGAAATATTTACCTTATAGGGTAATGAGTTCAAAGTAAATATTAGCAATTTATAGTTTCTGCCCTGCTGTGAACTTGTTATGTCATCTTATTTAGGTTACTTTATATCCTTGGGCTATATTTATTTTATTTATCTTGTATGGGGGACCAAAAAATCTACACGTCCTTTTCAGGAATGGTATTCAGCTTGGAAAAATTTCTTTGTTCCCATGTGTGTCTGATATGTTATACTCACTCTTTGGGATCTAAAGTGTGTCCTAGGATAGAAAATTAGATTTGAAAGAAACCTCATAGAAAATCTCATTCATCCCTCGTACTTTACGAGAGACATGATCTTGGAAAGGTACCTAGTTGGAAAAGAAAAAAGAAATGAAGACCTGAAATTTCTGTTAAGGCATATACAACATGGAGACATTTTCTATCTTCAAATTAGCTAGAATAGTTAGAAATTCAGCTTTCTATTCATATCATAAGTGTATTTTATGTTTTTCAACATTAATAGATCTTAATGTCTTAGGGAAGTGTATCTTCAGCTCAGTGTGCCATAATTCTATGTGACCCTGAATATTCATGACAATAGACTATTTGAAGTCTTTTAAAATGATCTTTTCAAATAAATATCTTTGCTCATAAACATTATGTCATCACCTTGTAGGTGTTTTAATTTACTTTTATTTCTTTCTGAAATATTAAAAATTATCAAGAGTTTTGTCTCAGGGAAGGAGGAAGGAATAAAATGACCAAAAAACATTTGTACAAAATCATTTTCTTAAATGATTAGAAACTCCAAAAATTAATTTTTGTGAGTTGTCAAACTTGTCTGCAGGCAAATTTGTTTTCCCTCTTATTTTATAAAATTATGTAGTCTAGTGAAAAACTTAAAAATGATAGTACAGACAATTACTTTATTCTCTAGTAACTTTAGCCAGCAAATCTGATAGTTCCACCCAGAAGTTAATGACATTTAAACACAGAGAATAGAAAATATCCTTGATATCAAAATTCTGCAGAACAGACACTTTTGAAAAACATCGTTGTTTAATCTACTATAGACATATGGGAAATGATATTTAGCTCTTGTTCCTGAAATTGTAACCCCTCTTTTCCTCATTTTTTTGAAATATGTAAGATGATTAACTACAGGTCTGTTTGTGATCAAAGAGTACATGATGGCATGATTTTTCTATTACTTTCAGGTTATTATACTACCTTCAGAATTGCTGGTATTAAGACAATAGGATTCCACAATTAATAATCTGGCTTAAATTTCAGATTTAGGGTTTTTGTAAAATTTAATCTATTTCAGAATGGTGTCCTTGTTGCCTTTTATAAATAAGTACAGGGTTTTATACCAAACTGCTAAATTTGTTCTTAGTGTGACTGGGACTTCTTAAAGTGACTCTTGGAGTTCCTGTTGTGACTCAGCAGGTTAAGAACGCAACATAGTATCCATGAGAATGCAGGTTCAATCCCTGGCCTCGCTCAGTAGGTTAAGGATCCAGTATTGCCGCAAACTATAGCATAGATCACAGATACGGCTCAGATCCTGTGTTCTCGTGGCTATGGTTGTGGCCTGCAGCTGCGGCTCTGTTTTGACCCCTAGCCCAGGAACTTCCACATGCTCAGGTGCGGTGGTAAAAAGGAAAAAAAAAAAAAAAAAGAGAGAGACGCTTGTTTTGTAAGAGCATTTAAAAAATATTGAAGTTGATATACTTAATTCTGGCATAGAAGTTATACCTAGGAAATCAATATGTAAGTGAAATTTTGCGATAATTATAAACTATAGGCATTTGTAAAGTAGTATGATAATGATAATGATTATCCCTACCCCTTGTAAATAAAATGTACAAAATGGCCAAAATATTAAACAAATCATTAGCAAAATCTTTATTCCTTCCTTTAATAAATCTAGCAAGTCAATAGAACTCTGTTTTGTAGCTCTACACTTAATATGTTGGTTCTCCGAATAAATAGGAGAGAAGAGATGCTATATCCACAGCCCATGGCTTTATTTTAAGTCTTCAAACCAGTTTCTTATAGTCCTCTGGGAATATGAAAATTAAACTAGAGCAAGATAATGATTGCTTTAACATCTCCCTATAAGCTCATCAACAATGCGGTAATAGTTCATACATTTAAGCCAGACATTCATTACTCATTTTAAACGTTAAATTGTCCAGTAAGTAGTTTGAAACTTTGAAAAAGAAAAATACATTGGTTCTCAATTTTGTCAGACCTAACATCCCTTTTTTATTATGAATATTTTGTAGTAGGCTTTCTCATCCTAAACATGTAACCAAATATACACAATAAAAATCAGTGTAGTATATTAACTGTAATTTAAAGGAATAAAGGGGAAATAAATCATAGTAAATATTAAGTATTATATGTAAATGCTAGAAACCAAAGATAGAGTGAAAGTTTGTAATTGAGATATCAGAGGTCATATGTCATTCCATATAAGAAAGATAGTAAGTTAAAATAGCTAAATAAAAAGTGATCTTAGAAAAAGTAATAGCAGACCACATTTCTTAGTTTTTGGCTTAAATAAAAGGGTATTAACTTAAGCAAAGTAAGAAAACAGAAGAGAAACTATGTCCTGTCAAACTGGAGAAAATGAGTTGGGCCTTATATTAAGTGTTAAATGAAAATAATTGTCTAGTGATGACATAGGGTAGTATAGTAATGAAATATGACTTGTACTTTGAAATTCTGCATCTAGAAAAAAGCATTAGATGAGCAATAGTTTTGGGCTAGTTATGAGTTCAGTTTGGTGCCTGTTGAGTTTGCACGGTTGAGAGGGCATTGTATTAGCAGGTAGTTGAAAATGAGAATTAGAGTTATAGAAAAAGATTACATCAGCAAGATTTACTTTTGAAGGTCATTCACAAAGCAGGAATAATTGAAGGTGTGATATTACAAATAAAGAGGATAATAGTAGTAATAGAAATTAGCATCATTACTGCTAACATTTTTCTTTAGTATGTGCCATTCGTTGTATGTCTATTTGACTTATATTTTCTTACAGCTCTATAAAATAGGTGAGTACAATTATTACCAACATCTCCTTTTTACAGATGGAACAACTAACACACAAGAGAGATTGCCTTAGTTAACATAGCTAATAAGTGGAAGAGTTTGAGTATAAACTCAGGCACCCTGTCTCAAGAACCCACTTCCAATGAAGGATTCTTGAGGAACTCATTCTTTTAAAGGCAGTAGTTAAAAGTAAGAAATAACCATTAGTGAGGAGAGGAAATAAGAGTGTACATTGTCACGGAAGGCCAAGGACAAGAGTGTGGTAGTTAGTATCACAGACAAGATCATTTTCGAAAAAGGTCATTGGATTTGGTGATGAGTAAGTTCTTGGGAAATCGTCTTTCAGTAAAGTTATAATGTCCAAGAAAATTACCCATGTGTATGTTTTTTCAGATTGTCTAAAACTTTTTAATATTTTATTTGTCCAATACCTATTCAGAACTTTAATATAGTCTATCATATTGAATGTAAGCCTTAGCAACCATAGTTTAGCCATTCTTTTAATAAATCCTAATGTCACTCTTGAAGGAAATCTATCACAAATAAGAAATCTAATTTTGGATTTGTTTGGGGCAATAGAATCTGTTGAAAATACCAAAACTTATGATTAAATTAATTTGACACGAAATGACAAATATTGCAGAAAAGTTTAGTGTGGAAAGTGAAAAAATTTAAACTATGTTTTATACTATCTAGTTAAGAAGTAACTCATCATTCTTGAGTGTGATAATGATGAGAGAAATATTCATGTGGGTGCTTTGATGATTAATTAGTTGATGTGTGTAAAATGCTTGAAGAAAAAAAAGTATGGCATAAATTCTAAATATTATTATTTTATTCCCAGAATTCTGTCAGGCTTCATGGCTGCCTTCCCATGTGCTCATCTTTCTGCACCTGTTGCCAGAACTTCTTTCCACAGCAGCACTGCTTTTTCTGTCATTTGAAATCTGTTCCAGATTTTTCGTGATTCTTTCCACATGCTGTTACTTGGTTACCTAATTTTAATAGGATGCTGTTTTTTAAAATAATTATAAATAAAAGTATATACAAAGTACCTATGTACATTTACATGTCACACATGATCAGACTCATAGCATATGCAATCAGATGCCTTTTTTTCACCTATAGTGATTTAGGTAAAATAATTTTGTTTCTGTAATTTTTTTCCAGATTACCTGATGCAAAATGGCTTATTCCCTGGGAATGTAATTATCTCTTACTAAAATTTAGTGATCTATTTTGTTAATTCTTCAGTGTTCATGTCCTTCTGTTGTATGAATGCCTTTTCTTGTCCTTTAAAATAAGAACCTCAATTTGGAAACTTGCTACAACCAACCTATATCTTCTCTTCCATTAGAGTATTTATTATTTATTATAATTTTAATATAGTTCCAAATTATAGTTTATGTGTCATTAGGAGATGCTCACTCTTTTTAAGAATCAAGACAAAAATCTTTTTTTTAATATATTTTTTAGGGCCGCACTCACAGCATATGGAGTTTCCCAGGCTAGGGATCAAGTTGGAGCTGTAGCCACTGGCCTACGCCACAACCACAGCAACGCAGTATCTGAGCTGAGTCTGTGACCTACACCACAGCTCACGGTAACACCGGATTGTTAACCCACTGAGCAAGGCCAGGGATCGAACCCGCAACCTCATGGCTCCTAGTCGGATACACTAACCACTGCGCCACGATAGGAACTCCAAGACAAAATTTTTTATAATGGGCTAAAATTCATTAAAAAATAAATATGAAGTTTAGAGGTAATTGTAAAGTCTAAAGAAAATACATACGTCAAAATATCACATATATAGCTCTTTAAACGTAAACATTAAATACACTTGGAGATTAATCATTGCCAAAATGAAATCACTGTATTTCCTTGGTGCTTTATTTTGACATTTAATTTATTACACACACACACAAATGTCTCATTATTGTGTGTTTCTTTACTGATATAAAACTAAGACAGGCTTTAAAAAACTGCTTACCTGTGAACAAAATGATTACTTACACGAAAAGTCATATTAGAGGGTAATATTTCCATGATGTGATTATTCTCTTGGATCATAAAACAAGATATACTGCCCCCTTGCCTTTAAAACCATAGTTTTTGATTGCCTTAAAACCACTGTTTTAATTCTGGCATTGGTACCATAGGATATATTTATCTGGAAAGAACAATGTATGTTTCTACTTGAAAGAGAGTAAAAGACATTTTGCAATAGTTCATAGTTAACTTTCCAAATTTAGACACACACGATTTTCTTTTCCTTTGAAAAACTTGATTATAATCATTTCAGTCTTCTATGAGTCTAGTGGTATAAATAACTAATTTGCATTTCTTCTTTCTCCTCCATTGTGCAAACACTGCTCTTTATGCTGATTACCTATTTCTCTGCCATTAGTGATCTTGGATAATGATGTAAGATTAGTTTCTGTGTTCTTAATGATAATGTGAATTTATGCTTTATATTGGTTCGCCTTGAAAACAATGTAAGTGCATAGGAGTATCTTAGTAAAAGGAGGAAGTACAGAATATAAATTTTGTAGCCCCTTTTCTTATCTTTGTAGCTTTCATCTTGATTAGCATTCATGTTTCTGATATATTTTATCGCTTATGTCTTCATTTCTAGAAAACATAAGTTTCTAATTTACGCTTCAGTTGTGATTTTCATTTAATTTTAAGTGGTTGTGAAGTCCTAGTCTGGAACTTCACAATTCAATAATAACTGATTGAAATTGGAAATATGTATTTCATCTGTTTTCTTATACCTGCAGTTCCAACCTAACCTATTGATTGTGTTTGTTGTTGCTTTTTCCCCCCCTCAGTTAACAAGGTATGCTATTGAAAGACATAATCGTTAGATAATGGAGCTTCCAGGAACTTTTGAGAAATCTTAGCTCGTTATAGTCGAGGAGATGGATATGGCTAAACGTCAAGGCAGGAGTTGGGATGGGTGAGTTTTGGTAAATCTCTGAGTCAGGACTCATGGTTGCAAGCAGTAGAAACTGAGTTGGCCATCTTAGGTGGAAAAGGAATTTATTGAAGTTAACTGGATAGTTCTCACAATAAACAGGAGCACTGGAGAACCAGGCTTGTAAAATGGGCAGAAATCAAAGGAAGTTGAACACTGACAAACATTATCGGGACTATGTCACTGAACAGTCCAAGTTGGGAATCTCTCACTGTTCTCTTCTCCACTAGATTTTTTTATTTTTTTTTGCTTTTTACGGGCGCACCCGTGGTATATGGAGGTTTCCAGGCTAGGGGTCTAATCAGAGCTACAGCTCCTGGCCTATGCCAGAACCACAGCAATGCCAGATCCAAGCTGCGTCTGCAACCCACACCACAACTCACGGCAACGCCAGATCCGTAACCCACTGAGTGAGGCCGGGTATCGAACCCACAACCTCATGGTTCAGAGTTGGATTTGTTTCTGCTGCTCCACGATGGGAACTCCTCCACTAGATTCTTAATCCTGTTGCTGCTTCTCAAATATAAAGGCTTTTGCCACCACTAGACTCTAATACCCATAGGATAACTTTTAAAATGTCTCCATGTCTTAGCATCATACTTCAGGATTCAAAATCCCATGTGAAAACATTTAATTGCCTGAATGCAGTTTGCTTACTGCCAAGGAATGAGAGCAGAAGAGATCATCTGGTACCTGTAGCTTACCTATGAGTAAGTGAATTACACTTTGTGCCAAAGGAGGCCACACTGGGAGATTCACCCCAAAGGAAATCGTTTTAATGTTACATTTTTAAAAATCAATTTTGTACTCTAATGACAAGTTAAAACTCTAAAATCTCGATGTTATTTCAATATCTTATTTATTTTTGTCTTTTTGCCTTATCTAGGGCTGCACCCACAGCATATGGAGGTTCCCAGGCTAGGGGTCTAACAGGAGCTGTAGCTGCCAGCCTTCGCCACAGCCACAGCAACGTGGGATCCGAGCTGCGTCTGCAACCTACACCACAGTTCACGGCAATGCTGGATCCTTAACCCACTTAGAGATGCCAGGGATCGAACCCGCAACCTCATGGTTCCTAGTCAGATTCGTTAACCACTGAGCCATGACGGGAACTCCTCAATATCTTATCACTTTGATCTACTAAGATTATTTCTAATATAAGAAAAAAGCTAATATTCTTTCATCTAAGTTAACTTTTAAAATGATTTTATGTCTTCACTTTAGATTTGAAAATATGGAGAAAAACTGGCTAGCATCTATGAAAACTTTTTTCTTAAAAATTATTTTATTGAAGTATAGTTGATGTACGTTTTTGTTAGTTTCAGATATACAGCCATGTGATTCAATTATGTGTGTGTGTGTGTGTGTGTGTGTGTATTGAATATTGATTGTATGTCCCTGTGCTGTGTAGTCGGACCTTGTGGTTTATCCATTCCATGTATAATAGCTTGCATCTACTAACCCCAAATTCCCAGTCCATCCCACTCCCTCCCCCTCCCCCTCCCCCTCCCCCTCTCCCTTGGCAACCACAAGTCTGTTCTCCATGTCTGTGAGTCTGTTTCTTTTCTGTTCTGTAGACAGGTTTGTTTGTGCCACATTTTAGATTTAACTTACAGATGATATACAGTATTTGTCTTTTTCTTTCTGATGTACTTCACATAGTATGAGAATCTGTATTTGCACCCATGTTGCTGCAGTTGTCATTATTTCATTCTTTTTTTATGGCTTAGTAGTACTCCATTGCATATATATACCACATCTTCTTAATACATTCATCCATTGATGAACATTTAGGTGGTTTCCATGTCTCGGCTATTGTGAACAGTGCTGCTCTTAACAGGGATGCATGGATATTTGTATTTTTAATTTTTTGAGGAACTTCCATATGTTTTTGATAGTGGCTAAACTGATTTATATTCCCACCAACAGTGTAGGAGGGGCCCCTTTTCTCCGTAGTTTTTTCAGCATTTGTTATTTGTAGATTTTTTTTAAAAAATTTATTAAAATATAGTTGATTTACAATGTTGTATTAGTTTCAGGTGCATAGCAAAGTGATACAGTTATATATAAATATACATGTATATATTTTTATATATGTACATATAAAATATATACCTTTTTACATTCTTTTACATTATAGGTCATAACATGATGTTCAGTATAGCTTCCTGTACTATACACTAGGTATTTGTTGGTCATCTTTTGTGTGTGTGTGTTTTTAGGGTTTCACCTGTGGCATATAGAAGTACCCAGGCTAAAGGTCAAATCAGAGGCCTATACCACAGCCACAGCAAAGTGGGATCTGAGCCACATCTGTGACCTACACCACAGCTCACCACAATGCCAGATCTGTTAACCCACTGAGAGAGGCCAGGGATTGAATCTGCATTCTCATGAGTACTAGTCAGTTTCGTTACTGCTGAACTACAGGGAAACTCTGGTCATCTATTTTATAAAAAGTGGTGTGCGTATTTTAAGCCCAACTCCTAACTTCTCTCTCCCACCATTTGTAGGTTTTTTTTTTTTTTAATTTCATTTTAGGGCTGCATGTGTGGCGTATGGAAGTTCCCAGACTAGGGGTCAAATTGGAGTTGCAGCTAAGGCCTACACTACAGGCACAGCGACTCTGGATCTCAGCCTCATCTGCTACCTGTGCTGCAGCTTGTGGCAATTCTGGATCCCTAACCCACAAGTGAGGCCAGGGATTGAACCCACATCCTCACAAACACTACATTACGTCCTTAACCTGTGGAGCCACAGTGGGAACTCCCATTTGTACATTTTTTAATGCTGGCCACTCTGACTGATGTTAAGTGGTACCTCATAGTAGTTTTGATTTGCATTTTTCTAATAATTAGCAATGTTTAGTATCTTTTCATGTGCCTATTGGCCATTTGTATGTCTTCTTTGGAGATATGTTTATGAATTCTGCTCATTTTTCAAGTAGATTGTTTTGGTTGTTGTTGAGTTGTATGAGCTGTGTGTATGTTTTGGAAATTAATCCCTCATAGATCACACACATATTTGACTTATGTTTTCTCCTGGTCAGTAGGATGTTTTTCATTTTGTTGATGTTTCCTTTTGCTGTGTAAAAACTTCTAAGTTTGTTTAGGTTCCATTTGTTTATTTTTATTTCATTTCTGTTGTCTTTGGAGACTGATCTAAGAAAATATTGGTACAGTTTATGTCAGAATATATTGCCTGTGTTCTAGGAGTTTTATGAGTCATGTCTTATAGTCCTTTAGCTGTCTTGAGTTTATTTCTGTGTATGTTGTGAGGGTTTGTTCTAAATTCATTGATTTACATGCAGCTGTCCGTCTTCCCAACATCATTTGCTGAAGAGACTTGTCTTTTTTTCATTGTACATTCATGCCTCCTTTGTCAAAATTTAATTGACTGTAAGTGTCTCGGATTATATATGAGCATTATCTTCTGTTCCATTGATCTGTATATCTGTTCTTGGCCCAATACCACACTGTTTTGATTACTATAGCTTTGTAGTATTGTCTGAAGTCTGGGAGAGTTTTGCCTCCGGTTTTGTTCTTTTTTCTCAGGATTACTTTGGCAATTCTGGGTCTTTCATGGTTCCATATAAATTTTAGGATTATTTGTTCCAGTTCTGTGAAAAATTTCATGGGAAATTTGATAGTGGTTGCATTTAATCAGCAGATTGCTTTGACGATAAGCATTTTAACAATATTAATTTTTCCAGTCCAGAAACTTAGGATGCCTTTTCTTCTTATTACGTTTTTTAATTTTATTTATTTATTTATTTATTTATTTATTTATTTATTTATCTATCTATCTATCTTTTTGCCTTTTCTAGGGCTGCACTTGTGGCATGTGGAGGTTCCCAGGCTAGGGGTCTAATTGGAGCTGTAGCCACCGGCCTACACCACAGGCACAGCAATGCCAGATCAGAGCTGCATCTGTAACCTACACCACAGCTCATGGCAACCCCAGCTCCTTAACCCACTGAGCAAGGCCATGGATCGAACCTGTAAACTCATGGTTCCTAGTCAGATTCATTAACTGTTGTGCAACAACAGAAATTCCTATTACATTTTTTTAAATTAAAGTCTAGTTGATTTACAATGTTGTGACAATTTCTGCTGTACAGCAAAGTGAACCAGTCATACGTATAAATTCCTTTTATCTTCCATCATAGTTAGGATATCTTCATTTCTTTGAATCATCTTCATTGTCCTTCATTAATGTTTTATAGTTCTCAACATATAAATTTTTTACCTCCTTGGTCAGGTTTATTCCCAAGTTTTTTTTTTTTTAATGCAGTTTAAAAGAGATTTTTTTTTTCTTTTTACATTCCCTTTCTGATATTTTATTGTAAGTATGTTAATCTTGTATCCAGCTGCCTTGTTGAGTTCATTTATCAGTTCTAGGAGTTTTGGGTATAGTCTTTAGAGTTTTCCCTTTTATAGTATCTTGTCATCTGCTTATGATGTAGTGACAGTTTTCTGTCCTCCCTTCCAGTTTGGGTACTTTTTACTTCTTTTTCTTGTCTGATTGCTGTGGCTACGATTTCTCTTACTATATTGAAGAGAAGTGGTAAGAGAGGGCATCCTTGTCTTGTTCCAGATTTTAGCAGAAATATTCAGCTTCACCACTGAATATTATAGAGGCTGTGTGTTTGTGATAAATAGCTTTATTATATTGAGATATATTCCCTCTCTACTCACTTTCTTAAGGGTTTTTTTATCATGAATGTATGTTGAATTTTATCAAATGGTTTTTCTACATCTGGATGTGATCATGTGGTTTTTATTTTTTGCTTGTGTATCACAGTGATATATTTGCATATGTCGAACCATCCTTGGTACCTTGGATCTTATCCTGCTTTGTTGTGGTGTATGATCTTCTTTATGTGCTGTTGGATTTGTTTTTCTAATATTTCATTGAGAATTTTTGCAGTTATATTCATCAATGATGTTGATCTATAATTTTCTTTTTTGTACTATATTTGTCTGGTTTTGGCTTCAGGGTGATGGTGGCTTCATGGAATGTCTTTGGGAGTGTTCCCTCCTTTTCAGTCTTTTGGAAAATTTTGAGAAGGATGGGTATAAGTTCTTCTTTTTATGTTTGGTGTAATTTACCTGTTTAGCCTTCTGATCCTGGACTTTTTTTGTAGGGAGTTTTTTAAAATTGCAGATTCTATTTCACTTCTAGTGACTGGTCTGTTCAAATTATCTATTTCTTCTTTATTCAGTTTTGATGAGCTGTAAGTTTCCTGACAGTTGTCCATATCTTCTAGGTTGTCCAATTTGTTTTTGTTTACATATAGTTGTTCAAAGTATTCTCTCATGTTTTGTTGCATTTCTTATTTTATCTCTCTTTTAATTTTTTTTCTTTTTTTTGAAGCTGTGATGAGCTGTGGCTTTATGTGGGATCTCAGTTCCCAGACCAGGGATTGGGGCCCATTGGTGAAAGAACTGAGTCCTAACAACTAGGCCACCAGGGAACTCTCAGTTTTTTGCATTTCTCATTTTTTTGCTATCTTTATGATTTCCTTCCTTTATGATTTCCTTCCTTCTGCTGACTTTAGGTTTTGTTAGTTCTTTTTTCCAATTTGTTTAGGTGGTAGTTTAGGTTGTTGATTTGATAGTTTTCTTGTTTTTTAAAGAAGGTCTGTGTCACTTTGAACTTCTCTCTAAGAACTGCTTTTGTGGTATTCCATAGATTTTATATGGTTGTTTTCATTGTTATTTGTTTCACAGTATTTTTAAATTTCCTCTTTGATTTCATCATTGACTCATTGGTTTCTTTTAGTACCATGTTGTTAAGATTCCTTGAAATCATTTTTCTTCTTTTTCTCGTTTCTTTTTCAGTAGCTGATTTCTAGTAAGCTTTATGCCATTGGTCAGAAAAGATGTTTGAAATAACTTCTATACTGTTAAATTTGTTGAGGCTTATTTTGTGCCTTAGTATATGATCCGTGCTAGAGAATGTTCCATGTTCACTGGAAAAGAATGTGTACTCTTATTTTTTTTTTTTTTTTGGATGTAATGTCCTGAAAATTTTAACAGAAGATAACTGTTCTCTTGTATCCTTTAGCATCTCTGTTGCCTTATTGATTTTCTGCCTGGAAGATCTGTCTCTTGATGTCAGTAGGGTGTTAAAGTCTCCTACTATCATCGTATTCCTATCATTTTTTTCCTTTGTGTCTGTTACTCTTTGTTTTATGTATTTGGATGCTCATATATTGGGTGCTTATATGTTAACAAATGTAATACCCTCTCTTGTGTCAATCCTTTTATTATTATATATCATCCTTCTTTATCTTTCTATATGGCCTTTGTTTTAAAGTCTGTTTTGTCTGATATGAGTATTGTAACCCCTGCTTTCTTGTTATTTCCGTTTACACAATATATCTTTTTCTATCCCTTTGCCTTCAATATCTATGTTTCCTTTACACTAAATTGGGTCTCTTGTGGGCAGCCTATTATAGGTTCTTGATTTTTATCCAGTCTACCACTCTGTATCTTCATTGGCACATTTGGCCCATTGACATTTAAGATAACTTTTGATAGATATATATTAATTGCCATTTCAAACCTTGTTTTCCATTTAACTTTCTGTTTCTTCTTTGTTCCTTTTTTTTTGTAGTTTGATGAGTTCCTTTTATATTTTGCTTATATTATCTTATTTTTGGTTTTTGTTAATCTATTATATGTTTTTCACTTGTGGTTACCCTGTTTTTTAAGTATCTTAACCCTTTCCTATATCTACTTGTCATATATACAAACAAATTAAAAAAAAAATCTTCATTTTCTTTACTCTCCTCCCCCACATTTGATGATTTTGATGTCCTCTTTTAGATCTTCACATTTATTCTTTGGCTGTTCATTGTATCATTGCTTTCACAAATTTTTTTTTTGATTTTTTTTTAAATCTGTCTATTGGCTTATTTAAGTGATTTACTTTCTAATTGTGTTTTTCTCTTTCTTATAGATTCTTATTACTTCTTTCTGTTTAGAGAACATCTTTCACAATTTATCAAAACGTTATATTCTAGGCGTTCCCTTCGTGGCTCAGTGGTTAACAAATCCGACTAAGAACCGTGAGGTTGCGGGTTCGATCCCTGGCCTTGCTCAGTGGGTTAAGGATCTGGTGTTGCCGTGAGCTGTGGTGTATTTTGCAGACGCGTCTCGGATCCCGCGTTGCTGTGGCTGTGGCAAAGGCCGGCAGCTACAGCTCCTGTTAGACCCCTAGCCTGGGAACCTCCATATGCTGCAGGTGCAGCTCTAGATAAAGGCAAAAAGTCAAAAAAAAAAAAGTTATGTTCTAGAAAATTGAAATGTGCCAGTCACAAATGAAAACTGTTTAAAACCATTAATTCAATTTTTGTGTACATTTGAAGAAAGATTTCTATACTCACATCAAAATTTTACTCTTTCTTTCTCCTCAACTTTACTCCTTTTCCCTGCCCATCCTGTTTCTGGCCCTTCCCTTTTTCACATATTTATTGAACACTTCTACACTCAGACGTGTATGTCTGAAAAAACAGAAAGTGACATCCTCAGCCTGAGCAATGTAGAACTGTGGATGTGTATCTGAACTGATGCAAATGATTATTGTACTAAGTGAGAAATGAAAGAATGCCTATACAAATAGGTAGAAATTTTAGTTATAAAGGACATATAAGGTGGGTTAATTAAGAAACATAATCTCCTTGCTTTCACTCTTACATTTTTAGAATCAGTAGTCCAATCTCTTTTAAAGAGAAATTTTAAAATATAGAAACCTTTAAAAATATAGAAAAACCTAAAGTGTAGTACAAGTAACACCATATTATCATCTGCCTGAGTTAACATTTTGTATTAATTTCTTTTAATTTTTTTTTAAAGAAATGAAATGATACAACTGAAATTCCCTTTAAGAAGTACTCATAGTTTCATCCTCGTCTTCTGCCCTCCAAGAACAACTGCAGTTTGGACTTTTAACTTGTAGAAGTTAAAAGACAATCACTAGCTTTTTTTGAACAGGGAGTGATGTACTTAGATTTGTTTTCTGAAGAAGACACCTCAAAAGGAGAGCAGAGGTTAGACCAAAATGCAGAAATACTGGTAGAATTAATAAAAATGCTTATGTAATAATCTATGTGAGTGATCTGAGAACGTCATTAATACAATCACCTTTATAATGGAGGGGGAGAATAGATTTGCCAGTGAATTTTGAGGATGCATTCAAAGGATTGAACAAGTGGGTTTAGGGTTCAAGGAAAGTCAGATGTGTTTGTCAGTTTATGTGCTTTGAAAACATCATGGAAAAATGATTCTCTATATATTTCTTATCCTGTCTGTTCAAATCTCTGAAAGCTTCAGATTTAAATTGTTATTTAAAATGTAAGGGTCTTTCTACTTCTGTAATGTATGTTAAAAAATAATTTAGAAATTCATGGCATATGTGATATAGAAGAATACTGTATAGCCATTAAAACATTGATGTGCGTTTGTAGATCTGAATGATGAAGGTGATTTACCAAAATTAGTGACTGACTGTAGCATCACAAGAGGTGATTTCTGTTCAAAAAGTTATTTTAGACCTTTTTTTCTTTCTTTTCTTTCTTTCTTTTTTTTTTTTTTTTATGGCTGCACTAAAGGCTTAAGGCATATGGAATTTCCCTGGCCAGGTGTTGAATGCAAGCCTCAGCTGAGACCTATGCCACGGCTGCAGCAACACTGGATTCTTTAACCTGCTGCACTGGGCTAAGGATTGAATCCACACCTCCACAGCAACTCGAAATGCTGCAGTCGGATTCTTAACCCACTATGCCACAGTGGGAACACCTTTTTAGTTATTTTCTTTATTGATGAACATAATGTTTTTTAAAATTAAAACATGTTCTAGGTTAGTAACTGGATTTGTGAAATCTTCGGTAATTACATTATTCATAAATCTATGACTATTTTTAATGATTCCAAGTCAGTTTAAGTGTTTTTTTTTGAAGAAACACGATTTCCAGATCTTGTGCAAAGTCATACCAGATGAGGATAATTCTTCTTGTTCTCTTATTGCTGCAAATGAGTGGAGATTGTTTTAAGTAAAGTGATTTCTGAGCATATTTCCTAAAACTTGAACAGAAGCAAAATTTGAACTTGTTTGTTTACTAAAATGATTTTCTTCCTCTCTGGTGACCCTGGGCTGTCTGTTGGTGGTTAAATGGGGCTATCTGATTGTGAAGGTAGGGCTTGTGGCCCAGAAACTTCTATAGAAAATGACCAGGCCAGAATCTGGTTATTTGTTTGGGAGAATCCACATATCAGTGGCTATGGGTCTTTTCTCTTGGCCTTATCAGTTTTTCCAGAGAGGAACCCTCCACTTTCTCAGCTGCTCAGAACTGAGTAAAGGAGAGTCACTGCTTCTCTGTACACAGAATGAGGACTTGCACTCAGTTGCCGTGATTTCAGCGTGAACCTTTGTCTGCCCTCTGCTGTGCCTCATGATCAGAAATCTAAATCTGTTTGGATTGTTTCTCCAGAGAATGAATTTCCTATCTCTTATAAGGGGTGATGAGAGGAAAGATAGATTCAGACTGCTCCTATGTAGATTCCAGCTACTTCTGATTTCTCTATCCTATCTCTTTCCCCACCTGAGGAATCTGGAACCTACTTCAGTTTCTTAGGCTTTGTCAAGTCAGTTTCCACTTATTTGCAGTCATTTGAACAATTATTGCCATCTCTTATCTTTGTTTTAGGGTATTTACACTTTTTATTTATTAATAAAACTTCTTAAATGGAGTTTTGGGAGTGTACATTAATTTCTAAATGAGAGAGAAATAAGTGAAGAATGACAGTTGAAGTATGCAAAAAACACTAAACTTGAGGTTAGCTGACCTGACTTTAGTCCTGGCTCTATGTGGTTTGTAGTATGACACTGGGTAAGTGGCTTGGCTTCTTTCAGCTGATCTGCATAATAGAAGTGGTATTACCTATCACTTTGTATTGTTGTGAGACTCACAAGAGAGAACGTATGTGAAAAGCTTTAGCAAATGGTTCTTAGATTTTTTTTACTTAGATGAAAAATGAGATTAAAAAGTTTATTCTAATTGTAATTCTTAGATTATTTTAATCTCAGTTTTTAATAATGAGAATGAACAACATTCTAAACACTTCAGATGATATTTCACTTTAACGCATTCTTATTATTAGCAGACTAGCATCACTGGAGTGATGCTAAATATAGTGACGTTGTAGAATTCCTAACGGAAAACGTCACTAATCTTTAAAGTTTATTTCTTTAGTATTTTCATGATTGAATATGTATTTTAAGAAACTCTCAAGTCTTAGCTATTTTTAAATTTACTTTGATCACAATCAGAAATTAATATGTCTGTTTCAGGAAGATGTGATTTTGTCTTTCATCACAATACAAATGTAGCTTTGGAGATGAAGAAACCTCAAATAAATATTATGAGTTTCTCTATCTTATCTTCCTGCCCTGCCTTGTCTTCAGTTTTCTTTTTCATTATTTTTTCTAGGCATATGAAGAAGTATTTTGCTCCTAAGATGTAAACACTTTCGCCAGGCTATCTGAAAAGATAGTTACCTTTGCAACATGTTAGTTACCTTTACAACATATTATGGCATAAAATGAACTGCTTTCTTCTTCACTGCATATTTGGGATTCTAGGTAGCATATAGAAAGTCTAAGTTCCTTAGATCATAAATATAGAATATAGCAATTATGTTTCCAAATATACTTGTATTTTTAAATTAAATTTTTATGATCTCCTTTTAATTAAAGGTGTGCAGCACAATTTTAGCATAAAGCCCATCTATATGAACTGGAGCTGACCTAATTTGAGAGCATAAATAGATCAGTCCTCTTTTTCGTATTGTTCTGGCAACTTGTATTATACTGGGGATGATTAGTTTACTGAATACAATACTTTCAAAGGCATCATAGCTGCTACATCTCAGGTCCCTAATTTGCTGATGAAAGTGCATGTGTTATTACCTTTTTTTTTCTTTTTAATAGCTACATCTGTGGTCTATGGAAGTTCATGGGCTAGGGGTCAAATTGGAGTTGCAGGTGCGGACCCATGCCACAGCCACCGCAGCAGTGAATCCCAGCCACATCTGTGACCTAGACCATAGCTTGTGGCAACACTGGATCCTTAACCCACTGAGCAAGGCCAGGGATCAAACCTGCATACTCATGGACAGTATGTCAGGTTCTTAACCTACTGAGCCACAATGATAACTCTAGCTTTTTATTATTTTATTGTGTTAGGGAATGCTAATTATATTTACTCCATCACTATTTTCTACATTCCTAATAGCTTCCATTTATTATACCTACCATAGTTCAGCATTCTACTAACTGCCTTACATTTTGCATTTTATCATCATTGTATCGCAGTAGATATTAATTGCCCATTTCAGAGATGAGGACTGATGCAGAGAGAGGTTGAGTTGATTTTTCCATTGTCTCAGACACTATGTTAGATAACACCAGCCTCTTGAAGGAGTTGAGAACAGTTTTTGATTTCTGATTGTCTTCAAATATCACATCTGTATGTAATTCTCAAAGAAGAATAAATAGAAAATAACTGCATTGGATTATGAGAAAATTATTCAGCCCAAGGAAAGAAGAACAGATTATGAAGGACTTAGAAGAAAATCTTTTCTTAACTGCTTCTTTTTTTCCCTCTTTCATTATAATATTTACTTTAGTTTGCATCTTTATTATGAGACTGTTTAGAAGAAATTAATGAGTGATTGGGGTAGCCGATTCAGACATGAAGAATCTCAAAGACTTCTGAAGCTGGGCTTTATAAAGAGGTTTGAAATTTTATGAAGATACTTCAGGGAGTTCCCATATAATCTGCATCCAGTTTCCTATATTATTTAACATTGTACATTAAAATGGTACATTATTTATAATTAATATCCCAATATTGATAGTTTCATTAACTGAACTTCATATTTTATTCAGATTTTCATATCTATTATCTAGTGTCCTTTTACTGCTCTAGGATCTCATCTAGGATACCCCTACATTTCTCTTTTGGCTCCTCTAACTGTGACAGTTTCTCATACTTTCCTTTTTTTTGAAGATCATGATAATTTTGAGGTGTACTAATCAGATATTTTGTAGAATACACCTTTATTTGAATTTATCTGTTTGTTTTTTTTTTTTTTCTCATGGTTAGACTGGGCTATGGGTTTGGGAGAGGAAGACCACAGAGGCAAAGTGCTGTTTTTATTACATCATGTCAAGAATAAGTCCTGTCAACACGATTTAAGACTGAAGTTGTTTTAAACTTCATCACTTGGGTTAGTATGTGCAGACTTCACCATTATTAAGTAACACTTTGTCTCCTTTTCATGATGTACTTTTCAAAATGAAGTCACTTTGTGCATCTCAGCTCACACTTGGGGAGGTATGGGGAGAGCTCCGTCATTGAGAGTGGAATAACTACATAAATTACATTTAAGTATATAATATATACATAAATTATATCAAATTCTGCATGGGATATATTTCTTTTTTCCCTTATTATTTCTTTTGTCATTTGTTTATATCGGTATGGATTCATGGATATTTATTTCATATTTTGGATATAATCCAGTACTTTACTTTGTTGCTCAAATTGTTTCAGTTTGGCCGTTGGGAACTCTTTCAGTTGGCTCCTGTGTACCTTTGATGTACCTCCATTCATGAAACTTTTAAAAAAAAATTTCTGTTATAGTTGATATACAATGTTCTGTCAATTTCTGCTGTACAGCAAAGTGACCCAGTTATACATATAGACATATGCATTATTTTTTCACTTTATCCTCTATCATGTTCCATCACAAGTGATTGGATATAGTTCCCTGTGTTTATATCATGATTTCATTGTTTTTTATTTTTGTTTTTATTTATTAATTTCTTACATTCTACTACTAAAAATGCTACAAGTTCATCTTATATACTTCCAGCCTGAATCCTAGAATTATCCTTTTTCAGAGAATGCTTTTAGAAGATCTGTGTTCAATGCTACTTGAGTGTCCTTGCTTCTAAACCTACACAGGTGACAGAAAAAGGAAAGGAAATAAATGTCTGTATACTAACCTGTTCATATACACGTATCTATAAATACCTTAATATGTAACCATGTGTGTCTGTATTAAGCTAAACATGAGTTCATACTGATGTACTTTTTATATTTGCGTATTCTTACGTATTAAATTCTTTTGGGAATTATTCCTAGGTCCTAGCACTTTTACTCTTCTTCTCATTATCTAGCTAATAGTCTTTTAAAATTTTACTATTTTTAATTTAAATATTTGCATTCTCCATTAATTATAAAAAGATAATCATTAACATCTTTGCATTTTATATACTCTTTTAGAGAATCTTAATATATATGCAAGCAGTTACAAACCTATGTCTTTTTACATGTGTCAGGAAGTTTTGCTCTTTGTTAGTAATATAAGTTGCTAGTATGTAATCCCCCATTTGACTTTTAAAGTAAAGAAAAACTTTCCCGCTTGATTTTTTTAATAACCAAGTTTTATTTAATATGGTGTTTTTATTTTTACCTTTAAATCCTGAATCTATTTGGAATCTACCAAAATATTTAAAATTTCATATACCATATTAGAATTAGAATACTATTTAGAATTTCATATACTATATATACTATGAAATATGGATTCAGATATCCATTCTAAACTTATCTGTCTCTTCAGAGCATCCATTTTGGACTCTCAAATTGTATATCTGTTTCTATATTGGAGATTTTCTTTAGATTTCTAGACATCTATTAAAATTATTCCAAGCAACTCTTTATTAAATTTTCTCAGACCTGTACCTCCTTATGTCTCAGTGAATGGTATGGCCAACCAATTATATAAGCCAGTATCTTCAGAATCACCTTTGAATTCCTTTCTCACTCCCTTCACTGATAAATAATCACTTAGTTCTGCTGAATTTAAATCTAAACTATGTCTCAATATAATTGTTTTGACTTACTCTGCTGCCTTTGCCTGAATCTTAGGCCACTACTCATCTTTTTCTTAGATCATGGCAGTGGCTCCATATGCTATCTGTTCTTGATGCACAAAAAATTTTCTTACCCTAAAAGAGCACATGTATTGGTGAAAGAAATACAAAATAAATGGGAAAACAAATATATATAGGCATATATTTTTTCAAGTCACGATAATATAATCTAAATTCTGCATATTTTTAAAATTAATTACTTATTTATTTATTTGCTTTTCAGGGCCACACCCATGGCATATGGAGTTTCCCCGGCTAGGGGTTGAATCGGAGCTATAGCTGCTGGCCACAGCCACAGCAATGCAGGATCCGAGCCATTTCTGCGACTAACACCACAGCTCACCGCATTGCTGGATCCTTAACCCACTGAGCGAGGCCAGGGATCGATTCGGCAACCTCATGGTTCCTAGTCAGATCTGTTTCCACTGTGCCATGACGGGAACTCCTAAATTCTGCACTTTGATATAGAAAGGTTAATTTAGTGTTAGTATGGAGTTCAGAGGTAGAAAGTAAGACTGAACATAGGTGGATTAATTGATAGAAGGTAATGAAGGCTAAAATAATTATAGTGGTAGAAGGAAATCACAGATTTTAAAAAACCAATGAAAGTTTGTTTACTCTGACATTTCAAAAGGAATATATGTTAATTTTAGAAGATTCTAAAAATACAGATAAATTTAAAGGATACCAAAAATATGCTCTGTAATTGGGGATAATCACTACTAATCTAGGGGATAATCACTAATAATTCTTTTGGCATATATCTTTCCAAACGCCTTCTGTGTTTATATGATTTTTCTTTTCTTAGAATTGGAATCATACTATTCATACTTTTTTGTTCTTTATCAAAAATTTTAAACGTATTTTTTCTGTAATGTCATCATTAAAAGAATTACTTGGGGGTCAGAGTGTCTGGGTTGGAATCCTGGACCTACAATTTACTAGCTGTGTCCTTGAGCAAGTTACTCCACACTTCTGTATGTTAGTTTCCTCACCTATAAAATTATGGATGTGTAATAGGGGTGAAATCAGTTAATATTGGCAAATATTTAGAACACTGCCTTTTCTGAATAAGTTTTTACTATTACTATTATCATCCACTGTTCTTTTACAGTATTAATTTTTACTGTATAGTATTGCATCATGAGAAATCTAGTTTTAAGTAGTATAGTTTAGAAAATTGGACCTGGCTAGTGCTGTCACTTATTACCCATGTAACTTTGAGCCATTGACCTACCTCTCGGTGATTGTTCTCTTAGATGTAAAGTGGGGTTATGGCAGTATTGTGTAGGGTTTTTGTAAAAATAAACTAACATAATTGAATAAAACATCAACTTAGAAAGCTTCATGGCATGGAATGAGTATATATTCAATAAATTTTACCTGCTATTCTTTTCAAAGCAAAATAGCTGCATGAAGGGCATTGGAAATCTGAGTTTTTAAATAATGTCTTTTAGAATTGAAAAGCCATGAGTTTGATAAACTTCTTTCCTTTTTTGAAAAAATATATGTAGTAATTCTTAGCTGGACATTCTAGGACAAAAGTTTATGAAATTAATAGCTGATTGGCATTGTAGTTAATTTGTAAACTTCTGCATTATTAACTTAAGATATTTGGTAAGTCTTTTTAGAAGGGAAACATTTTGATTATGTCTGAAAGAACATGTATAAAAGTTTGACAGCATTTTAAATTTTTTTGATATACTAAAATTAAATGTATTTTTTTTGCAAAGAAAGAATTAGCACCTAACATTTTATTCTGCAGATTTCCACCAGTGAATATGTGCTCTCTGTTGAAAATATATAGTAATTTTTAAAAAATATTTGGCTTTGAATCAAGAAAAATGCTGATTTCTATAAAGATGATTGAAACAAATGTCTTCAAATTAGAAACATTTTCTGGCAAAGCAGATGTTTTATTTGAGACAAGTGTTTTGGGGTGTGTAAAGACTCCAACTAAAATGTTTTCTATGCATGTAAAAAGCTTTATTTAATAGGAAATATAGCAATGTGGGTACAATATTTGGATTGTGTGGATTAGGCAAGAAAAAATGAAAATTAGAACACAGAAATCTGGAAACTGCAAATTATATCAGTCACTTACATGATGAGAAGAATTAGAAAAGCATTTGGAGTTAGATGATTTTTTTGTTTAATTTTTAAAATTTTCTCAATTTTCTTGGTATCTTTTTCCTCATATGATGTGATAAAAGTGATGGAGTTTATTGGAATTTAGATCTAGAGTTTCTTTAGGTTCTGAGAAGAAACATTAATGTGAAAGTCTCAAGATTACTTTAGTTACTTTGGGTTGATGGATGGCTAGATGGATGTTAAAAAAAGATGGTAAGGCCTTCATGAGTTTATTGTATGTATATGGGACAGGAATTTAAGATGTGATTTAAGACTATAACTTTATTATATCTCTGACTTGGGGCTTCAAGGCTTTTGATTTTAAGAGAAGAAATACTTAATCCAGGTTATTTACTTTTTACTTTCCATAGAAGTGGAAGTAATTTGATGCTTGACTGCCTAATTTGCTTCTGTTTTCCTTGCCTGCCCAAAGGTCTACTAAGAGAAATTTTTACTAGCTGTGTGGTTGCTTATTCAGGATTATGTTGTTATGAAAACCCATGCACATATGCACTGCTCTTAAACCAGCATTTTTGAATATGGTAGTGTATCATTAATAATTTTTACATTAACAAACGTAAACAGTGCATTTACATTACTCTGCTGTAAAAATATACCACACATGTTTAAACAATTACTGCTGTTAGAAATACACTTTGTTTCCAGTTTTTGCTATTGTTTACATTGTTTTATGGAAAGCTATTAAATCCTTTATGTAATTATTACATTGGCATTAATTACGTGACAATATTTCAAAGCTTATTTATATTTTGTGGCATTTGGAACATGTTACTGAATTGATCTGCAGAAATTATCTACCACTTGACATTCTATCAGCAGTATTATTGGTACTTCTTTCCTACAAGGCCAAATATTAGTACTCTTTTTTATTAAGAATGTGTTATTTCTGTTTTAATTTACATTCTATTACTGCATCTGAAGTTTAACAGTTTAATAGTCTATATGCATGTCTTACTTTTAATGTACCTGTTTTAAAATTTTCAGGTGTTGTTATTGGAAAGAAACTTGATATTATTGACATGAATATTTTCAAATCATATTCATTTAAAATATTTTACTTAGTTTCAAAAATTTATTTTGTAAGTTATCCTTATAAGTTTGGTATGTGTGTGTGTCTAAGAAATTTTCATTTTTTGAAAAACAATCTGTTTTCCCTTCATTTGACTATATTTTCTGGTCATTGTTTTCATGCTTGGATAGACTTTCACCTCTTCTGAACTGTACTGATAGTCACTTATATTTTCTTCTTATACATTAAATGTTTTATTTTTTAATACTAATTCTATAAACCAACTGCAGTTTATTTTTACCAAATTCATGATAAAAGAAAACCTTTCTATACTAATTTAAACTGTCACTGTGTGTGCACACACACACACACATTTGCACACAGGTATATGTGTATTTAAAATTCAGGCTAGAAATATTTTAATGGAACTTTTAATTCATTTGCATTTAATATAATCACTGATAATTGTATTGAAATCTGTAATTTTACCTTTTTTTCTATTTGGAAGGCTTAGGTATATATCGTTATTACAGTTATCCCTTGTTAATTTTCTGATTATATATTCTTTTTCAGTATTTTTCATTAAGTGAAATCTAGCATACATGCATAAAAATACAGAAATTTTAAGTGTACAGTTCCATGAATTTTTATACATTATATATGCTTATGTTTACTACCCAGGTGAAGATGAGAACATCCCTCCCTGTACCTTAGAAGGCTATTCTCACTGTATCACCTTCTTTTCCTGATTTTTGAATTTCATTTAAATGAAATCATGAAGTTTGTATTTACTTATGGCTTTCTTTTTTTGCATTCATGTTAGTGGTAGTTATCTTTATTTTAATACAATTAGTAGTTCATTCTTTTTGAATTGCAATATGTTATTCTATTCTGTGAACATAAAGCAATCTATTTGTCCATTCTCCTGTTAATGGGCTTTTGGGTAGTTGCCAGTTTTGCCTATTATGAATTAAGTGATGTGAACATTCTTGTACATATTTTTGAATAGTCATATGCATACGTTTTTCTGAGGTCTATATCTAACAGTGGAATCACTGAGTCATAGTATAAGCATATATTTAGCATTTAGTAGGTACTAAATAGTATTACTATATAGTTTAATATCTTTATATTTGTGTCAGCACTATATGATATTCCAGTTGCATCACAAACTCAGTACTAATTGGTATTGTCAGTGTTTTTAAATTTTTTTGGGTGTCTGGGTAGTGATATCTCATTTTCAATTTGTATTTCTTTGGTGAATAATGACGTTAAAAACTCTTGATAAACTCACAGAGTCCCAAATCAAATCCTTATTTGGTTACCTCATATCTTAAATTTTTCAGCTAACAGAAGCATAATCAAACTCCGTAGTTTCAGTTAGGAGCTTGTTATACCTTTTCTGTGTACTATGGTAGGGTACACATTAAGTCTTCATTGTTCAATGAATAAATGAATCCTTGACTCTTCACATCTTTCATTTCAGATTAATGTGCTTTTGAATTATATCTGAAGCAGTTTTAACAGCTTGTTTCTTTTCTAATATCACTGCTGTTACACTAATCTTTCCATGATCCTAGATTCAGCAAAACTGACTTAAAAGTAATCTGGCCAGTAGTTTTGTAAACCCAAAACTGCTTAAAAATAAAATCAATTAGGAATTCCCTTCGTGGCTCAGTGGTTAACGAATCCGACTAAGAACTATGAGGTTGCGGTTTCGATCCCTAGCCTTGCTCAGTGGGTTAAGGATCCAGCGTTACCATGAGCTGTGGTGAAGGTTGCAGTCGGGGCTCGGATCCCGCGTTGCTGTGGCTGTGGCGAAGGCCGGCGGCTACAGCTCCTGTTAGACCCCTAGCCTGGGAACCTCCATATGCCGTGGTGCGGCTCCACATAAAAGGCAAAAAGACAAAAAAATAAAAAATAAAAAATAAAATAAAATCAATTAAAAAAAATAACTTGAAACTGTGATTAGTTTTCTGCTTTCTGTTTTCTTTGTTATTAGTTTGGCCCAATCAGTGAGGGTTTTTATTTAATGGCTAGGAAGGTCCTTGCCTTCTGCTATTTAAGAATGCTAGTATTTATTAGAGACGTGTTAATATAAATTATGGCAATCCTCTAGGTATGCCTTCTTTCTACTAGAGAATTAGCATGTAATTTCTTCACAGTCTTCTTTTCTGAGGTTGACTAAATGTGAAGGAGAAACAAGATAATTTTTGTAAGCAACACAAATGAAAAGAATAACATATTTTAAACAGCAATTTCCCCAGTCCCTTTGTATTTTATTTAAATTTTGGGGCCTTTTCTTCTACTAGTTCTTTCTAAGACTAGAGTAAGAAAAATGAATTCTGAAAGATTTCCACTGAGTATTTGTTACTAGTTTTTCCTTAGGTATTGTTAGTAAAGGAAGTAAAAACGTGAATAAATGAAATTTATGCTTACACACTAAATCTTTTGTATTTTCACATGGCACACACACACACACACACACACACACATATACATATGGTCTTTTTTAAAACAATTATTTTCCATTCTAGTCTATTCCAGGAAATTGGATATAGTTCCCTGTGCTGTACATTGTTGTTTGTTGCTTTTTTTTTAATTGAAGTATAGCTGATTTACAATGTTGTGTTAGTTTCAGGTGTACAGCAAAATGATTCAGGTATACATACATATATATATACACGTGTGTGTGTATATACATATATATATATATATATATGTATATATGTTCTTTTTGACCTTTACCATTATAGGTTATTATAAGACATTGAAAATATTTTCCTGTAAAAGCATTGAGTTTTGAGTCAGACTGATTTGCACTCAGATTCCAGCCTCACCTCTTAAAAGCCTGGGCAAGTTGCTTCATCTTGAGCTTTAGTTTCTGTACTTTATTCTGTGCATTTGGGAGCATGGTAATGCCAAAAATATATACAAGCATCTTCAAATGACTAGCACATAATAGCCATTGAACAATTAGTAGCCATCATTATCATTATTATTTTTATTATTGATCAGAGCCACTTGACTCTGTTCTGAAACCAAAGCAATCCATTTTTCTGTACTACCTTTAGAAATTAAAAAATTGATCAATTATTACCAGTTTTAGATTTAAAACTACTTTAAATATTATTTTAAATCCCAAGGTAAAAGCAAAGTGAAAAATCATTTTTTCTAATCTTGTATGTTATTTATTCACATAACTATTCAAGGAGCTCTATGTTTCAGATACTGTTTGTAAGTCCTGAGGATATAAATTAAAAGGAAACATCCATATTTTCATGGAGTTCGTGATTTCGTAATGGAAACATAATACAAAATTAAAAAAATATATAAAAATAAGCACATTTAGAGTTCCCAGTGTGGCGCAGTGGAAACTAATTTGACTAGGAACTGTAACTTGCAGGTTTGATCCCTGGCCTTGTTCAGTGGGTTAAGGATCCAGCGTTGCTGTGAACTGTGGTATAGGTCACAAGATGCAGCTCAGATCTGGCATTGCTGTGGCTGTGGTGTAGGCCAGCAGCTGTAGCTCCGATTAGACCCCTAGCCAGGGAACCTCCATATGCCGCAGGTGCAGCCCTCAAAAAAAAAAAAAAACCACATTTATGTATGTATATATATTTTTATACATTTTTTAAGTATAGTAGAATCAGTGTTCTATTTTTACTCATGTTGTTTTAGATGCATAGTAGAAATCCAATTAGAAATGAGAAGTGTGAGATCTGTGTATTTGAGTCAGGAACAAATGAAAAGTTAGGCCATAGAAGGTATTTAATGCTATGGCGAAGGGATCATCCATTGTGTGAAATGCAGTAGTGAAGTAAGAGAAGAACTGAATTTTGCTTAGATGGAGGTCATTGGTGATTTTATCACAAGATGCTTCAGGAAAGTGGTTGGGATTTAAAACCAGATTGGAGTGGGTTGAAGAGAAAATATTATCGGGACAGCAAATATAGGCAACCTATTACACAGAATTCTATATTACTGTCAATAATTGTGAAACATTTTAGTCAATAAAAATACATGACTTCTTAATGTTTACATGCTTAAGATTTATTTTTCTTTGTAAAAACCTTAATAATCTTTTTAGTGTGTGTTACTGATTTATTTTTTAGAAGGGTAATTTTATGAATTTGGATTCTATATAATAAAAGTCATTTTACTGGTTCCCCCTTTGAGATGAAAACATGTTTCATAAAGCTTTCTTGACTTAATTGTAAATAACTATAATTGTCTAGTTTTTCATTATATACAATAGTGTATACTACTGATATTACGGATGAAAATGCATAGGTTATAGTGTGGCAAAATTTTTAAATCCTCCAAGCTTAATCGTATTTAGTTGGGTGATAATTCTGTGTAAAGTTTTCTGAAATGCCATATATTTGTTTATCTTTAGGCATTGCCTTTCGTGTCTTAATTTTACCCAGCACTACAGTAAGATTGCATTAAAATTTTCTATTTTTGGGGAAGATAATACTGTGGTTACGTAAGTTTAGCACATGTATGTGGTATACTTGTCAAAAGCAAGGAGATTCCTTAGATAGAATGGAATGGTAGAAACTGTGAAGCCATACTCATGTTGGTTAATCTTTGCGTATTTTTAGAAATAAACTGCTTTACCAATCACGTGTCGTCATTCCAGCAATCAGGTAGGATGCACACAGCGTTAATACACTTGGAAAGAAGCCTCATAAAAATATATAACAGGGCTATTCTTGATGAGCTTAAATAGAATAACCTTGAATAAATTCTTTCTGGAAACCTTTTAGAAATATATAATATCAAGCTGTGAAGTTTGTGAGATAATATTGTTCTTTAAAAATAAAAATGAAGAGGAGTTCCTGTTGTGGCTCAGTGGAAACGAACCTGACTAGTATCCATGAGGATGTGGGCTTAACCCCTGGCTTTGCTCAGTGGATTAAGGATCAGGCTTTGCCGCAAACTGCAAAGTAGCTTGCAGATGGAGCTCAGATCCTCTGTTGCCATGGCTATGGTGTAGGCCAGCACCTGCAGCTCCGACTTGACCCCTAGCCTGGGAACTTTCGTATGCCTCTCCTGCAGCCCTAAAAAAAAGAAAGATAAAAAAGAAAAAGAAAAAAAATGAAGAAATATAAAAGTAACTAAGGTTTATCCACAAATCCAGAAGTTGTTCTGAACCAAAGTTGGTGAGTTTGTAGACTTTCACATTGGTTACACTCCTCTTTGCCTTGCTAAATAAATCTTGGCTGAACTTGAGTACATATCTTTAGTTAGTTTGCTGGAGATTTTTAAAACGTTTTAAAATGTACTATTCAGGAAATGCTTACTTAGAATGGTAAGATTGCATGAAGCCCTTAGGTTGAGATAGGGCTTGTAGGGGAGGTAGGTGATATTAATAACTCAAGATCATTATGAGGATTAAAAAGGTAAAGAATATAAGGTAGTACTTGGCACATAGGAAGCACATAATATATGTTAACTTTTTTTTTTTTAACAAAGCATAGTTACCACATAGTTGCAACTTTTGACATATAGTATACTTTTCTTTAATTTGATATTTTTATAAAAAAGGAAAACTGTATGTCTATATATAAATTGTTTGCACATTTGTAGAACAAGGTATTAAAAAAGACGCACTTCTAATTTTATATTGAGCAAACTGGGTGGAGGTGGAAGCCATACTTTGCTTTTCATTGTTATTTAATGTTTGAAGTGTTCCAAATAGCAAGTATTTTCTAATTTGAAAAATATTAATAGAAAAAGGAGTGTATCTTCTGATCTGGAAAGGTCTTTAGAGATGATAGTTTCATCACTTCATTTCATATATGTGGAAATATATACCTTGTGTATATATGTATTATATATATATGTTTATGTGTGTGTGTACACGTACATGCATATACTTTGTGGAATAAAGTGTATTCTTTGTGTATAAGAAAGTGTAAGGTTTCAGCTTATGTCAACTTATGTCACACTGGTAAGTGATCAAGTTTATCGAAAAAAATACACCTTTGATTTTATAAAATTGTATATTTGAATATTTATAATATAATTTAGACATGCAAGCATTGCTGTCTTGTATATTTTTCATGTTTAGCCATGTTCTCTTTTTAGGTTTTACCAGTCCTGGCCCACAGCCAGATTAGGTTAATATTCTCTTCATTGTCTTTTGTTACACTAGTTTTCATGACATTTGGTTTATCCACAAATCCAGAGTTTGTTCTGAACAAACAGTATATGAATCACACGTGTTATTTGAAAAGAAATTCAAATATATCATTGGAAAGATTTTTGATATTCTGACAATCTTAAACCAAGGCATAGATGGCATTTAATTCATTGTGATTTTTAGCAATGAAAATTATTAAGTAACTTTGAACTTTTATTTGGATTTATTTAGAGATGAGAAAAATCATGTCAGATATTATTCAGTTACTGGAATTCATTTACTGTGACTTAAAAGTTGATGCAACAATATCAAGCAAATGTTTAAAAAATTGAGTGGAAGTACAGAAGATATAGAAATATATGAAATGTCTTTTAAAAAGTGGTGCGTACTATTAACTGCAAAGTTTATGTTAAGCTTCATCTTAAGTTTACTTTCAGCTACTGGTTTCAGAGGCTTGCTGCTACCCATGTACTCTTTTGGCTGAGCCATACCTTTAGAATGCATTTGAAGCATGATTATTATTGAAATTTCCCTAAAGGCAACATAAATCATATAATTATAGGTTACTATTACTTTCTCTTTTTATATTGGGAAATATTATAAATAACTTACTTTGATATAAAATAATGTCCTAAAGGAAACTGTGTTCATGTAAATGATAGTATAAAATATGTAAATTTGTTTCTAAGTAACCCATTCATCTTTATTGTTAATGATTACACTTCTGAAATATGCTTTACCATAATCTGTTCCACGTGCAATTTAGGTATACAGCTGATCTTTTTTTAGTTCCTAGAAAACATTTGAGCTTGTAATAAAATATAGAATGTAGGTGATATTATAAATTGAGTGAAATACTGTGCCAGTAAGTATATTGTTAAATTTTCATTTCACTCGTAGCCCATGGGAAATTTTAAATAATTTACTGTGGATTCATAATTCCAAGTTTCTTTTCTTTCTTTAACATACTATGCTGAAATTTGGGTATGTAAACCTTGCTACAAATCACTAATAACTTTAATTACCAAATGAGATTTTTATGTGTTTAATGTCCTATGTATCCTATGTATCTTCATTTTTTTATTTGCCAAAGAAACCAACAATGCCTATACAATGTCATAATAGATAAAGATTAGATTATGTCAGAAATCAATATCAAATATTATTTGTGGAGAAAAAGACTGTGAAAAAGACCAAGATTTTTTCCTAAAGCTCCAACTTCTAAATTTAATCCTGAATTGAATTATTAAGTTTTATTTATAAATTCCTCATTTCTGTACCTTGAATTCTTACTTTGACAAATGTAAACACATCTGTATCAATTTGTTAAACTCTCAATTAACCATGGAACTAGTAGTAAATAACAGACAGGTTTAAAAACCTCCCGACTCTATCAGTACATCATCAATTGAAGTGTACAAATGGTGAACAGTTATGGGAGTAAACTTCCATGAATGAATCATTTCCATTTGATGATTCTGTGGTGCTTAGAGACAGTACAGTAAACCTGAAATTTTATAAAATATCATTAGGATACCATACAAGAAAATTTATGATTTGTTCAAATAACATTGTAATAGAAATTTCAATAAAATGAAAGACTCCTAAATTGATCACAATCAGCTGCGTTTTCATTGCAGCAACACTTAGTTATGAAGCCATTACTACAAAGGTCTTTGAACCAAATGTCATATATTTTTGCAATGCTATTGATTTATAATTTTTCTTTTTAGAGCTCCCATTAGAGCCTCCTTTAGTGCTCTGTATTTTGAGTTTATGCAATTGATCTGCTTTTAAAGATTGATTATACTTTTTTTTGCTCCAGATGTTTATTCTACATCAAGTAACAAAGCTATGAAGTTCCATGTTTTAATGTATAGTGATATAATACTTTGCAATATAAAATACAATTTACAGAAATTTCTATTCCGTAACCTAAAGAAACACGCTTGATTTTTTACATTTGTTGAATTTAAATTAGAAAAATTTGTTTTACAGGTAAAAATCCCTTTACATCACATTAGATGTTGGAACTTGACTCCACTTTATGTAATTTAACACCAATCACCACAAGTTGCTAGGTTCTCACAACTTAAAATGTTTGTGCTACAAAGTGAAAACTCTAGTGATGTACAATGGAATAGACTCCAAAGAACCAATGAAATTCTCTAATGTTATATTTGCAAAAGTAAGTTTATGAACATATAAAATATTATCAAAGTGTATTGTACAGTCAAATAAATTAGCAAGGTTTTCTCTATTTCACACGAGAATTACTTGGAAAATACATGACAAGAAGCAATATACTGTATTTCACAGCGAAAAACTTTCTAGCTAACACTATTTTCATCTTGGGTTTTATACAAATATTGTTCCATTTCAATATACAAATATTGTTCCATTTCAATGACAAACATTGAAATTTATCACCTGAAAAATACAACAGTTTGGCATTAGTGGCCTCTTCCTGGGATAGAGAAAGAACTGTTCAGATGCTTCTTCTCATAAAGAGAAACCTTTGGCTTGTAATTTCTCTTAATTCTTTTGCCTATGACAATCATTTATTTGGATAGTGAATATAGAATTCCTCTTTTTGCATTTATCCTAGAACATATATAAAGTCATTTCCTCACATGAACCTTTTTTCCCCCTTGGCTAACAATAACAAAGATAATTTATATTTCCATAGATGATGAATAAATATTATTTTTAGAAATTGTGGGGAAAAATCATTATTTCAAACATTTCTCAATATTTTGATTACTTTTTAGATTTAAATTTCCAGCTTACTTGACATGGTATTAAGTTGTAATAGAGTTATTTCATGTTTATTGAACTCTATTAAAAAATGCAAAGGAGATATATCTAAATTTATAGTCAGATGTGTGTAGATGGTATTTATTTTAGAACTACAGAGTATTTTAAAGAGGTCATCTTTTTTAATCTTCTTGACCAGTCATTGAAAATATTAAGGCCTGGAGAAGTAGATTGACTTAACTGAAATCACATAGCCACGTATTTATATAAAGAGCTTATGCATGAAGGGTTTAATAATTATCTCTTGAATTATATGTGTTTCAAAACCTGGATAAATGATCATGACAGAGGAAGCAGAATCAATGTTTATATTAGGTAGAATTATAGTGTGAATTAGTACGAACTAAAACATTTAACAAAATTGATTAAAAAAAACATTTTTAATGATGGAATAAGTCAATATTTGGTATACTTAGCTCATTTGCTTTAATTACAACTTGTTCATCCAAAGTAATAAATGTAGGCTGGCACTAATGAGAGTTATCCTGATTTGATTTACGTTATACTGTATAATGAAGTTATAACACTGAGCGTTCTAATAATAACTTTGCTTGACAGAGAGTTACTGTATATCTCCCAGAAGGCAAGTGATTCTTCTTTCATATGATTATCATATTTAGGTTTAAATTTTAAAATTATTCCTGAAGTTATAAATTGTTTTATAGAGTTGAACCCAGCACAAATGTTTTTACACTTGCCTGTAGAATTTAAAATTGGTGAAAATGCTTTTAGTTACAGTTTCATCTGAAATTTTAAGGTAAACGTTTATTCTCTATATAATCTGATGAAATTTCTGAATGTTTTCTTTCCTTATAATGTATTTGGCTTGGGTATCATGGTAATTCGAATTGCTTTTTCTTTTTCCTTTGTGTTACAGTTTTTTAGTACTGTGTGAGATGTTCTTGAGAATTCAACAATTAAATAAAATTGGAAGCCTAAGAAAAAACTGGAAATAGAAGTTTAAAGAGACAAGATGATCTAAATTTTATTTTCACTTTATATAAATGTAAAGAATTTAGCTTTCAAGGACTGTCCCATTTTTGTAAAAATTTTTTTAATAGAACAGTTAGTCAATGGTGTCCTTTATTACAACTTAAAGTATTTTTATAAAAAAATGTATGGACATAAATCTGTGATATATTTTAAGTTTTGTGGGTAGTATTCCGGTGTTTAATTCTGAGCTCCAAGTATAAATAAACAAGTGGTTGTATATATGGAATAGTTCTTTTGCTACAGAAACATTTTAAGGAGTATAATAACAATTATGTTCTGAAATAAGATAAACTTTTAAAAGGCAAAGTTGATTTATTTTTAAACCTGTTGTGAAAACTAGTAGTCCGAAAAAAGCTTAGCATAGTGTTCTGACAGTAAAATATCTTAACTAATTAACAGAAAGTTCTGGGTTTTTTTATGCCTGATTTTCTCCTTCTAGCAAGAATAAGAGGAGTTTTCTTGTTCTGGTTTAATATTTTAATGTTTATTATTTTACATTAGTGTACTCCTAACCTCTGTTTGGTATATTCAGTGTTTATATGTTTAAAACCTTTTTTAAATGACTAGCCAGATCATCTGAAGTTGTTTTGGTTATTGTGTTTTACTTCAAACATAGGCAACTAAACTTTCTTATTTGCTTATTTGTATTTTTTTAGGATCATTCAGCAATCATATCTTATGTATCTAGTATCTTCTCTGTACTGAATATAGACTTGATGCTCTGCATTATGAAGACATAAATGATACTGTCTTACAACAAATGATAACACATTCTGCAATACACAACTTGGCATAACTAAAAGATTCCAGGCTCTAAGTGATTATCAACTTATTTTGGAGTCATGTTTATTGCAACATAAATCTAGAATTGGAGATAGAGAATTAAGGGTAGAAATTTAATTTTAAGTGAAAGATTGAAGGAATAATTGGAAAAATTGACTTTTTGTATAGTTTAATAATTCCTTCTCAAATCCAGAAGGCATGATTTAATTTAGAATGGATTGGAAATATTGAACTTCTTTAGTTGTTTAATAACAGAAATAACTCGGAAGAAGCCCTTAAAAAGTAGAAGCAGGTGTATAGGGAAGACTAGTTTCCCTTTGTTATGGCAATTATAGTTTTTTATTTTAAGGAGTAATTCCTCCTTCTATTCTAACATCATATAGTCCTGGCACTTAAAAATATCCTTATAGTAGTTTGCCTGTTAAACTTATTGCTTAGAAACCTTAATGGTCTCTGTCATAATGCTAATATTTGGCATTTAAGTACCTTTGTAACTCTGAAAAACTTGTATTAACCTGGATTATCGCTTCAAGTACTCCAACCATACTTTTGAAAGTGGAAGGGGTGTCATAGTTGGGGGAGCTACAGGATGCACACAACACAAGTTTTATGAACCCAGGTCCGAGAACAGAGACCATGACAACAGGCTTTTTGAGATTCCCAATGCAGTCAAACTCAACAGATAGTAATCTGTTACAGTGAGACTTGTAAGCTCTCTAATTATTTTTAATGAGCAATAAATAATTTTGACTGACTTAATTTTCTGGTTTTTGATCTATGGTGTTTTGAAAGACCTTTGAAAGGTAGATGTTGTGCCATTATTGTCACCATCAAATGTTTAACAGCAAAAATAATATTGTGTAGTGATGTATAGTATACAGAGTATTTTCATATGAATTATCTCTTTATTTAACACAGCAGCGTTAAGGCTCACCTTTTTTTTTTTTCCTCTTCCTCTTTTTTGGCCTCCCCTTGGCATATGGAGTTCCTGGACCAGGGATTATATCCGAACCGCAGTTGCAACCTAGGCCACACCTGCGTGGGGCTGGGGATTAAATCCATGTCCTTGGCACTGCAGAGACACCGCCAATAGTGTTGCACCACAGTGGTAACTCGGAGACTTACCTTTATTAAATGACTTCCAAGGTCACATAGAGTGGAGATCTTTTTCTAAATGAACCCCATTTGTTAAATCTATTTTCAGTGGTCTTAAGGTTACCCACGTGGTTTTTTTGACACTGTATTTGGACTCTGTTAAAATTGTTGTGTGGAGAATTTTGCAAATACCCATAGTAAAGAACACCTAAAAGAAGCCAAAACAGAATCTAAGATTCAAAACAAGTCAAATTATTAATCTAATTCTGGTTATCTTTAATTTTGCTAACTGTATATAAATTAAATAAGATCTTATCTAAAGATTATTAAAATAGTTTTTCCTACAGTATTTTTTTAAGAATTTTATAGACTGTATTCTTTTCCTTTAAGTAAGCTGTTTATTTATTTAACTATACTTAAATATTTATTACATGTTACATGTATAACACTACTGCAAGTCTATGTCTGGATTTTCTATTTTGTCCTACTTTTTGTTGCAGACATGAAGATAGTGTTTATAATAATTAGGGTTCTACAGAAAAGCAGAATCAATAAGATATATATCTATGTATTAAGATATTTATTTTTAAGAATTGACTCACACATTTGTGGGGGGCTAGCAAGTCTGAAAGCAGTAGGGCAGGTAGGCAGGCTGAAATCTCATTCAGGATTAAAGTGGTTTTTTTTTTAATTGAAGAATAATTGAGTTTCAGTATTATATTAGGTTCAGATGTACAACATAGTGATTTGATGTTTTTAAATATTATAAAATGATCACTACTGTTGGAGTCTTAAAGTAGTATTTCTCCTTCCAAGGAATGTTAATTTTTGATCTTAAGACCTTTCAACTGATTGGGTAAGGTCCCTGCCACATTATGGAAGGTAATTTCACTTCAGTAAGGTCAACTGAATTTCAGTGTTAACTACATCTTCATAGCAATACTCAGATTAATGCTTGATTAAATAACTTGGTACTATAGCCTAGCCAAGTTGACATATCACAATAATGATTTGAAAAGTTACTATAATTGCACCTGTCCATGTGAATATGATGAGGCTTACTCATGGAAACATTTAAAAGAGTCCTGCTAGATTAGATGTGTAAATCCTAGTTACTATCTAAAATATTTTACAGGAGGCTGGGTGATAGAGCAGGAAGCTCATGCACCCTCAATATCAAAAAGGCCAGGTGTCTCACTTTTGTCTTCATTACTTACTACAGTTTGTTTTGGAAACAAGCCTCAGTTAGCCCATCTGTTTCCTGTTTTATAAAACATGGCAAAAAAATACTCATCTCACAGGAGGATTAGATGAGTGTTTATTGAGTTAATGTATGCTAAACACCTAATAGATTTTCTGGCATGCATTAGGTACTCAATGAATATTAATTCCTATTCCCTTTTCTCCTTTATTCTTTTGAAGACAAAACATTTTTATTTTTTATTTATTTATTTGTTTATTTTGTCTTTTTAGGGCCGCACCTGTGGCATATGTAGGTTACCAGGCTAGGGGTCCAATCGGAGCTGTAGCCACCAGTTTACGCTGCAGCCACAGCAACATCAGATCCGAGCTGCATCTGCAGCCTACACCACGGCTCACAGGAATGCCAGATCCTTAACGCACTGATCGAGGCCAGGGATTAAATCCCAAAACTCATGATTCCTAGTCGGATTCGTTTCTGCTGCGCCACGATGGGAACTCTGACAAAAAATTTTTAATTACCAATTTATTTGTATTCATTTAGTCATTATTGCATCGAACAAATATTTATTCGACTCTATATGACAATACTGTTCCAGGTACTAGAGATATAAAAGTATGTATACCCTCTTAGAACTTTTCTTGTAGTGATGGGACACAGACAATAAACATAATAAAGAAGAAAGATGAAAGATTATGTTAGATAAGCGCTACGGAGAAAAAGTAAAGCAAGGAAGGGGTGTAGGGAGTAATGAGTGTTGATGGTGAGAAAAAGCTGTTTTATTGGGGACAGCCTTACTAAGAAGACTAAAAGAGAAGACAGAGCAAATGCCCTCTCAGTGAATACCTGGGCTGTGATGGGGCAGCTAAATGGGACATTAAGTACAAATGCTTTGTGACAGGCCTGTAGTAGAGGAATAGTAAGAAGGTTCAGCTAATTGGATTAGAGTGATCCAGAAGTAGAGGGCTAGAAGATGAAGTCAGATAAGGTACATGAGGTTTGCGGAGAAAATGTTGAAGGGCTTTGTGAAGTGGGAGGTCAAAATAGTTTTGGGCAGAGGAGTGACATGATCTGATATTTGTGCTACTCAGAAACAAATTATAGGAAACTATAGGAGGTTTTGTTAAGAGCTTAGACTCAAAGGAAAGAGCACATTGGTACAAAAGGCTTTGTAATTTATTAACCAGGCAACCTTAGGTGAATTACTTCTTTACATGAAATGGAAATAATAATAGCGTCTACCTCGTAGACTTGTTAAGTAGCTCTCAGTTTGGCATACATAGAAGGAATCTAATGAATATTTGTTATCATTAGTTGTAATAGTAAAAGAGTCCATCTACAATATGACCCATTCTCTGTTTGTAATCTCGAATTGATTGTTAAAACCTGTTCTTGTTATTGATTTAAGTGTAAAACTATATCGATAAATTAGAAATGATCATGAGTAAGTAAAATGCTGCTGCTTATAAATTGATGCTTCAGATTTTGAGAGGGTGAGCTTTTAAGAAGATCATGGTGATTCCCAGAAAGATATTATTTCCTTTGATTATACCTAGGGTTTTGTTTTGTTCTGTTTTGGTTTTTGGTTCTGTTATCATCATTCTTTAGTGCAAATAGCTTTGAGAGTTTTGTGACAACTTTGACATTTTTTTCTGACTTTATCATTTATATCCGAGCCTAAGTTCTTATGAGTGAGTACTTTCTCATGATAGCATTCCTTTTGTCATTTCTCTTATATGGACTCTTCCTTTCCTATCTGTCAATATCCTAGTGCAAGTCCTGTCACCTTATGGGTTGTCATCTGTTCTTGTGCTTCTTGTCAGTGGAAGTGGTAGGTATTATCATTATCATCATCATTATTTTTTTTAATCATTCACTATGTTCCAGGACGTATTCCTTCCTCCCTTTCTTTCTTTCTTTCTTTCCTTTCTTTTCTTTCTTTTCTTTCTTTTTGCTTTTTAGGGTCCCACTCATGGCAATATGGAAGTTCCTAGGTTAGGGGTTGAATTGGAGTTACAGCTGCTGGCCTATGCCACAGCTACTGCTCCGGGGGATGAGAGCTGCATCTGTGACCTGCACTGCAGCTCTGAGTGGGGCCAGGGATTGAACCCTCATTCTCATGGATATTTGTTGGGTTTGTTACTGAGCCACAATGGGAACTCCCCAGGAACTATTCTAAGCACTTTATATATATATATTCTTTTTTTTGTTTTTTTATTCTCACCTGTGACCCTGTGGGGTCAATGTTTCTGACTTCATTTTATAACTAAGAGAGCAGACTCAGAAAGGTTAAACATTCAGCCTGATCTACTTCTTTTTTACAAATTCTGTATTCTATGCAATTAAATCAATTAATGAGTCAAGAATCAAGTTTCTTTATCTTTGTTTCAGACTGTTCCTGTCTCCTGAAACACATTCTTTGCTCTGTTGTACTTAGCTAGTTAAAATCAAGGTTTGAATTGGGGCTATCATCTTTGATGAGGGAGACTTTTCAGATCATGACTACTGCATGGAGTATTATTTGCTTCCATTAAACATAGTTTACTTCTTGTTAACAGTGACATGTAATTATATGTTGGTATTTGGCAAGTCTGGAATTTTCTTCCTTGTTATTTAATCATTTCAGGAATATGTTTGGTCTCTCCAAGTAGACTGAATGTCAATTAGGAAAGAAGGAGTATGTTTTATAATTCTTTTACCTACCTGTAAAGTTTACACTCCAAAATTCTGTATCTTCCATACAGATTTCATACAATAAGTGCATAATTTTTACTTTATTATCAAGGTAGTTGGATAATTGATTTTAGTATGACTGTTGCTTCCTTTCAGTCAACTGGCCACATTGAAAGTTGTGTAAAGTCTTCCTGGTCAGTTTAAAATTGAGAAATATTGGATGCTTTGTTTCCAGTAATATGTCAGAATACCAATGTAGTTAAATTAGCCTGAGTCCAATTCATTTTCCCTACATGGAATTGTTTACACATCAAAATATGATTAGTGGTGCAATAAAAGTTTAAGGGCCATAATAAAAAAATCTTTGAAGATATTATTGTCTTAAAAATAATATTTGCATTTTAGGAATGTATTTTTAAAGGGAAAGTATTTAAAAGATCAGCTGGTAAGCTACTGTTTTCAATTTGGGCTGAATTAAAGATATTTTGAAAGTATTTTCTTAATTTTAAAACATAGCAAAGTCAGACTAATTACGAACTTGTCTTATTTCAGATAAATCACATGTGATTTTTATTGCATTTAAAGTCTTTGAAACTCCCCCTCCCCAGAAGTGTTAACAGTATTGAGAGACTCCTTTTTAAGGACCATCTGTCAAGTGAAGGTTCTAAGTGTTTCTTCAAATTAAGAAGCTATGAAATGTTTTTTGTATGTTAAATTACTTTTTTTTTTCCTTCAGAGTTCCCATCGTGCTTCAGCAAAAATTAATTCAACTCTTATTGCATGAGGACACAGGTTTGATCCCTGGCCTTGCTCAGTTCCATGAACTGTGTTGTAGACCAGCAATTATAGCTCTGATTCGACCCCTAGCCTGGGAACTTCCCTAGGCCATGGATGCAGCCCTAAAAAAGACGAAAATAAATAAATAAATACTTTTTTGTTGTTGTTGTGGTCATGGCTTGCACTAGCTTAGTGTGGGATCTCAGTTCTCAGAGTAGGTATTGAACCTGGGCTACAGCGGTGAAAGCCATGAATTCTAACCACTAGATCACCAGGGGACTCCCCTAAATTACTTTTTTTTTCCATTATAGCTGGTTTACAGTTTTTTGTCAATTTTTCAACTGTACAGCATAGTGACCCAGTTACGCATGTGTATATAGATTTGTCACAAGTGATTAGACATAGTTCCTGGTGCTATACAGCAGGATCTTCTTGCTTTTCCATCCCAAAGGCAATAGTCTACAACTGTTAACCCCAGACCCCCATACCATCCCACTCCGTCCCCCACCTCTTGGCAACCACAAGTCTGTTCTTCAAGTCCGTAATTTTCTTTTCTGTAGAAAGGATCATTTGTGCAGTATATTAGATTCCAGATATAAGTGATATCGTATGGTATTTGTCTTTCTCCTTCTGACTTACTTAGTATGAGGGTCTCTAATTCCATCCATGTTGCTGCAAATGGCATTATTTTATTCTTTTTTATGACTGAGTAGTATTCCATTGTGTATATATACCACATCTTCCTAATCCAATCATCTGTTGATGGACATTTGGGTTGTTTCCATGTCTGAGCTATTGTGAATAGTGCAGCAATGAACATGCATGTGCAAGTGTCTTTTTCAAGGAGATTTTTGTCCAGATATATGCCCAAGAGTGGGGTTGCTGGGTCATATGGTAGTTCTATGTATGGTTTTCTAAGGTACCTCCATACTGTTTTCCATAGTGGTTGTACCAGCTTACATTCCCACCAACAGTGCAGGAGGGTTCCCTTTTCTCCACAGCCCCTCCAGCATTTGTTGTTTGTGGACTTATTAATGATGGCCATTCTGACTGGTGTGAGGTGGTATCTCTTGGTAGTTCAGATTTGCATTTCTCTAATAATCAGTGATATTGAGCATTTTTTCATGTGCTTGTTGGCCATCTGTATATCTTCTTTGGAGAAATGTTTATTCTGGTCTTTTGCCCATTTTTCAGTTGGGTTGTTGGCTTTTTTGCTGTTGAGTTGTATAAGCTGTTTGTATATTTTAGATTAAGCCCTTGTCAGTTGCATCATTTGACACTATTTTCTCCCATTCTGTAAGTTCTATTTTTGTTTTCTTTTTGGTCTAAATTACTTTTGTATTTAGTGTGAATTATTATGGAATTTAGGCCTTTTATTAATAATTATGTTTTAAAATGCATTTATTAATATTATTTATATAGTACTATACCACTTTCAAATTCCTTCATGCATATCGTCATATCTGCATATCCCAATAACCTGGTAATGTGGACTTAAACTTTTAGTTTGTCTCCATTTACACAAGACGAAATTGAAGTTCAGAGAAGTTAAGTATCTCGCCCAACTTTTATGGCAATTATATGCAGGTTCTTTATCAGACGGCAGATATATTGACCTTAAGTCACTTTCTTTTATATCCCACTGCTTCATTTATATCTTGTTTTTCAATTCATTTAATACTTGAAAGTCACGAAAGCAGTTTGTTGTAAAAGTATTTACGTATTTTATTGAATTTGCCTCTTCTAATTATTTTGAATTACTTTAAAGACATTTTCGTGGTTATTTTTTCTCTTCCTTACATATACTTTTTGTCATTCTTTAAATTTTACTTTCTAACATCTACTCCAGACGAGGATTTTATGATGCTTTAATGTATCCTGAGTCTGAGTGTGAAACTTGTCCAATCTTGAGTCACATTTAAACAAGTTAAGAAATACAGAGTTTCCTACTCACGTGTTTTTATATGCATGCATGTGCATATGCACATGTACACATACATAATGGTGAATTTGATCCCAGTACTTAAATGTATAGGTCTTTTTTGACTTACATAAAATCAGTGTTATCTGAAGGCAAAGTAATAGGAAATCTTAGCCATCATGGTTTTATTTTAATGTTGATAAGGATTATTAGAACCATATTAAAACCACTATCAGTAAAATGGCCCTCCACCAAAACTTTTTGAAGAGCATTTGCTCAACACATTGATTAAGGAGTTCAGTATTGCCTTATTCTCACATTATTTTTCCAAATACTAGAAACAATCTCTATGTTTAATAATTCTTGGAATAAAATAACTGTCAATCTTAACAGTTGTCTAATGTTCATGAAGAAGTTTTTCCAGAATATATTATCTGAATTTCTTGAATTTGTTGATTTAAAACTATTTTTCTCATTAAAAAGACACTGACTGACAGAATGGCCTTGTCTTGGTCTGAGACCTTTGTGAAATTAAGCTTATTGAGACCACCCATGCCATATTATTTTTAGCTATTTGTGTTAATTCAGCCATTTTATCTGAAAGCAGATCAAATGGCAGTCCATTGTACAGGGTTGGGACTTACTGAAATTTGCTCTGTGTTATAGGCAAGAGTAAAATCTATTCATCATAGAGAAGGATGACTATTAAAATTATTTAATTTAATATAATTGAAGAACATACTTTATAAAGAAGATAAAAATAAGTTTTTTATGATAAGTCAAGATTTCTTTTGTGAATAAGATAGAATTTAAGCTACAAGATGAAATGTTTGCAGAATTTAGGCATAATGAGTCATCATAGTAACACCAATATTCTTGATAAAGTGAGAAAGGAGATAAATTTATTGCAATGCATTGATTGTTTTGTTTGTGGTATAACTTTTATGTTCTTTTGTGATTTTTTTCCTTTTACATAAGCCCGTGTAATAGTTACAAATAAAACAAAATAAGTACATGGCAGACAGATACTCAGCAGACCTTGACAAGATAATAATAAATCAAGGAGTTTTGTAGGAAAAATGTTTGTTCAGAATACTAGCTGACTATAAGGTTAGTGGCCTTCTGTGTTTACAGTTATATGTGTTCTAATCTATTTCAGGTCTGCAAATGCATCAGTGTGACCAATTCCCACCTATCAACAGATTAGACAGAAAACATAAGTAATACCTGAGAGAAGTCACTGATAGTCTTGAGTGATTTAAGCACACAATGGTAGAATAACAGCTTGCCTTAAGAATTATAAGTATTTCAGTACAAAGCAGATTACTCTTTCTAGTGAATTATAAGTATTTCAGTACAAAGCAGATTACTCTTTCTAGTGATTTTTTGTTAGAATATCCATTATATCATATCGTATACTAGTCCATTGTACAGGGCAATTACATGCAGGTTCTTTATCAGACGGCAGATATATTGACCTTAAGTCACTTTCTTTTATACCCCACTGCTTCATTTATATCTTGTTTTTCAATTCATTTAATACTTGAAAGTCACAAAAGCAGTTTGTTGTAAAAGTATTTAGGTATTTTATTGAATTTGTCTCTTCTAATTATTTTGAATCACTTTAAAGACATTTTCGTGGTTATTTCAAATTTTACTTTCTAACGTCTACTCCACACGAGGATTTTATGATGCTACTAAGAGGATTAAGACAGGGAACATATATCGCAAAAATTAACACAGTATCTGGAACATACATGAAAGCTGTTCAGTTTTCCTTGTCTTTTTCTTTCCACCATCTTCTTTTATTACATCCTATATTCTAGTCACATGGCTGTACATATACCTGACTTATCGCTTTCCCTGTTTATGCCTTTGCTAAGATCTAATTCTTCTTGCTTTATTTATTTATCCAGAAGATATTTATTGATTGTATGCTGTGTATTATCTATTGTATAGCACCAGGGACACAAATGTTTAGGGCATCTTTCAGAGGTTATTCTGGAAAGAAAGGACAGTATATTAAAGACATTAAGACCATCAGGTTGAAAACTACATGAGAGCAGGACCCATGTCTATTTTGGCATGCTATTGTATTTTCAACTCTTGGAATAGAGCTGTAGACATTTTAGAACTCTCATAATTGTTTGAGAATAAAGTTAGAGTTTGAACAAGACAAAAAGGGAGAAAAGACACGAGACAGTTTGGCATGTTTGATTATTGCATGTACTTCTGTATTGCTACAGAATATGTTATAAAACTCATGTCTGGGAGTAGTGAGAAATAATGTTGGAAGGAAGTGAAGAGACTAAATATGAAGAGTATTGTCTGTTTTTAGAAGTTTGAATCCTGTCATGTAGTCTTGAAGAGCCTGTGAGGGGATTTAAGTAGGAATGTCACATGCTACAACTTTATTTTAGAAGGGATATCCTGTTAACAGGGTAGTGAGAAGAATTAAATTGAATGAGATTAGAGGCATGGATATGAGTTGTGAGCCTAATGCGATAATAAAGCAAAGAAATATGGTGGCCTGAATTAAAAATTAGACTAGAAAGATTTAAGACATATGTGTATGTTAAAATCTCCTAATTTGATCTGGAGAATATGGAGAGTGAGAAGAAAGAGTGAGCTCTGAGTTCTGCCCAGCCTTCAAGGCCTAGCTGAAAGGTAACATACTTCAGTTTCATTTATCTCACTACTGATTAAATTAATATCATTTTTTTGACTCCGTGTAAATTGTTATGTATACCTTTCTTGTGCTGTTGATTTCTATTTACTAGTAATTATTTGTGTACATGTCTACATTCTCTCACCAAATTGGAAGGTCCATAACCTCCTGTCTTTGTATTACTTTCTATGGCCTTATCTATATTGAATATTCAGTAAATACACAGATTAATAATTAATAACATGCAAGCTAATTTAATTACCTCCTAAAACTCTAGAAACTTAAGTATATGCCTGAGAAAGTATTTCAAAACGAGCCTGGTTACAAATACATGAACTTTAACTAAAATTCCTTCAAAAGCACTTTAATTCCAAAAATTTAAAATTAGTAATTTTTAAAAAGAAAATATTCTTAGGAAGAATTTTAAAAGTGAAATCAGACCATATTGTTTCCAAATTCAGATGAGAACTTACTATTAAAAATCTCGCACAGATTGGAAATGACTAATCAACATTAGAAAAATGAAATTGGAATATCTGCCCTCATATTGTTCATGGCTAAAAATGTTTTCATGTTCAATTTCAACAGTGTTGTTCTAGTGTGAAAATTTCAATGATTAGAAGTCTTGGATGGGAAAAAAAAACATTTAAGTATGTAGTCTATGCAGGGTGATCTTGGGCAAATTCCTTGATTTCTGTCAGTCTCTCCACTTCAGAGAGCAGCCTTAGCTGTCTTAAAGGATCACATGTAGGAGGCATCAAAGGAGAGTGCTAGTTAGATATCATCTAGAAAGACAGAGTGGTATATAATGATGGACTTAAACTAAGATTAAATATATATAAAACTTCTAGCTTTAATCACCAATGAGTCTAAATGTTTTAAATTTTTTTTGTTTTTAATTTCTGGATCGCTTTGAAAACTGTAACCTGTCAAGAATTGAGTCTTCACCAGTTGCTGTTACACATGATAGGCAGACATTTTTTCAGGCCACATATAAAACATACTTGTCTTTGGAATTTAATTCCAAAGATTTATCATCATAAAGTCTTAAGAATATTAAAATGATAGAATACTGATTTTTTTAACTGTGTTGAAAGGTTAAGGTACTGAGTTCCCACTTGTATCTACCTTTTATTAAGGAAAAAGGAACTTTCAAAGTACACTTGTTTTTATTTAAGTGTGATTATGTAATTTCATTTGGGGAGTATTATGAGACGAAGTGGAATAAGCACAGGATCTGGGTTTTAGTATTAGCTTTGCCCTCATCTAGCTTATCAGTACCCTCTTTATTTATTTATTTATTTTTTTGTCTTTTTGCCTTTATGTAGAGCCGCACCCGCGGCATATGGAGGTTCCCAGGCTAGGGATCTAACAGGAGCTGTAGCTCCCGGCCTTCGCCACAGCCACAGCAACGCGGGATCCGAGCCACGTCTGCAACCTTCACCACAGCTCACGGCAACGCCGGATCCTTAACCCACTGAGCAAGGCCAGGGATCGAACCCGCAACCTCATGGTTCTTAGTCAGATTCGTTAACCACTGAGCCACGAAGGGAACTCCATCAGTACCCTCTTTAGGCCTTGGTCTCCTCATAAGTAAAATGAGGGGTAGACTAGTCTGTTAATGGGCCGAGCTCTGAAAAGTCTTTATGTCGGTATCCTGTGCATGTAAGATCCACAGGTATAAGCTCAGCTATTCAGGTGAGACTCATTACGGTGAAAAGTAGAATCTAATCTTTTCTATGATATTTAGAAGACTGTCATTTAATTGTATTTGATTAAGAGTTAACCTAGAATAAGAAATGTTCATTTTCTTTTTCAAATATAAAGGAGACTGATCAGCAAATAAAAACATAATGCTATAAACTGCAGCTCCAATTTGACCTCTAGCCTGGAAACTTCCACATGCCACGGATGTGGCCCCAAAAAGCCAAAAAAAAAAAAAAAAAAAGAAAAGAAAAGAAAGAGTTGGGCGTCTTTTGATTATTTTATGTGATCCTGTCATAATGAGTCTTATATTTTGATGAGTATTTCTGAATTCATATGCACAGATGAGTGTTGCTATATTTATCATAGTTAAGTTGGGATACAGCTCTTTTTTCATGTCATGTCATTAAATACATTCTAAACACCTACTACTGTGCACTGACGCTACCATATTAAATTGGAGGCAAAGTTAGAGAATTGTAGTTATGAATCCTCATCCTCAAATGCTAGTTTTTTTTCTTTAAATAATCTTCACTTTTATTCTGATCCCCAGTCTCCCTCCTGAGATCATCAATTTCATTTATCCCCCAGACCCCACACACCATCCAGAGCTATACAGAGGCACTGCATCTTCTTACCCCACGTCACATTTACTTTTGCCTAAGATGCCTTTTGTTTTAACTTTTGTAGACCCTCTAGGATGAAAGTTTCGGCTTCTTCTGTGCCATGGAGAGGAATGGAAATCTGTGGTAGCCACTGGGAAACTCATGACTGAGGGTTTATCCTCCAGTTCATCATCTAGCCAGCTGCTCTGAGATTTTAATCACCTGTCAGTCACTTCATTGATTTTGCACTGTTCTGGGATTTGTTCATCTTTTCCATCTCTCCTCTACCCAATTTCAAAGAAGTCTTTTTATCTTTTCTTTAAAGACACCACTAACCCAGGGTAACTACCATTCTCTTTTCCTGAACTTTTTTTTTTTTTTTTGGTATCTAAAGGATTCAGAAGTGGTCAACTTCAAATGATACTAAAGATAGAAAGTTTTTTCTTTCTTCCATGCAAAAATCTTTGGAGAACATGCATTATGCATTCTAAAGTTCTAAATACCTAGGCATCTTGAAAGAGGAGGAGAACAGAAAGAGAGATGTCAAGAGTTAACCTACTAGGTAAAGATAAAGAAAGACTAGGTTTCAAGAGTCTAAATTGTAGTGGGAATGTGTTATCTCTAAAACACTAAACTTTTCGTGTATGATTTCTGTGAATCTATCTCTGTCATGATTCTTAGACCACCTACTAATTTTTTTCTTATTTTGTTCTTTCACTCCTTTCCTCCCTTCTCTCTTAATTTTTTTCAGAAACAGCACAGAATTCAGAGTTAGTGAGACTTTGTTTAGAATTCTCTTTCCCTAGCTTACTGTGAATATGATCTCAAATCACATTATCTCTTTGAACCTGTGTTTTCTATTTGTGAAAGTGGATATGATGCCACTTGTCCATTCTCTCTTATAGAGCTTTTGTAAGATGAAATAGGAAAACGTTAATACTTGGAAAATCATAAAGCAGTGTCCAAATATAGACTTTATTGATTTAATGCAGAGTCAGAGGGGTGGGAGAAATAATACACGTTTTAGAGCCAGATACACCTGTATTCAGTTCTTTCATTTGCCACATAACGAGCTTAGTGTGGTATTAGTTTCTGTGTATGTAAAATTTACTAACACAAACTTCATGGTTGTAAAGAAGAAATAAGATAATCTTTATAAATCTCTGAGGTGAACATGGGTAAATTTTATCCCCTTTTCTTGGCTAAAGCAGTTGAACCTCAGAGAGTTAAAATGATTTGGCCAGGGTTATACAGGTGATTAGTGAAGTTACCAGGAAAAAACTCTTGATATCAAATATAGGTTTGGCAGTCTAGATAAGTTACATCAGGTAATTGCAAAGAAAGGATTCCATATATGTTTGGAGTGTAAGACATACATTTGCATATATGTATAGTTGAGACTCATAAAAGGATTATTTTGAAACATTCAGATTTATTGTTCTTATATATTTGTTAAGCAAAAAAAAGAATCATCCAGTCTTCTTATTGTATTATCAACTTGTACAACTTGTATTTATTTGTCAACTTAATGACCCAGAAGAAAGGAAAAACTATTTGGCCCCCTTTTCAATTGTACTACTTATTGTATTTGATGGACAGTATATATTAGAATTTTAAAAATGAAAGTCAATGGCTTCAGTCACCTATGAACCCAGGACATATGGTAGGATTCACTTCTAGTTTTCATAAATTCCATTTGTCTGCACTTTTTGCTTTGTGTTACACTTGGCCAGTAATAGTAGTTTATTTTTTTTCCTATGGAAACTTTCTTGATTGTCAGTATGTCTCCAAGGGCATAATCATGATGTATTAAAAAATAATCATGTAAATTATAATCATCATCTTACATTTCAGAGAATATTTTTAATAATGAGGATTTTTCCTTTTAAATATTGATTGGGACTTTCCTGGCTTGGGGTAAGGTAATCATATGCAAATTACTTTATTTTATATACTCTTAGTTTAAATCCAGGGTTATATAAGATTTGATGTTTGGGCATAACAAAAAAGTGGTTTATCTTTTTTTTCTGGAAAAGTTCTTAGTTTAACTTATGCTAAGCCTCTACCAAGTTCTAAACTGAGGTAAGCTATGGTGAAAGATTTTTACCTATTCGTAGATGCATAAAATAAATTATAGGCTGGGAAAGGAAATAATTTGAGTTTGAGATTTAAGTATGTACTCCTAACAGCCATAAAGACAATAATGACTTTTAAGTGCTGTTTTAAAGTTACTGTTTTAAAAAGGTGAAAAATGTATGTGGCTGAGTACTGAGTGATAGAAGTGCAAGGTTAAGTTATACTAACATATTTATGTTAAAAATAAGTGCTTGTACCTTTTTTAAAAAAACACATTTACATCTTGTATTTTATATCTCTCTTCCAGTTTTTATCAGAAGATTTCCTCCGTATTATTCTTTGAATAGCAGGCTAACTTTTTTGAGGGCTTAATCAGAGGAGAGGACTCAGCATGGTAGCCTATAGAAAAAAAAATTCAAAGCATAATCATGCCTTGTCTCTGATCACTCTCCCTGAAATAAGTTGTAACATTCATGGTATGTATGAACATTACAACTTATTTCAGATTCATTACAGGAATTTCCTTTGTGGAGGGTACACATGAACTTTTTAAAAGTTTAAATATTTTTAACATTCTGACTTTTAAGTGTATGTTGCCATAGAATTCAATACTATTAGAATACTTGTTTTTATTTTCATCATAACAGTAAAGCTTATTGAGAGAGCACATTCAACTAAGCGTATTTTTATTTTCATCATACCAGTGGAGCTTATTGAGTGAGTACGTTCAACTAAGAACATAACTTTGAGGGGATGTGCTGAGAGTATCTTGACTTCCAGCTACAATCAACTACCTTGTTCACACATGTTTCTTATGGTCCAGGACTGGTTTTTGCCCAATTGTGACTTTTTTTTTTTTAACTGATCATATGGAAGGAAAGGTAAATTTCTTGAATTGGCCAGCCTGTGCCAGAAGTTATCATTTTGCTGATACTCTGACAAGTTCTTTTGGACTGGTCACTTGTAATTGATCCAGATCTCATGTATGACAAATTGAATTCTCAGCAAAACTTTGTAATTGTTTTTCTATTTGCTATCAGCTCTGAAAAGCATTATGTTTGCCTAGAAATTAAGGTAACTGGCAAGAATAAATTTTGTTCATGCTAAAGAGTAATTTTCTTTTTCTGTGTTGGCTAGTTTTTTCTAGATATGACATTTGGTTCAGGAGGACATACAAGAGCCATTCTACAGAAGGAGTCAGATATTACTCTGTATGCCTTAGACAGAGACCCAACAGCTTATGCAATAGCTGAACAGCTTTCAGAATTGTATCCGTAAGTAATACTTTTGTGTAATTAATTTTGGTGCTTAGTTTTATAGCGCTTGGTTTCCATCTTGGAATCTGTCCTCCCTTCTGTAATACTCCGCTACACTAAATATTTCCTCCCTTTTTATCCCAAAAGAATTGCTGTAAATGCTATTTTTAGAATCATTTAAAATAATGATATTACTGCATTTATCTTTTGTGAATATGTATAAATACAAAAATGATGTTTGGCTAAATTTGAAAATGTGTTGAAATCCATCCCTGAGTAGTATTTTGACAGATATTTCATAGTTTAAAATGAAATTTAAAGTATTTTCTGAGTTGCAGCTTACAGGAATTTATTGGAGTAAATAAGTATGTAAGAATTATACAGAATTCGTGGGGTCACATACATTAACATAATACAATTGTTTTCCATGAAATCTTTCTGAAATTCACGGGTAAATTTAGAGCATTCTATCCATTTCTTAGAATTAGTGAGTATTTACTATAGAACTTTTAAAAAATATAAAGTATTATCTTCATAAGTGGTAAAAGCATCTTCCTCTAGAGAAAAAATATGAATTAGTGAGCATACATCCATATGTCATGTTGTTTAAAAGCCATCAACCTGAAAAAGAAAAATATCTTGACATGAGATGGCTAATTCCAAATATGTAAAGGACTGTTTTCTGTAATGGGTAGCTATCCTATTCTGTCAAGCTCCAGTGACTGAAATCAACAAAATAGATGAGAATTTTAGAGAAAAATATTGACTTGACGTAAATTAGAGTTTTACTAGTTGTATCTGTCTGACACTGAAAAGGTCTCCTTGGTGAAACAGCAAAAGTATACCAATAGAAAAGTTTAATCACAGACTAAAGGTAGAGAGTTGGATTACTAATCTAGAGTAGTCTTTTTCAACCTCTCTCAGGTCCCAAACTGTTTGTAAGATCACAGGCTTTATGTAGTTTTTGAAACGTGTTTGATCCCAGGTTTTTTTTTTTTTATTTCTAAGAAAAATATGAGGATATGGCTTTATGACATAGTACTTTTTTAAATCTTTTCTGTCATCTTAAGCAATTTAATTTAGATGTGCCTTCTTTAAAAAGATCTTGTAGTAGGGTGTCTATATTTGTGTTACTTCTTAGGATTTTACTTGATTATGACCAGAACATTTATAGAATGAGTTTAGATATCCATTATATTTCACTATCATTGAAAAACTGAATGTTCTTAGGTATTACTGTTTCTTGGGCAGTGATTCCCAAGGTCTCTTATTCTTTCAAACACCCAACTTTCTCAAATGGAGCTTTTAAAAGTTTGTCAATTTTATCAGGTGTAATTTTTTACCTAACCAGAATCTTGAGACCCTGTATTCTATTTTCATTTTATAGATGTGGAAATTATTAGCTACACATATTAAATGATTTGCTAAAAGGCATACATGACTTAATAGAGACAGAGCTGTGATATGTGTTTTACCCATCAACCAATAATCTCATTTTACTAAATCATACTACCATGTGTTTAATTTTATGAGACTTTTTTCGTTCACTGACAGAATAATTGCTTTGCTTAACCTAGTAAATTAATAAAGGACAGAAAGATAAATCAAAATAAAGCAGAAAGAGGGACTTAATACCAAAAAGCTAGAATCAAAGAAACTAAACCCACCACCTCCATAAACAAAAGGAGAAAGAAATCCCAAATGGTTTTTCTTTGGAAATAGCAAAATTGGGAGTACCGTTGTGGCATAGCAGGTTAAGGATCCAGTGTTGTCACTGCAGCCGTGCAGGTCACTGTGTGGCACAGGTTCAGTCTCTGGCCTGGAAACTTCCGTGTGCCACAGGCATGGCCAAAAAATAAAAATATTAAAAAGAAAAAGAAAACAGAAAAATCCATTTTCATTCTGATTGTTAAGGAAAATAGACAGCAAAAATATATGACTAAGATTGAGAGAGACCATAGACATAAGGTAAATTATAAGATAATACTACTGTAATTATTTGGCAATATGTAAAAGCTAGATGAAATGAATGCTGTCCTAGCAAAATATAAATTATTAAAATTGACTCAATGATTATAAAACTTCAGTAGATTATTACTATAAAAGAGATTAGAAAGGTAACTAAAGTATGTAGAAAAATGCTCAGTGACCCCATTTGCAATTGTTACCTAGCTCTTAAAGAATAGGAAAGAGTAGTGCCTTTTATACTAGTCCTGACCATGGTAAATATAGAAAGCTCTTAAGTTCATTTTATATTGAATCCAGCATTGTTTTAATACCTAATCTTGTTAGTGATAATATAAAAAGAAAAAGAGAAAAAAAATCCAACCTCACTGAAGTATAATAATTCAAAATGCAATACTGTACATATCTAATTCAAACATCATTTAGTTAAAAGAATAATACCTAGGGCCTAATAGGGTTTAATTGAAGAATACAGAGATGGTTGCATATCAGACAATCAATCAATGATGGTTGATAAGCATCACAATGATCAGATGGCTGTTCTCATTAAAATCTCTAAATTAAAAGGAAATATAAATAAATTACTTGTTAAAATATCCTATTAACCAAGAGCAAACAGTAATTATTTTCCCAAAAGGTGAAATACTATGACAGTCTAGTCAAAATCAGGATGTAAATGTGAATTAACCTCTGTACATACTTTAATTAATATTTTTGGAAGATCTAGCAGATGTAAATAAGAAATTTAGAAAATTGACAGAACACTATAAACCAGGTATAATGGAAAAACTAAAAATCATTAAAAAAGGAAATTAGGAGTTCTCATCGAGGCTCAGCGGAAACAAATCCAGCTGGCCTCACTCAGTGGGTTAGGGATCCAGCTTTGCTGTGAGCTGTGGTGTAGGTTACAGACGTGGCTTGTATCCCACGTTGCTGTGATTGTGGTGTAGGCCAGCAGCTTTAGCTCCGATTAGATCCCTAGCCTGGGAACCTTCACATGCCCCAGGTGTGACCCTAAAATACCAAAAAAAAAAAAAAAAGGGAAATTAAAGATAAGTTAAATTATTCTGTTTTTTATAATTATTTGACTGGATACTTAAAAACTCAAAAGAACTTGTAAAACTAATAAGATGGTACAATAAAATGGTTAGATAAAAATCTGATAATCTACTCAAGCAGTAAACACCCAGATAGGGAAATGGGAAAAAAGTATTCCATTCTTAAAAGTACCTAAAACTATTATATAGAATATTTAGTAATAAATTTAACAAGAAAGACATATTTCCAAATAAAAATAAACATATAATTTTATTGAAAGCCACACAAGATTGAACAAAAGAGAAAGCATATTTGTTTAGGGGTAGAACCCAATTAATATATTTATTTTTCTTCCAAAAACTATCCCAATTGCTTTTACCTTAACTGATTTTTTTTAACTTGGATAATATAATCTTGTGTATATGAGAGGAAAATGAAAAGTCTTTTGGGAAAAATAAAAAACTGAGAGAAAACTTGTCTTACCAGAGGTCAGATCGCACTATAAAGTTACTATAGTGAAATCAATATGATATTGGCATAAGAATAGGCAAGTGTGTTAGTGGATCAGGAAATCCAGATATAGATTCTACTATATAAACGAGTAAAAGAGAAAAGTATTTTAATTCATGGAGAAACTAGTACATTACTAAATAATTGGCTTTGGTACAATGGCTATCAAACCTGAAGAAAATAAAATGAACTTCTTTTTTAAATTGTATCTAAAAATAGCTTCCAGATAGAGTAAAAGACAGAGGAAAAATTGAAAATAAGAGTGCTAAGGAGATTATAGATACAATTCAGGGATGAAAAACTGTCCTAATTGAGACTAGAAATCATAAATCTATGAAAGTATATAATAGAAATATCTATTTATATAAAAACTTAAACAATATATGGCAAAAGTAGTGTGGTAAAATTTCCAAACAGTTAACTTAGAAAAGAAATATTGGTAATATAGAGAATAGGAAAAAGATTGATATTATAGAGAGGAAAAATATACTTCATCTCTACCTTTCTAAGTTCTTAGCAGAAGACAGATTAATCAAAAAACAGATTAACCAGAGAAAAGTATATAAATTTATATACATTTTATGTGATACATGAGACTTCAAAAGGAAATGAGGACCCAAAGACAGTTATAATAACAGAGTATCTTTATATTAGATTTTATGAAGAGTGGAAAGTTATGGGCAAATATGATAGGACGAAGGGCATGAGCTAAGTATAGTAATCTGGAGGAAGTTTAGCAAGTCCCTTTTATTCACATTCCTTTCATCGTCCCTTAATTTTCAGAGATGAAGCAATCTTTCTTTTTGGTATAGGGAGGGCATCTCTCACATAAAGGTCTTAGGACCTGCTTTTAGAAAAAGGGCATAAAGTTCTTCCTGCATGTGCCATTTCTAAAACTGCTTCAGTTTAAAAATGTTCAGTATATCAAGGTGCCATATTTTGAGGTATCTTGTCCTGAACCCCATCAATAGTTATTATATTATATAAGGAAAATTCTCTCGAAATTGATAAGACCACAGATTCCAGTTTTAAAAATGGGCAAAGGATAGAAGAGTCATTCATGGAATAATTAAGGTGTGAAAAAATGCTTCTCGTAACAGTGAGGAGGGAAATTAATTAATAATGATATAATATTTTATACTTATCATACTGGAAGCATACAACAATTTTGAAAGTGAGAATATGCAGGAAAAGATATTTATTTTTCATGGATATCTTTTAATTCCAAAAATAAGAAACCTGGCTAGAGTCTGTCCCATCTCAATAAAAGAATCAATATCTAAGGAAACATTCCTTATCACATTGTCTATATGATCATGGAGAACTTGAAAAAGAAGGAATTAGTGGTAGAGGGAGATATGGAGAAGGGGAAAACAATGTTAAAAGAAACAAGCCTAGAGATTGTGTGATTACATCTCTGCATGCATATGTAAAGTAGACAGTGCCAAGTGATGCTGTATATTACTTATAAATATCTGCATGAATGGTTATAGTATAAAAATGTACATGACAAAGAAAAATAAATATGGGCTAGGGATTATTTCTGGGGATAATGGATAAATGGGTGGATGTTTGGTTGAAAGGATGGACAGATTAGATAGACTGCTTATTTCTTAAAAATACATATGTAATTATGGCTTGTAGTAAAGTGTGCAAAAAGAAAACCTTTTGTCATTTCAATGTGAGGAAATACAGTTCTTTCTTGTATTTATTTATTTATTTAGCTGTTGTCATAGAGGAGTCTATTCTTCTCCAGAAAAATCCCGTTCTTCAGTCTGTCAAAACTAAGTCAAAAATAGAAACTAACGTTTTCACAGAAAACTAAGCAATTCATAGGAAGGCTGAATTTTAGGCTAACCCATTTTAGCTCTTTCAAAAAAGATGACATGTCAGATCACCTGTTGTTTGAAAACTGAAACTTTTCCCCATTGCCTCTGAAGACTGTACAAGAGGAAACACATTAAAATTGGAGCAGTGGGGTGTTAGCTGACTTTTACCACAGTGGAAGGTGGATGTTGGAAGACAATTTTTTAAAACAATTTTTTTCTGAATTTAGGAATTAATATGTGTTCTGTATACTGAGTTTAGAGAATGTAGACATTTATAAAGAAAAACATGAAAATCATTAGTGAGTCTCTCATTTGTAGGTTTAAGCAGATTATAAAAATATAAGCTGTTACTTTTTTTTTCTTAATGGATTTTATTTCAATTATAGGTGTACATAAATCATCACAAGTCAGTTTTACAGACTTTGTATCCCAAACCCACAGTGCATCCCCCCACCCCCAGACTGTCTTATTTGAAAAACCAAGGTTTTCCAAAGTCTGTGAGTCATTGTCTGTTCTGCAAAGATAAGCTGTTACTTTTAATAGTTTATAAAAGTAGGCATTCTCATTGGGGTTAATTTAAACTCACTTATCTTCCACCACCTAATCAGTAGTAATGATTTTGTGTTATTTCATTCCATCTTCTTGTCATTTCATTATAATGTATATACAATTTCTTGTTTGAATTTTTTAATACTTGTAAAATGTATCTCGACTCATTTGAAAAAAACATTTTGATCAATTTTATTAAATAGATAATTAATTTAGAAAGAATTGACATCTTTCTTCAGTATCCAATTCAGAATCATGATATATCTTTCTATTAATTATAGTATTTTGTGTTTGTGATTAATATTTTTCTTAAAATTATAAAATACAGAAAAGTACTGAGAAGAAAAAGTAATTCATTTCCTTCTAATCTTTTTGGTTGTGTATATATATATGCATTCATACATGTACAAATATATATAATTTACAAAATCTGATTCTAGGCATTATCAGCACATTCATATTTCATAATATTAAAGAATTTTATTGATTGTAGAATACTTATGTAATTAAAACTTAATTTATTATAATTCCAATTCTAATATAGTCTTATCTATGTCCATAATCCTATTTTAAATCTTTCTATGCTACATTATTTTAGATGTAGTTCCTATAAACAAGTACCAGATGTACTTTTTGTAAACAAATATGAGTATGTTTTCTGTAAAAGGTAATTAAATCAGGATACGCTTGCTGTTTCTATGTCGTCATGTTTTATATTTTCGATTTTTGTGTTTTACTCAAATTTTTCTGCATTTTAAAATTTCTTGCATCTTTTATCCATATGTATGCATATACATATGTATATGTATATATTCGTTTTTGCCTTTCTCTAGCAATTTTGATGACATATTTTTATTTTTTATTTACTACTGGCCGATGTTAGAATTTTTTATTTTTATTTTTTTATTTTTTTTTGTAATTTTATTTTATTTTATTTTTTTAATTAACAATGAATTTTATTTCAGTTATAGGTGTACAAAGATCATAAGTCAATACGATAGATTTTGTGTCCCAAACCCACAGTGCATCCCCCCACCCCCCAGATTGTCTTATTTGAAAAACCAAGGTTTTCCAAAATCTGTGAGTCATTGTCTGTTCTTCAAAAAAGTTCATTGTGTCTCTTTAGTTTCCACATGTAAGCAGTAGCATTGGGTGTTGCTGTCTAATTGTCTGACTGGTTCCACTTCGTATGATAATTTCTAGGTTCATCCATGTTGCTATAAATGTTATTCCGTTCCTTTTAATGGCTGAGTAATATTCCTTTATGTGTATGTACCATATCTTCCCTATCCACTCCTCTGTCGGTGGGCATTTAGGTTGTTTCCATGACCTGGCTTCTTCCCTCTCTAGCTGCTTTGGATGTAAAATTAGGTTGTTTATTTGAGCTTTTTCTTGTTTCCTGAGTTTGGCTTGTATTGCTATATACTTTCCTCTTAGCGCTGCTTTTGCTGAATCCCAGAGGT